>JBAMNC010000566.1:0-447567 GCA_037902135.1 Cetoscarus ocellatus | reverse complement strand
GCACCAATTATAGTTTATTTAGCTTTATTTTTAGACAAGAATTATTTCAGTCACTATTTGCGCATAGTTTTCTTCATAAAACAACCCAAACTGTCATTATATCTGTGGCTCTGTCGTAAGGTACATAATAAGTACACTGCCTGGCCAAAAAAAAAGTTGCCACCGGGATTTAACCAAGCAAACAGGTACTAGCCTCCTATTGGATAATTACCGCATGGACGATTATCTTTCAGCTGGCAACAAGTTATTAAACCCCAGCTGATGCAATGAGTAGCTTTTCATTTCTTAAACAACCATGTCGAAAGACACATCCTGTGTTCATGGAAAAGATGTTTGTCTGTTCACGAAGGGTCAAATCATTGGCATGCATCAAGCAGAGAAAACATCTAAGGAGATTGCAGAAACTACTAAAATTGGATTAAGAACTGTCCTGGAGGAAGGTCATGTGGTCTAATGAGTCCGGATTTACCCTGTTGCAGAGTGATGGGCACATCAGGGTAAGAAGAGAGGTAGGTGAAGTTATGCACTCATCATGCCTAGTGCCTACAAGCCTGTGGGGGGCAGTGCTGTGATCTGAGGTTGCTGCAGTTGGTCAGGTCTAGGTTCAGCAACATTATGGCCCAAAGAATGAGGTCAGCTGACTACCTGAATGTACTGAATGACCAGGTCGTTCCATCAATGGAGTTTTTCTTCCCTATTCCAAGATGACAAAGCCAGGATTCATCGGGCTCATATTGTGAAAGAGTGGTTCAGGGAGCATGAGACATTTTCACACATGGATTGGCCACCACAGAGTCCAGACCTTAACCTCATAGAGAATCTTTGGGATGTGCTGGAGAAGGCTTTGTGCAGTGGTCAGACTCTCCCATCATCAATACAAGCTCTTGATGAAAAAATTAATGCAACACTGGATGAAAATAAATCTTGTGACATAGCAGAAGCTTATCGAAACAATGCCACAATGAATGTGTGCTGTAATCAAAGCTAAAGGCGGTCCAACAAAATATTAGAGTGTGACCATTTTTTGTGGTGACGACATTTTTTTTGGCCAGGCAGTGTATTATCTGGTTGCTCTGTCATTTAGTTTTATATCTGAAGGAACTTATATACTCTTTATTGATGGCAGCAAGTAGGAATAATTTCCTTTAGTTCTTGAAGTCATTAATTACTGTCTGTTCGTGCATGATTTGTTTCCAGGCAAACCTCATTTATCGTATGATCAAATGTTTAATCTTGTTTCATCACATATGGTCTATTTCCTTCACTTTCATAGTTCTTTATTCACATGCAAATCCGAACAGGAACCCCACTCATTATTATGGAAGAAGAAGAAAAGGTCTTGTTGAACCCTTCCTCAAGTACTCTGCCTCACATACGGTTATTACTGAAAAGATTCAAACATCCTGTTCTCTTTTTATCTCACCTTGTGCTGAATATAAAGTATCTGATCATCTTTGTATTTTTTTTTCTCTTAAGAAACCCGCCTTCCATCTCTTTACACACTGTAGTTTGATGAAGTACATCAAATGATTATATTTCATTTATTAGTTTGTCAGTTTCATTCTAATTAATACCATCACTGTTACCAAAGTGTGATGTTTTTAAACTTACAATTGGACAAAGAAATGTTATTTTCAAATGATGTGTTTATCTATGATTTGTGATACATATATTTTCATTTTGATGGTGTATCAAATAAATGATCTCACAGAGGAAAAGTTCCCTTTACAGTTTAATGAGTAAACAGTAGGGATGTGTAGTGAGTAGTGAAGTAAAGATAAATTAATCCTAATCAGTTGTTCTATCATGACATCAGAGTTTTGAGTGAAGCCATGCATTGATAGAAGTCTTGGATGAATCAGCCGATGGCCCGATAATAAAATCAGACATCAATTCACTGAGCACTCTTCTACTTGTCATGCATCCTGCTCTGCACCTTCTTCTCACTGCTCAGTGTCTCCTAGCCCACGAGAGTCTAGTAGACCTTTTATCTTTAAGCAAGATTCACGCTGGCAGCAGGATGCTTTCAGTCACCAGGTAGCTTGCAGTGTTTCAGGAAGTATGCTGCCATTCCCCAGACGGTTTGTTGTTCACAGCCTTAGAAATCAAATACAGACTTAATTTGATGAGGGAACCTTTCCAACTATTTGCCCATTTGTATGCTTTGGAGAAAAGTTAGAGAGTAAAACAGCAGAACACTAATCTCACTTGTTGAGACTGCAGGTCTTGAGCTTTGCTAAGATGCTAACAGTGGCACAAACAGACCCAAAATTTGAAGTATCTTATCCAGTCACAAACTGCCTAATCTGTGTTTATTAAGGCACCTTTAGACTGTTTAATTCATAGGACTTGTAGCTGTTTTGTGATGTGGAGAGGGATTTATTTCCATTTGGAATCAAAACAAAAGATTGTCCTATACAGAACACGAGGAGATGTCAACATCTGAATGACATTCTGACTGAATTTTCACAGTCACAGGGAAATAATGAAAAAATACAGATAAATATTAATTTAATGGTCTTAATGTGCTGGGTTTTTCTTTTACGTTTTTCATTTTCATATGATTTTTTCACATTATTCTCTTTATTTATATTATTTGAGCGCTTTCAAATTGTTTTCAAAATCCTCTTTTACTGTTAAAATTAATTATAACCTATGTCACTTGGGAAAATTAGAAACTTTATTTTTATGCAAAGCAGAGTCTTATGAAGTATGTTAGGTGATGAACTTTTTCAAAGTTTCATAAAAATAATTTTAAAAAGTTCTCTGGATGACATGATCAGTTTGAATCACATTGATTTAAGCATGGCCGTATTGAATCTGACTGTTTGCTTTGAATTTTGATATATATATCATTAAATCAAGAATCAAGATTTAAATCAAATAATTTTGCAAAGCAAAGATTTAATGTTTTTGTCATCTCTGAATAGTTGCTACTTTATTGAAAAATATATTGTTTAATGCAATTTAATATTTAATAAAAAAAAAATATATATTTTGTCAGGTTACACAACTGTAGCATTATAATCTGTTAAGATGCAAAACATCAACAAAAACAATGAATTTTAATTTTACTTTACTATGTTAGGTAAATGATCAGTCAGCTGGTTCTTTTCATATAGCGTTGTCAGATGAGAAAGACTGTTATTGATGTTAGAATTACTGTGTGATGCTGCATGTTAGCTAGTCTACATTTGTTCCAATCGTATGATAACCTCAAGCTGAGAAACTCAGATGCACTTTTTATCATCTGTGAAAAACTGGAATTTACCTCTAACAATGCAAATGACTCTCTTTTTTTTCTTGGAAATGTGCATATTCCTGTAGAGGTGTGATTTATTTTTCTTTTCTTTTCAGATATGATGTGGACTCCAAAAGCCCAGACCTCTCCAAACATGTGAGTATATGTATTATAATCCTGAATCACAGACAAATGGAGGCTAATCTTGAATTTAATTCGACTTAATGTCTTGAATAGCTCTGACAAAATTGCTTAATAAGATATAACTACTGAAGTGGTTCAAGATTGGCCAACCCCTGTGTAAATGTTTTTTAGCCTGCTTGTTGCATGGTTTGTCCTTGATGAAATAAAGCAAACTCTTCTTTTGCCTGATTAAAAGTCTCCAAATACAAATATTTTTCACTGTCTTTGTTTTTACAACTAAATAATTAAACTATAAATGTTCTATATGCCATTTTGGTACATGTGTTATTGAGTATTGTATAGTCATATTTTTTAAGTCGAAGAAAGGCATTATGTGCTTACCTTCTATTACCTGTAATAGTCATGTTGAAAAGCTTAAATTGTACAATGCTTTTATCCATATGTTCCCAAAGTTAATGTCAGATTATATAGTAGGTCAATTAATAGCTGTTTTTTTATTAATGATACTGGAAACTATGGTAAAAAAGCATTGATAAGAGTTCAAAATAATCAGTTTGATGATTATTTGATGTATTTGGATGACAGGGCTTTGCATTTTTTCATCACTAGCTTTGATTCCGTCTGTGTGTTTATGGTTTTAGACTGGAGATATACTTGCTGTTTACGTGTACAGTACTAATGCCCATGATGGCTCGCACATGTCCCCTTTGTTCTTTATTAAGTCATGCTAGATACGAATAGCACTAGACTAGAACGTAGGGGAGGTGACAATAATGACAATGGCAAAAAGTTTGAGGAAACAAAAGACCAAGTACACATCATCCACATACTATCATATTTCAGTGTCTGATCATTACACCTGGAAAAAATGAGTTGAATTTAATTAACACATATCATTGGAGGGATTTTTGTCATTTTCAATGAATTAAGCAACAACAGAATAGGCCAAGCATAGTGCATGTATGATTGTTAAAATCCATTGCAGACCTTAGTCACATATTGAACATCTTAAACCTCTGAAACCTGGTCTGTGGTGCAGAGTACTTCTGCTATTTTTGGGGCACATTAGAGGTATTGGCACACATACACAAGATCAAAACACATATTTTAACTAGAAAAGCACTCAGAGAGCGCAGACCTCCGCCAAGCAGCTTCGGTCCACTTTGGCGAAAATGGTCCTTTCTGGCAATGTTAAAGAATCCTTTAAAAAATTCCTGGATCCAGATGGTGATCCGGATCACCCCCAAAATTTAATCAGTTCTTCCATATCCCGTTTCCGACAAATGCTGAAAATTTCATCCAAATCCGTTCAGAACTTTTCAAGTTATTTTGAACACAAACAAACAGACAAACAGGCAAACAACAGATAAACGCCGGCAAAAACATAACCTCCTTGGCGGAGGTAATTAAACCAAACATCTAAACCAGCTCTGTAAATAGCACACTACCAGCCAGCTGGCACACACTGATTTAAAGGGAGTGAGAGCTGACACTCTGATTGATTTGATCTAGGCCCAAAACACAGCTATGTATAATCAAGGCTCATAATTCATCCCCTCTGCACCAAGAACTAAAAATAGCAAATAGCGAGATAAAGACCAACGAGCCTTAAACCATTTTGGGCTACATGCTTCACTACGCCAAAATATACCTCCAGGTCAATTACATCCACGCACATAAAAAATAAAAAGTTGGAGAAAAAAATGTATAGTGAATCTTGTGCTCTGTTTACTTATTATTAAGCTGATTATTTAATGATGTTTCTACTATGACAATAGTGATATCCAAATTAATATCACAGAAACATCTCTGGGGGTAGCCATCTCTGAAGTTTACTTCCTACTTAAAAAGTGCATGTGGTAGCTATCTGGCAAGCTTGCTAAGTATCTGCCAGTAACACGTGTCATGTGTAGGCAAGCATATCTACAGCAAAACTTACAATTCAGCTTGGTGTGTACAAAACACAAAGTTAAACAACAAGTATATCTCCAAATTTAGGCCTTGCTTAGCATGTTTTATATCCTGTCCTCACATCTTTATCAGGTTTAGGAGTGCTAGCATTTTAGTTCAGATTCCTGGTATATGATGTATCTGTTGTATTTGTTATTGCTGTTGTTGCTCCTGCTGCCCAACCTTTCTGGAAGCCTGCAGAATTCAACGTAGGTCCCAGCATCCTTTAACTCTGACACTGCATGGCCGCTGTCTCACATAAATGATCCTTTTCTCAGGAAGAAGGATGGTGTCACAGATTTCAAAACAAATAATATTAATCACCACAAGAGTTACGCCAGTCTGACTGTGCCGCTCTTAACCATGCTCACCATCTAGAAGGCTTTAGATGGCTACAGTGTGAAAACCAGTATTCAGTCATGATGTTTTTCAGCAGTTTTGGCCTTTTAATTTTAAAACTTGGCAAAGCTGGTGAGATTTTTGAGGCTGCTCCTGGTAATGTGGAGCAGAATTTCAGCAAAGACCCACTGAAGTTGTACATGACAGCTAGTTGTTTACTTAGTCAGTTGCTCTGTCTGCAGTTGCCAAAAGTTCAGAAGTCAAATCTTTACTCACTTCAAAAATAGCTGAAACCAAAACAAGTATGTTTTTTTGTCCTGACTAATGTGTCAGATCAATATTTGACTGAAGTGAGATTTCTTTCTAGGCTGGATTATGACTGAAACTATGTGACTTTCTCTAAAAATGCCCCATTTTAGAGCTATACACTGTTAATATTCATATTCATTGTCACTTTTTCTTGTTTTTTTTTTATCCTCATATAGTGTCTGATTTGTCTCTTTTATCCATAATGTATAAAAACAGTGGTTCCCAACGGGTGGCTCAGTGTCCACGAATAGGTTTTGTTTCATCTCTATGAAATATTAAATACTAAAGTTCTGCTTATCTGTTTTAAAGACTTTACACAATATCTTGGTGCTGCAGAATGGCACCTTGAGTTGTAGCTGTAACTATTACATTTTTATTCCTTACTATTCTAATTTTTTTTATAAAGTAACTTTCTAAACCATGTCTATGGTTAACTTGACTTTGTGTCAGAGTGGTGTACATAAAACATAACCCCTATGAATAGTGAATGGACTGAAACTTAGATCACTTTTATGACTCAAAGCACTTTTAACACCACAGGTCACACTTATTCATTCACACCACATTCTCACACTGATGTGAAAGCTGCTATGTAAGTGTCCATTAGTATTAAAGGTAACACATCATAAAATTATCACTTTTTAGTATTTTGTTCACACATTTGGGTATCCCAAGTATCTATCCCCCCCAACATGTGAGATCAGCCAACCTGGTCCTTTTATTGTCTGTTTACAATCATAAAATGTAACTGTCCGTGTAAAATATTGGCACCTTGTGACATCACTGTGAGTCATTACAGTAATATCTGACCCTAACAGTTATCTCCAATCATTGCCCACAGCAACTGAAGTACACAGCTGTGCTTGTGTCAACAAACCCTTGGAAGGAGTAGGTAGGGGTGAGCAGGAGCTCATCTGCATTTAAAGAGACACACACTAAATGGAAGGTTCTGAATGTGGCTGTTCAGAGCTGGTTTATACAGGGCCAAAAACCTCTCCTTGTTCTTGATCCATGATCACATTTTACACCAAAGCACAGCAGTGATCTTTTACTGATACCAAAAAATGGACTGGAGTTGGAATGAAAGTTAGCAAACACCTAACCAGTTTTTGCAGGAAATATGAACATACAGTTCCAAACATTTCCTAAAGTTTATAAAATAATGTTGGATTCATCCTAGCTGCAATGTCCACTCTGTCAAAAAGACACTAAATTGTATTTGTGTCTATGATATTACATTCAGTAAGCCCATACTTCGTTTTTGACTGAGGTTTACAGTTTCAGTTTCGACAGCCTGCTTGAGTATGTTCACAAATGTGTTCATATACTGAGTACCTCTGATCCAGCTGTGTTCTCAGTGTGTCTGAGACACTCTGTCAGAGCTACTGACACTTTAAGGCCCCGTTCTCCAAATTGACTCAGTATGCTTAGACTGGCAGACCAGTCTACCCAATGATAATTGGCCATTTAAGCATTGCTTGGCAAAATGTCGTCAATGACTCTGCATTCACTCTACAGTCCATGCTTTGCACTTCTATTTTAGTGCATAGAAGTACACTTTCACATAGAGAAGACATAAAAAGCACCAAGAGGCATTTAAAACTAGTAAAAAACATAGTATGGGATGTTTAAAAAAAAAAAAAAACTAGAGAGATAAGATATTATATATATGTGTGTGTGTTTATATACACACATATATATATATATATAATATGTGTGTGTTTATATATATATATATATATATATATATATATATATATATATATATATATATATTCACATACATATACACACACACACACACACACATATATATATACACACACATATACATACATATATATATGTATATTTGTATATACATATATATATATATATATATATATATATATATATATATATATATATATATATATATATATTTTTTTTTTTTTTTCTTTCATGAAATCAATCACTTTTAAACCAATTACTGAGTGTTAGAAAGATCTGCTCTGTGTGTAGACTCTCATCTGACTTTTGGGGTACTTTAATGCACTGAAGTGAAACCAGTTGGGAACCACTACGCCGCATTAACTATGCATACTGCACGAGGATAAACATGAAATGCATACTGTAGATGTATGGAACTGTATATCTGGTTTATCAGATTAAGTATTGTTTGACTAAAATGGTGCACATGAAACACGACAATACCTGAAGTAGTTTCATATCTTATTGAAACGTGTTTCATGCATTTCACTGATCATTTTATGGCTGCTGCTGCAAAGAGGACTGGCCTTTTTGTGCAAATAAGGTGAAAAAACAAAGCAAGTAGATGGGGGTGACAACAAGAAGAAGAGAACACATCCGATCATGTTACGAAGAGGAAAAACAATCTAAGTTAACTTTTTAACATTTTTCTTAAACGTTTCAGCCTTACCCATCTAGTGAAAATAAACTATGTAATTTGGATTTTTCCAATCTTTAGCAAGGTTTTTTTCTTGTCTTAAAATATTAAAGCTTTATGGGAACTTGTCATATGTTAATACATTTCATTTCTGCTGTGTTGCAATGACAAGGAAATTATTATTTTTTCATTTAATTAGGAGAGCATATCATAATTAACCCGGGTCGTTAGATTGGTCAGATTCTGCCATTTGATGATGCCTGTTCTAGATTAACAGAACACTATTCTGTTGCAATGATAAAACTGACACTGAAAATACTGAGATCTAAAGTGAATAATAGAATGGTGTGTTAATTAAGGGAATGGACTTAGACAAATGTGCTGATACACGTAAACATAGGACTTCCTAATCAGATTAAAAAAAAGTTTCTGCAAGGCTGAAGATGACCTGGAAACAAAAATGCCATGACAACAAAGACCTCAGTTTGTGGTGTATAAGACTCTGTTAATTGTGCAATGCGGCACGTTCTGCCTGATTCTTGAGAGTATTCAGGCAGATCCATCTTATGAAACTTCAAGCATTAATGACTTAGCACGGTCTGCATTGTAATACTGATCAGTGCCTTTTGAGGATAAAGAGGCAGGAGCTATAGGCAACTGCAAGCCTGTTAACAATAGCTGCTTGTACAGAGATTATCATAGTTTAGTACAGACCAGCTGTAGTAGTGGTTTTATAAGAATTTCACAGCATTTTGTGTTTCCTTCCTACCCCAGATAAACATGAAATGCATCCTGTCGATGTATCGAAGTGTATATCTGGCTTATCAGGTTAAGACTTCATCCTTTCCTCATGAAATGCAGCAGCATAAAACGGCACTTGAAAAGCTTGACATGCACAATCAGTTTGATTACATGTGTGTTAATTTGTGGTGCTTTTTTAGACCACACCATGTAATTATGTCTATACTGTGCCTCTCTGGTTATGGCAGTTTTAGATTTTAATTTGCTATCATTTGCTTTGCCATTTACACCAAATTAAGGTTACATATCACATTATTGTACAGCAACAGTTCATTGAGCGAAAAATAATAATATATGAAAAATACTGTTGTCTTTTGTATCAATGTAATTAAGAGAAGCAAAATATGAAGTCCTAATATGATACAACATCCTTTAACTATTTTTTAGATTAAAGGTTTAAGACCAAGAGTTAATGATTTTTTAATAGTATGTCACACTTGTTAAACTCTGCCTTTCAATCAGTAACCAGTCTTTCATTTGCATGCACTCCAGTATTTCAGACCTATAAGTCTAACTTTTCTTTGATTTCTTGTCTTTCCTTTCCACATGCACACACCTGCTCCC
Source organism: Cetoscarus ocellatus (assembly GCA_037902135.1). NCBI lineage: Eukaryota > Metazoa > Chordata > Actinopteri > Labriformes > Labridae > Cetoscarus > Cetoscarus ocellatus. Next base: position 437,833 of record JBAMNC010000566.1, on the reverse strand, counting down.
TCTCCCTTCTTCCTTCCTCTCCTCCAGGACTTCTTGGGTCAGACTTTCTGTACTCTTGGGGAGATTGTTGGATCACCAGCCAGTCGACTGGAGAAATCACTGGGGTGAGTACAATTTAAGCCAATTTTCACACTGCCTAAATAGCCCTGCTGACTCCAAATGTGATACAGGAGCACCATGCTGTGCTGAGAGCAGAGTTAAGGCAGGAGAAAAATGTCTGCACCCAAATACAATAACCATTTTGAGGAATATAAGCTCGACTGTTATAATTCATTTGGTGAAGAATAAAGATGATGATGTACCACAAAGATTTTTGGGCACAAAGAGAACAGAATCTTTCTCTTGATGAGGATGAAGGATGAAGATGATGATGAGCAGAGGAAAAATAAGACACAAGAAGAGAGGACATAATCAGACAAACAATGGAGGAGCAGACCGAAACAACCTACAGAGGTTTTCCACCGATAGTTATTGTCATTAAAGAAAAGGGTGAAGCATGGAGCAACAATACAACAATCACAGCTCCTGTTCTCACAGGGCCTATAACACCGTTGTGTTAATGGGATGTCCTGTAGTCTGTCTTTTTATGTCTGTCACCCATCATCATCAGTCTGCTCTGGGTTCTGATGTGATTCAGGTGAAGTCATTTAAATATTTCATTCACAGAGATCCTGCAGATTTAAGCTTTAAAATTCAATTGGAGAGCACAATGAGTTTTTGATATGATATGCAGTTTTGTTTAGAGTTTATAGCAATGAACATATATTGATATATGATATATTATATATGACCAATCCATATTTATTAAGCCTTAAAAAACTGATTTATCATCCAAGCTATCAATCATACTGCAGTGTATTGCATCTGTTATAGGTAGAAACACTTGAGAGCCCAAGTCCTTGTTGTTGATGTCTTTATTCAGATATGTGTTGTTTTAGGTTACAAAATTTGTTCCCATTTAGTGTGAGGTGTAGGTACCGAATTTGCTTAGATCAGGGGCGTCCAATTTTTTGCCACAGAGGGCCATGAAGAGAAAAAGATTTGGATGACTGGGCCACTAAAATACACCTACCTTAAAAGTATCCTGTAAGTACCCTGTCTTTTAAAATAAATCAATAAAACTATGAAAAAAACTATTAAGGTTAGTGAAACAAATCTAATTTGGTTAAGATATTTTTAATTATTGAAAATGCTTAAAGACAAAACCCACCTATGTCATAGATTTACACTAATGGCTTGAAAAGGCAAACAGTTGATATCTATACAAAAATTTTGGTGGCCTGTTGGATTTCAGGAGGCCCTGGTCAGCCCTGGTCAGCCCTGGCTACCTCTGGATTGGGCCCTCTGTGCAGCAGAGAATGGATGCTGATGGCTCATCTCCAACTTCAAACTCAAAACAAGAGCAAACTGCACATAACTGCCAAAGGGAGCTTTGAAAGCTTTAATCAGTTTGTATTTACCAGTCAAGCACAAGCTTCAGGCCATTTGGAACTTGCTGCAGGCCAAGTAAAAGTGGAACGAAGGCAGCAGTTGGCCCCTGGGCCATAGTTCATACACCCCTGACTTAGGTAATCAGATCTGCTTGGGCCATGTCCCTGCTGGTCATGCGTGCCATATTGGCTGGATATTTTGTATGATATTGTAGCATGGTATGATTGGCTGTAACCAGGGGACTTAAAATTAATGATTCACAGATTCTGTGTTGTGTAGTGGTACAGATGGAGCCACTTCCTTGGCTGAGTCTTGTGACCTACCTACAATCATGACTGTAATGCGATCCCCAGCGAAGACATGACCAACACATAGTGACTTGTTAAAGCTAACACTACTCCAATGAGGGCAAAGGTTCAGGCCCACTGGATGTGTTGTTTTGAGGGAAGGGCCGTCTCCTTGGGTAACCCTGCAAATGCATAAATGGGCAAATTTATGATGAAGTTCAGGCCCACTTCCACAGAGGTAAGGGAGAATTCCAGTGGCTGGAAGTTGGCAGGTAATTGGCTGGAAGGGGAAAATTGAAGTGGCTGCATCTGTATTACCAGATCAGCTCAGATAGACATTGTTAGTTAAAAAATGCTTTGGGGATTATTCTTGTTTTGGTTTCAATGACTTTGGAGCTATTTCAAATTGGTAAACATGAACAGATGTTTTTTACATCCATTTTTTTCATAATGTGTAACTGGCCTGCATGCTACAACGCCAACATTCGAAAGTTAGCTTGACTTGAGCAGTGGCTAACAATTGAAATGTAATATCTGAAAGTTATAAAGAGGGTCTCAGGGGAGCTGTAATGTTCACATTACAAACCATATTGGGTTCTTCATCTGAAACAGCCCACATTTTACCTTCAAGCAGGTTCATATATTCGTGTGTGTGTGTGTAGTATGTTCCGATTAAAGAGGCGGGCATTGTGACTGCAGCCAAACAGCAGGGGGAGCTCGAAATACCCTGGCTTCACTCCCAGGCAGCTATTTCTCTGTCCATATGTTACAAAGATTATTTGAGGCAAATAATTAAAGCATTAATTTAATCTCAACAGTAATTTACAGCATTCTCTGCTGATGTGTGAAAAGATTGTTACTAAACTATAAACTAAATAAAATAAATATAAATATAAATAAATAAATAAAATAATCTTTAGCAAGTTTGAATGATTTTGACTGAAATGTAATAGTTTCTAAAAAAATTTCTTAACTTAAGCGGTGGAAGAAATACTCAATTTCAGAATGGTTGTTTTTGCTTTGAACAAACATCATTTCATCTGTAAAAAAGCAAAAAAGACTACTATTTTAAAAAAGCAACTATTTCAAAAAAATCTACTTTTTGTGGCTTTGCTTGAGAGAAAAGAAGAGAACATGAGCAAATTTTCAGTTCAATTGTCATTTCCTGTCAACAAATTTATGAATTTGGCTGGTTTGACAACACAATTCAACATTCACATTAATATTTTGTAGACAGCTTTATGGCCATCTGATCATGTAGGTTGTGTTTGTATTCACTGAGACACATCTGAGGCATCACATCTGATATTCTGTTTTAATTTCCATCAGGCGATGAGCTTCTGACTCTGATGTTTTCAGTCAGGCTGATGTGAGTTTCATATGTGCAAAGTGCACACAAAAAAATGCCAAAACTGTCTTCACATTTAGCACTTGTTTGATGATGACACAGTTGCAGAACTGTTACAAAGAGTATTTCCTGACACTCAGTGTGTCTTTATTTTTTTTCGGAGAGCATCAGCTGTGATGTTTCTCACTCAAGGGGATGTTAGTGGTGCAAATATAAGACCGCCTTAAGCCTCTTTATAACGAGCATAAACTTTATTAATGTTTCTGCAAGCCTAATATTAAACCATTTATTTTTACATTAGTAACTGATATGTCATGGTTAGAAAAAGGACATGGACACTGTTGCCAAAGTCTCCATTTTTAATTTTAAGCACTCTGAAGCTGAGAGATAACACAAGTGCTTGCCAAATGTTATTCTCATAGCAGCCCCTAATCTGTTTGCAAAAATAGAAAAGCTGTCATCATGTTGACAACTCTGGTGACGAAAGTAAGAAAAGATAAATGTTGCTTTTTTTGCATAGTTGTAGAGCAAGTGAACTCTAAGATAATGAGCACTTTGAAGCACAGACATTACCTCAGTTTGACTCACTTTTCATTTTAAAGGTGGATAAGACTGGTCTCAGCTTGTGATTTAGTAATTTATCAAGAAAACATGAAAATAATTTTGGGAGTAGCTATAATCTTTTGTATCTTGTCTTACACAATAGGTAAAGGTACAATAAGAACAAAATCACATCTAAATTTTTAAGAAGGATGTGTGTGTTATATGTGTATTTTCAAATATTCTTATAACATATACAACAAAGGACTGAAATTACCATTAATGTTTCAACTATTTTTAACTTTCGAGCCCAGAAGAATCCGTCATTTTAATAGTTGTAACAGTCCGTGTCTTGTGGGTACAGCCATGAGGGACTATATAAGAGTAAACTTGTTAAAAAAATTAACCAGCAATTTTGTTTTGTGGATTAATTTCACAAAACAAGCAGAACATATTTTTCCAGGATCACTCCTGGTCCACATATTATGAGTACCCTTTATCTGGCAAACTCTTTTTTTTCTTTTTTTCCTTTTTTTCCAAACCAAAGAAAAAAAGAAAAAAAAAAAATCTAATAAATGATTATTTATTTATACAGAATTGATTTCTGTATGTTGAATAAAATAAATCTATTGATCATTTATGCTTATTATTTTACTTTTAGAGCCACGCTTCTTAAAGTAGGGGTTGGGAACCCACAGAGGGTATTGGGACAATGAGATGGGGGTTGTGAGATGCCTTCCTTTATTAATAGAAAAAAATGAAATGACCTTAAATGTTTTTTCTCCATTATAATATAAATATCCTTCCACTTTCTATGCCATGTATCCCTTCAGGGTTTGTTGGAGCCTCAGAGGCAGGGTACACCCTGTACCACTCGCCAGCCAATTGCAGGGCCACATAGAGAGAACCAGACAACCTCACACACTCACCCACACCTAAGAGCATTTTAGAGTCATCAATTTACCTGAGAAGCATGTTACATGTTACTGTGAGAGGAAGCTGGGTGTCCACAGAGAACCCACACATGCACAGGAAGAACGTACAAAGAACACAAAGGCCCTGATGGACACAGGGTTCAAACCAGCAACCTTCTTGCTGTGAGGCACGCACAATACTTATTGCTATTGATCACTCAATTCAGAGAATAGCATAAATGGAGGAGCTGGGGTGGAGGAGGTTTGCAGTAAAGACTAGGCAGGTTAGGCAGTTGCTCAAATAGACTTTAATTTGTTGTTTACTTCAGTAAATTAAATGAACTATCAGCGTTTGGGTGTAAAAATGATGAATTGGGCCTATACCTTCTGATAAAAACTCAATTTTTTTCCTCCTGTCGTTAAATCAAATGTAATTATAGTTGTCTTCTCATGAGCACCCTTCAAAAGTTTAACTATTTTAACTTCTGATAGCATAAATCAAATGAATGTGACTCTCTAAATGACAAAGTTTCCCACCCCTGAAAGCTGAAGCAGCTTCTCTGTTTTACTTTTCTGTGGGAGCATTACTGTATGCTTACTTATAGAAGCAGAATGAAACACAGACTCCCACAAACACAAAGCTCTCTCTCATTCCCTCTTGCCACACACACACACACCCACACACACACATGTGAACAATGATGCATTGCCCTGGTAGATTTGCTCCCCAGAAGAGTTTGTTTTCCTGTTTCTGCTGAAATGAAGAGTGATTCATATTTCATTGCTTGGAAATGTCAGGACATTTGTCTAAGCTGTGCAGAGCCAATGGGAGCCTGTGTTTGTTTTTCATGTGGGCCCCCACCACTCTGCATCTTCTTTACCCTCCGACACTTTTTACACATGTCCAAATAAATCTAAAAAGTGAGTAAAGGGTTTCTTTGTAGCATTCAACTAATGAATTATTTGTCTCTCTGACTACCCCCCTCCTATCTACATGTTAGCATAATATCTCCATTACACAACAACCATGACAACACACCATCTTTTATTTCCTGTTTGCCTTAAAGCATACATTCAAACACAAATAGGCCCCCCACTCATTTGCACACATACACATTCATGCTGTGCACATTATACTAATTGATTTCATAGTTCCTGTTCCCTGGTTAAATGGCATATGAATGCATAAGTGTGTGTTTTATTCTTCTTTTATGTTGTCTTTTCACCGGCTAATTGTAATGGCTTTAATCTTCTTGAACTGAGTGCTTGTTTAATCAGGCAGCAGTCACCGTGATTTTCATAATTGAAAAAAAAAGCTCCCAAAGGTAAAGCCAAAGAGAGAGGAAGAGGAGATGAGCGTGACTTCAATGTCCACTCAGTGAGTGGATCTGAAGAGCACAGCCATCGAAACAGAGTTGAAAATATTTACTACGACGAAAACACATCAGAAAATTGAAAAGCTGCGAAGAGGTAAAATGTTGTGAAGCAGACAGTGGAAACGTTTGGCATGAATTTAGCCAGTGATCCATCACATATTTAAAATGTCACATAAAGCTTAATAATGCAGTACAGTACTGCATGTTAGAGACCTAAAAAAAAGGAATGAGCCAATATTACATGTCTGGTCCCCTCCAGCATGCACACGACAAGATCATTTGTCAAGGGTAGGCAGTATTTCCCCTTTTGTAAAATCTAAGTGTAGTTCCCATATTTTGATGATTTTGAAAATTATCCTGTCAGATTTTCTAGTGGTGTTGGTGGATTTAAAGTGATCAGATCTACCTGGAAAAAATCTGGGCAGCACTTGACTGATTGATATTCGTACAACTGGGAAAAAAAGAGAAAAATGGATTGATATTGCAAACTCTGAGGACTGTCATGTAATCATGTAAACCAAAAGATGACATAAATATGACTGAGCCTTTGCAATTACATGCATTTTTTTGTCAGTTTTTGCATGGTTCAAAGCTTTAACCTGACTTTGGACTTTGACCCATTTTATAGTTGTCAACAGAAGATGGAGTAGTCTGTCGAAATTAGTACTCTCATTATTGTCATCATTTTTTTAAATTATATGAACTGTTGTGATTATTAACACTACTAAAATTACACTCGTTTTATCAATATTACATTGTCATAAAAATATTATATATAATATTGTGATATTATTCTGTTTATCTATGACTTTCATCATTGTCACAACTGCTGTTTTTCTTGTCTATTTTTAAGTAGTGTTTCTTTTAACATTGATAATATTATCATACCCTAACAAGTCAGCAATCATATATACTTTAAAGAATAAAAAAAGCATGCATTGGAGCAGTCATAACCTGATGGACCAGATAGACCATTCAATATATTCAATAGCAGTGATTCTCAACTGGTGGGTCGTGGACCCTTTTTTCAGTGGCTTGCAAGCCTTTGCCTGGGCAAAAAAAGATGCTAGGAAAATAGTCTTGTGCTTTAATTATAAGGTTGTCCTTTTTTGTTTTTTGGTTGCTTTTTTTACGCAGTGGAGTGCCATCTTCACACTCCTTGTCAACAGGTGATGATAATACCCTGTAATGCTAATTGACACATGCTTTGATGTGTCAAAAATGTTTGTTATATATTCAGTAAGTAGGTTCTCAGCTAAAGCTACATATTTTAAGGATTTTGGAAACAAATTCCAGTAACTGGACTTTTTTATTTCATGTTTGTGCATGAAAGACTGAGTCTGTTAAAAAAAAAGGGCTGAAGTTACTGAAGTGTTTTGGACAAGGGCTTATGTAGTGCTACTAATTAAATTTTATTAAAGTAACAATATGTGAATTTTAAACCTTAAAAAATGTTTTAAAGTCTAATAGTGTGTGTGTGTGTGTGTGTGTGGGTGAGGTTGGAGGGGGAGCTATGTAACTTTTGACCACGAGCCGCTGTCAGCTCTCAATAAGTGTATACTGCTTTACGGCATGAACATGAGTTCAGCTTTAGGAACACAACTACAAGCCAACAGTGGCAGTTCACCTGTGGTTTTGCCCAGTTTCATGAAAGCTGGGGCTATGACACAAAAGAGGACTGTGACAAATGAGGATCAGAAAAGAAAGAGGAGGAAAAAACGAGAAAGAATCCAGATCAGAGCGAAGATTGGATCCGCTTTTAGTGTTGGCGAGAACTTCAGGAATCAACAGACTGAAGTCAGACTCTGACCTGGTTCTGCTGCTGTAAGTGGGTGAGCAAAGAAGTCTTCAGACTTTTTGTTATTTCATTTGAGCTGCTGTGATTTTATCCTGTTATTTTGCTTTTGATCAAAAGTCAATTTAACCTCTCAACAGCAATATGGCATCAACGCTGACACAGCGGAACATTAGAAATAAAACAGTTTCTGTTAGCATGTGTGCTTGCCTCACATGCTAATGTTATGAGTCAGAATCGATTAGATTTAGTATCTGATAATATTATTATGATTAGTATATCTGTGATGCAGACTGTTGAACGCTTCAGAGGCTGTTGACCAACAATCAGATGGTCTGAAGTTAGCTCATGTCCTATTACTCTGTAATACCAGAGCTTATCACACAGAGAACTTACAGTCCAGGTGTAGTTGATGATCATTCTGTTCCATTCACTGTGGCACTGACTTCAGTATTTATTTCAGATATCAGGTCAGGTGATCAGCATCAACTCCTGTCAGCAGACACCAACACCACTAATACTGGAGTCAGACAACAGCAGGCTGTTTTCAGAAATGTCTGCACGACTGAAAGTTTCTGATTATAGTTTCACTAATTACTGTCATTAATTAGCCTTTGTGTGCTTGTTTACTCAAAATACTTAGTACTTTGACTACATTTTATTTGGAGAACTTTCTCATTTTACTGAAGGAATCATACAGAGCTACTTTTTGGTCGTGACTCAGTGACATTGTTGCTAGATCTCTTTATTATAAGCCACTTTGACACCTCATTTTTGTAAAAGTACTTGTAAATATTTTGGAGGAGTTTGTTACAAAAGTGTAGTGGCTTATTTGGTCTTGCTCTGCTCCCAGTATAAATCTCTCCTGTTTCTCTCTCTGCCCTCTTTAAAAAAACCCCAAAAAACCCCAACAAAACAAAAAAAGAACAGCACGATAGTTTGCCCTTTTTGTAGAAGCTGTCCACCAGCCAGCTTCAGTGGGTTACCCCTGCTCCACCCTCCCCACGCAGCTCAACACACTCAAGCACACAGGTGACAGGCAGTGTGAGTGACTAATAAAAATGTGGGAGTTATAGACTGTCTTAAGACAGTGTTGACTTTGATAACAAAAAAGGGAAAGAAAATATGGAATACAAAGAAACATGTTTTAAAGATGAACTGCAGTCAGATTAACTTGCAGTTTTTTTGCTTTCATTACTATATTCAGAAAATGATCTTGTGTGATTTTGTATTTAAGCAATGCACACTGTTAAAAATCACTAGGTTTTCACAGTGTATTATTGTAATGAGGCTCTTGTAGTACATGACGGGTAAATATTTGTAAGAATGCACTATTTCATTTTGGTATGCATACTGTAATAAACACAGGAATTTACTGGCTACTGAGTTTCTCTGATTATGCAGTGATGCTGAATTACAAGCGACGTCATCATACTGTAGCACGCAAGTAAGCAAGTACATCCCTATAGCATGCTTTGTTAGACCTTGCACAGTTGCCTTGGTAACATCAACAACTTCTCATTGACTCAGCAGGCAGGCTGCAAGTCTTTCATGATTTAAGCTCTGTCTTCATAAACCGATTCTTTGTGCTGACTTTGCCGTCAACATCAGTCTCAAAGTGTTGCTTCCCTGCACTTTTTGTTGCTTAGTTACACAAGTTGACATCAGTTTTCCTCTTAAATGCCAGTCAGATCTTTTTTTTTAAATGGCTTCATTGACTAAAAAAAAAATCCTCATTCCAGGACATATTAACAAAAAAAGTTAAAATGGTTTGAACAATCCTGTTGTGGCCTCAGTTGTGGACTTGGACACAGTACCATCAAAAAGAAATGTCAAACTCCTTAGCTAGTGTTGTGGACAGAGCTAACATCAGATGATCTGTCTCCTCTTGCTCCTCTACAGCAAATGGAAAAATACAAAAACAAATACAATAACACACCAACAAATCAAAAAGGCAACAGTAGAACTATGACATAAAACAACTGTAAACACTAAAACTAATCGAACAACAACAATATAAAAACCACTACAACAAATCAAAAGGATGAAAAAAATGCACAATAAATCAAAACTGTGATGAAATCAAAATACAAAGCAACAAATTCAAAACACAAATATGAAACAACAAATAAAAGAAACATGACAAAAACACTGGAAAAAAACAGCACCAGAAATGATAAAAAGCACTAACAAAACACATATACAATAAAAAACATAGAAAAACTCAACAGCAATGTGATAAAGCACAAAAGGGCACACAAAACAAATGACAAACAACAAAAAATCAACAAAAGATTTGTCAATTTTCTTGTTTCTTGTTTTGCATTTTACTTTTAAAACTTTCTTTTTAAATAATTTTTGAGTTGCTGTAATGTTCTTAATTGTTACATTTTTATTTGTCTTTATAATTAATTATTTGCTTATGGGTTATTTGGTTGTTTATGTTGCATTTCTTGTGTAGTTTTCGTTTTTCTTTTTTCTTTTTTTTTGTTGTTACGTTTTGCAGACATGAAGCCGAGTGTGGTGCTGTCCCAAAGGTTGAACTTGAATTGAATTAAGAGTGCCGTGAGTGCAATGGCAAAACGAAACAGAACAAAAACACAGCGGAAGCAAAGGAGTCGTTGTGTTCAGGATGCTGAGCACTGAATTCACTGGTCTTCATAAATTTTAGATTGAAATTTAGTGACAAAAAGAGTGCTTTGAAAGCAGGCCAATAATGTTCACAATTTTTCAAAATAGTCCACTAAATTTTAAATATTCTAAAATCATTACTTTATCTGAATAGTTGACTTACTTTTGGTTTATTTTTTACTTAAATACCTTTTCTCTTACCTTCTCCAGTTGCTCGACTGTTAATGAATTTCATTCATGAAGTGTGTTTGTGTGTATTTGTGTGTTATGGAGAGAAAACAGAGCGTCCGCCAAACAAGACATTTGTTTCATCTGAACATCAAAGCAGCTCTGCTCTTTTATGACTGCTTCAGATTTTACAGCTCTCTCTTTCCAAAGGCCTCAAATGCATATTTCATTAAAGAGATTAGAATTTTCTTGTCATTTATATTAACATAGAAAAAACCATTTAATGTGATGGTACAGTACAAACAGACTAGATGACCCTGTGCAGTTTATCATCTTAGCTTTAAATGGGATTTGTTGCATTTTTAAAGAAGGTATTTTTTTTTATCTTATAACTGATACAAATCTATTTTTGTCAAATGCTTAATAGCCAGAGTATCCACTTGTTTCATCTGTTTTCTGCATTTTTATAGTACCAACTAGGGCTGGCAAATATGACCTGGAATCTTAATTTTATTTAGTCTTTATTTATTTCGCCCAGGGATGGGCAACTGTGGCCTGTAGGCCATATGCGACCCAGCAGCTAACTAGATGCTGCTTGCTGGTTATTTCCAATAATCAGCAAAATGTTAACATGAGGGAAAATGACAGAATCAACAAAACATGATTTAGCCTGAGATTCCAATGCAATGCCATGCACAAAATGGGATATGAGCAGACGTTTTTCCACATAATCTAGATTGTTGGTAAATGATTTTCCCCCACGATCGTACTTTGCCATACTTGTTTCTCTAAATGTATTTTTTAAATAAAGCTTTAGAATGCAATATTATTTATTGGTTAAAACTACATTTAGAAAATGGGAAACGTAAAATATTTGTATTTCAAAGATGGTACCCATTGTTTTGTTGCAAAATGAAGCATAAAATGCTTTAAATTTGGTGTAAATTGGCTTGATTGCTTTTAATTCTATGTCAAGCTCAATTAATTATGCATTAGTATTTGGTTTTAAGTTATAATATCTGAATGTCGGTATAATCAAATATTATGACAGCTTTTTTTTTTTGTTATTTTTGGTTTTATATACAAATTTCTTCCCATTGAGAGTTTTTGATAACTTGTAACAATGCAGCCCTCAGGCAGGAAAAGGTTTAATGTTGCCTTTATGTTAACTAAAGTTGCCCATCCCTGGTTTAGCTCTTTCTGGTATTGGGATTGTATTGCTGGATTATAAAATTAATAGGAATAATACATTTAAATGCATTTTCAAGGAGCATGAATCCCTTTCACTTCCAACAACAAGCCTGTGATAGTTAGTAGAGATTAGACAGCACAAGCAAAGGGCCTTATTTCCTTTAATGACTGTAAAAATGAAAGCCTTCCATAAACATAACAATTTTAGTTTTGCATTTTGAAGTGCTTGTTGAAAATAATAAGAAAAAATGATCATTTTTTTTAACTAACTAAACTAAAACTGAGCAGCTGTTAGCAGTAAATGTATAAAAAGTGACAGTATTTACAACTGCTCCATTGACCACAAGTCACAGCCACAGTCTACTTATTTAATCATTCCAGATTTATGGCAAGCTAATCATGAAGCTGAAATAAAGGTTGTTATGGAGATGAAAAGAGCTGCAGTGCTGAGCTCAAGAAAAAAAACAAGTCAATTAATTCTAGCACATATCCCAGGTTGAAGCCCCAGACAGGCTTCACAAAGCAAAAGAACTTAATGTTGCTGTTGTCCTCAGACATCAAACTTGGAGAGGAGAAGCACACATTTATAGAGTTCGGTTCTCTGGTCCACATCAGAGATTCTGTGAGCTTTTACACCAGCCCAAATCAGCTGAACTTTCCAAAGTGAACCAGAGTTTGTTTGGTCTGGACTGAATGTGTTAAGTCTGAAAGCATCCTAAGACAACTTAACTTCTGCTAGAGAAAGTATTCGCCTGGTCTAGAACTTAAGCTTGTGGACTTATTACAAGCTACTGCTCGCTGACTCTTTGCCTTCAGTTCCAGCTTTGCCCTGGAGCTGTGTTCAAATATGATATGTCCATCCACTTTATAAACAGCATTTTCATAATACTCTGCATTATTGTAAAGGAAATGTTACATGCAAAGAAACTGTAAGACACCATGCTGAAAAAAATGGTCCAACAAATGACAGAAAAGTACCAAAATACATTTAATTGTGCAACAATACAAGACACTCACTAATTCTACCTCACAATGACAGAAATAAGGTAATGCTTTAGGTAAAATTAAACTTTGATGTACCCATTGGGCTCTTACTTTATTTCCCACTTTTCATTTTGTTTGGCTCTGTGTGAAAACTTTTTTGTTCCAGAAGGCTCCCACTGCACCTGCACAGTTAGCATCCTTGGACTGAGCATAAACACCATAAGACCACAGAGCATCTTCAAAGCAGCAGGTTGAGGTTTAGATGCTTCACTCAGAGGCACACTTAACCAAAGCAAACAATCCTAGGAGAATCATTGTCGACTACTTAAGCACATCACTCGAACTTGAAGCAACAGACCACATGCTTCTCTTTCCTTTTCCCTGTGGTTGCAGCTATCAAGAGCTAGCAGCTGTGGTTACAGCTAATAAACATTTTACATTTTATTGTGAAATAGTGTTGCAATACTCAGAAAGTGTTGGACATATGTAATATAGGTTCAGCAAATCGATTATAAGATGTAAGGAAGCTGAATTAAAATGAAAATGGAAAGTAGTTGAGAGAAAGAAAGGATGACTGAGAGTAGAGAGCAGACATCAGAAAGATGTTGAGAGGGGGCAAAGAGGAGGAGGGTGTGTGTTTGAGCATATTTGGCCTTTAATGTTCTGATACTCCCTGAATGTCAGAGTAGATTACAACAGCACAGCAGCCAAATGGAGTGATTTTTTAAAATGTGAATCGAGGCATGTGTGCAGACGCAGGAAACCCAGCTGAGCAGGATGACAAACTGAGCTTGACACCATGGACTCCCACCCGGGTCCGGGCACTGCTGAATGAAGTGACAGATACTACAGGATATTTGCAACTAGGAGAACTTTCAGATGTGAGTTTATTGTATTTATAGAGTGTGAGGTCACCTGTGAAAACAACTAATTTATCCTCTCCCATTAAAGGATATGTGACAAAAACATGTTCCCTCACTTGCATGCTTATTCACTGACTCAGGCCCCCTCTCCACAAGTCAAAACACAATGGAGGTTCACAGAGCTCTCAAAGGAATTAACATTTTGAATATATCATTTCCATCTCAAGCACTCACAGCCAAGCCTAGAGTTGGTATGTACTGGGGTTTCTGTCCATACAGCTATGTCTATCCCTGGAAGCTATTGCTACCTTTGCCAAGGATGTTATGATTTTGCAGGCCTTTGTTAGTTTGTAAAAAGGATAACTCAAAAAGTTATTGAAGGAATTTGATTAAATTTTAATGCCACATAAGAAATGGTCCAAAGACCAATCAGTATCATTTTGGTGTTGATCTGAATCTGGATGCAGATAAATGAATGATTTAAAGGATTTGGTAACATTTCGTGATGGGGCAGTTTTTGACATATTCACTAAGAGCCTAATAAGTTCTCAACAGATTTTGATTAAAATTTTCAAAGACTGTTGGTCATGGCATAAGGGAAACGTGATAAGATTTTGGTGGACAAACAAGTCCTTCCTGTTCTTTGCATAAAATAGTGATATCTCAAATAGGCTTTTAAGCTTATTCTTCAAACCTTGCACAAATGTCAACACTGACACAAGGATGAACTAGTTAAATTTTGTAAGGCAATATGATATCTTAAAAGCACTTAGTGGGATTTTCTTTAAACTTTGCTAAAATGTCCACTCTGACTTAAGAATGAATTTGGACTTCAGAGTTAAAGGTCTTAACTCAAGTTACAACTGTCATAGAAACCACTCAACACTGCTGTCCTTCTTGATCTACAGCTGTTGTTTTCATTGTTCAGCAAAAATATGACTCACATAAGCATAGCATTTCTCGTTTTACTTTTAAATAACAAGCATCTGCTTCAATGAAATGTAACTGTTTGGCCAAAAAGTTGACACTTATGATTGCATCTGCTAAGAAGGTTGTGTTTCTGATGTTGTTTGTTTGTCTGTAATGTTGGTCATGGCATAACAGTGAAGTGATTAAAATTTGGGTGGTGATCTGAATCCTGACACAGAACCAGGATTTACGTGATGTTGTAGTGCAAGTGCCAGAAACCCTTTTGCTTTAATGCACCATTTTTAAATAATCATGTCACCTGGTGATAGCATCAAGGTGCCTCAAGTGTAACAAGAGACCAAAAAAAAAAAATAAATAAATAAAAACCCCTTTGCCTCAGTTGTTCCAATTTATTATCCAAAGATGTTACAAACTTAACAGCTCAATAAAAATATTAGTCTCTTACTATCTGTACAATTTATTGATAAAAGCACTTTACAGCAGGCTGTAACTTTTATGAAGTCATCAGTGTAAAAAAAAAAAAAAAATCATTAACGCATCAACTTTCCACCAATCTGATTCATCAGCAAAATAAATAATGAGTGTATGTCAAAAATATAAAAAAGGAGAATTAAGTGTTAAAAAAAATGGAGCACTATACAGGATTACTACCATTCTAACAAAACAGCTTAGTTTAAATGTTCATGTCATTTATAAGCAATGGAGTGCTTATGAACAATACAACGTAAAACAGGTAAGTGTAACAAAGGGAAATACCGCCTAATAAACTCATCGGTATCTGAGTTGAAATAATCAAACCTGATTGTAAACAATAAACTCAATACTGATGACTGTTCTCAACCTCAGATTGTACCCACAGCCTCACAGTTAGAATTTTAAATTGTTCTTTTAATAACAAAGTTCAATTAGGCAAATACAAGAAGACTATAATGAGCAGGAAAATAAAGTCTGCACAACAATCTTTCCTCTCTTATATAAAATATAATCTTCTAAGATGCAAATAAGTCAGTGAGTAAGGAGGCTCTCCTCTGCAAATTCATGTGTGCTGCACATCTGAACAGTTCAGTTGCTGACATTGTTTTCATTGCTGAGCTCTGTTATCTCAGGAGCTTGATTTGTTGTTTAAGTTGCAGACAAGCTTTATAGTGGTCACTACTTAAAACATCAGAGAGGGCTTTGAACTTCTCTTTGTGAGAGAATGTTCTGGTCACACATGTTCATCCGATGACCACGAGCCAAACCAACACAAAGGAGGATGTTAGATTGGCAAACCACAGTGAAGCTGTAATGCAGGTAGAGGTTAAGTTTCCCTGATCACACGTCACTGTGGTTCAGTTACTCTGCAAAGTTTGGCTCAAACATCAAAATTTGCAGTGTAACTGAAAAAAAAACAAAAAAACAGTCGACAGGTGCTCGTTTCTTAATGGAGAATAAAAAGAAACCAACAATCAGTGATCAGTTTGCATAATCATGGCACAGAATTTCTTTTGTGCCCTGAACCTGAGTGGATTGTACAAAATCCAGAGGTTAAGATATGGACCATCTCACCACTGTGAGCCATGTGCTTTCAGCCAAATCCTCACTGTTAAAAAGGGCCCAAAACACAAAAAAAAACATGTTTTTTTCTTGAAAGATAAGCATCATTTACATCGTGGTGATTAGCATTGCTGTACACATATAAAATAATGTATGGAATTAAAAGTAGATCTTTGATGGTGGCATATGCTGTTTTTTTTTTCTTCATTTTAGTTCCCATTAAACAGTGCAGGGCAGGGCAAGTCAGATGTAGATGAAATTTATTTAAAACCACATGCTTCCTGTTTCCTTTGTAGACTGTTCAATTTCCATACACAGTGAATGATAAGCTCTCATTAAAGCTTTTTATTTGGGGATTTTCTTATTACCATGTGCAATAGGAAAAAAGTATAATAATTGGTAAAAGATTAAAAATGTATGATTATTTCAATGCTCTATAGGCTTTCTCCTTCCACATCCTTATCAGAAAACTCAAGGTAAAAGACTCTTGTGGGTTACAGCACTTCTCTTCCACTTCCATACCACATGCGATCAAAATATTTTTCTCAAACCATTTGCATTGAGAGTTGGAGAGCTCAGTTTGCCTGTGAAATTGGCGAAACAGAAGTACAAGCAACAACCACATATTTCCAGCACTGAGATGCTGGCTGTCTAGATCATTTTCAAATGTGCAGCATCCTGAGCTGTCGAGGTGCCACACTGGGAGCGGAGGCTGCAAACAAATGGCCTGAAGCCATGCCTCAGTCCCTTTACATGGTGAGGCTGGTTTTGTCAGCAATGTGATGGAACTCATGTGGTCAGGAAAGTGAGAAACTCAAGAGCTTTAGGAATTAAGTCTCAAGAGTCTACAGGTTTACAGGGAAACACTTAACATGATCATTTATAAAAGTGCAAACATTATCTTCACTGAAGAGAATGGGATCTCTGATTCTGATTGGTTGGTCAGTGAACCCATCAGATAGCCACCAGCTGAGAGTTAATTTTAAGATATCATTTTGACATGCTGACAGCTGTGAACTAGAATCAAAGGCTCACTTTAGTGACCAAATGGCTGACTTCACTGAGACTTTGTCCAATATTATCTACAGCAGGGACCTTAAACTTAAAATAACAAGGGAGCACTTTTGGTTGTATCATCTTGACAGAGGTAAAGAAAAATATAGAGCCTTATTTCTGGAAATAGTCCTTTTTGTTTTAATTTTTTTTTCTTTTTCTAAATCTAACTTAAAGGAACATTCAGTATTTTTGAAGTTAGATTGTTTAAAATACTTGACAATAGTCAGTGAAGCCAACATAGTTAGTATGGTCTTATCTAGGTAAAACAATACTGAACTTTCCCTTTAACCAAAAACTACGGTTTGTACACACACACACACACACACACCCACACACCCCCACACACACACACCCACACACATATATATGCATTTTTCACTTTATGCTTGGATAAATGTTTTTTTCTTTTTTTTATTTTATCTTAAACAATTCAACTTACAATTTAGCAAAAAGTGCAAGATCATAAACATTTATACAAACATCATTCAATCTGCTTATTCAGATCTGTTACATGTCTTTAGAAGTGGGCCAGCTAGTCCCATCAAAAAACAGCATCGGTAATTCAAGTACCTGAGAATCATCTGTGCACCTTGCTCCAAAGCAGCTCAAGAATAGCTTGAAGATTTTTATTTTAACCATATTTGTCCAAACTTTTCCAGCAAGTTTGGTATTTTTGATTCCACCCTGCAGACCAGGTGTATCTGGATGACTTCTCTCTTTTTGTACTTCTTTTTCTTATTTCACATTCTCTGCCTCTCATCTCTGCTGCCTCTATTCCCCTCTCACCTTATCTGTCATAAAACCACACATCTCTCTTGGTTGGTATGGCTACCAGCTATTTCTAACCCACACTTATCTCCTCTGTGCCTCATCATTACCTTTCTAGGATATGCAGATGCACACGAACAGATGCCCCAATTTAGAAATATTAAATTTAATGCCTGTAAGAGCTCCAGTTGGCATCTCCTGGGTGACATTTTTGGATGATCATGTTTTGGTGTATTTTTGGCATTTTGACATGTTGTTTTGTCAATGAGATTTTGGTTTCCATACTTATGAAACCTTGCTTTTTTTTACCTGCTTTGACTGCCTAAGTGGTGAAATTATTTTATTCTGTGCAGGTGTGGTTTCAAAATTCATTTGTATAGTATCACATCATGCCTGTCATATATCATAACTCGATATTGGCTGTGCTATGGTGACTTGGCCAAGTCCACCGGAGGTGGTCAGAGAGAATTTCGTGATTTTTCCAAAGTGCATGAATTTATGTGTGTACTTGTGTGTGGTAACAAAAAGGCACTTTTAACTTTTTTCTCTAACAATGATTTTATTGCACATACAGAATCCTAATCTGAGCTCATACTGAAATCTACTACAATGAAAAAAAATGCTAACTAAGCTGTATGAACTTAAGATAAGATAAGATAAGATATTCCTTTATTAGTCCCACAGGGGGAAATTCCTGCAGCTGCAGGATACAAGAGAAATATAAGAAAGAAGCATTATACTGAAAATAAGGTAATTACAAATCAAATACAGTAATGTAAAAATAGAAATAAAAATTTAAAAAAGTATAAAAAAAAGTATATACTATATAGTAAGTGGCATATTTACAGTCCTTATGTACATGTTGTCGTAATATATGACTTTTTCAGTTTTTCATCTTTACCTCGATATGTAATATAAGTTAGACAGCTTTCAACTTTCTTCATAGCTTATTAGGGCGCAAAATAGCTTCTTGGTAACAGGACCAAAGCTATGAAACATGACAATCAAAGTATAGCTATTGAATATGAAAGTTTAAACAACACCTCCTCAATCAAACTACTTTGAAGATTTTAAAAATTGTGTTTACCAATCCAAATTTCCACTGACTCAGGCTTTAGACTCTGCTCTAACAATAAGTGCTTGTTTCATGAGGGAATCGTACTCCTGGATGTAAAAACTTGTTTATTTGACCCACAGATACCTCTTGACTGCACTCCAATCAGACCATAATGCATACATCCAGACTTTGATGCCATATTGAAACTGAAGAAAAGTGATCAGAAATCATGCTGGAGAAATCTCCTGCTATGTCATTATTTAAAGCTTGACCGCTTGGTTGCTGACCAGGCTGCTAAATTTGACAGCGTGGGAGTGAGAACAGGCTGCTCTCTTTCATCAGTGAACATAGACATCATTCAAGGTTAATGAATGAAGAGAAACGAAATGGTCATTTAAGAAAGGTTCATATCAGTCCTGGTATTCCTAACCACTAATACTTCCATCAACAAACATCATTGAGAAAAGACCACTAAACACTTTCTATGTAGCGAGAACATCCCCACTCCCCCACCAAAAAAGAATAAACATTAACAAACAGTTAATGTCTACACAGCTACTGCTAAAATGATGGGGAAGATTGATTTTTTCTAAACTGTGTTGGTGTATGAACATTGCCAAGCATACAGCACATTGGCACTATTTGTATCAGATAGCTTTGATCTGTTAAGAAAGACTTGAGTCTGTAGTGTTGTTTTCACACTGCTGCTAAACTGAGCAACATCAACAAATATGGTCCAATCATGTGTCTGAAAACTTTGAAAAGCTCTTAGCTTCTGTGTGTTGTATCATTCTGCAGGGAGTTTATAACCTTGCAGTGCAGCTTCATGTGCCTAAATCATTTTCTGTAATCAAAAAGATCGATGTTGCAAAGCTCCAATCTAGAACAGTTGAGCTCGTTTGGCAGACGCAGTGACCAATCAGTATCCTTTGAGGCAAAAGAGGCAAGACCTACAAGCGTGATAACAGGGAGAAGCGACTGTAAGCCTTAAACATTGTACAGAGATTAGCATAGATGCTACCAGCTCTGGTAGCTGATCTATCAGAACAGGGTGATATTTCTTGATTAAAGGGATAGACTTGGTTTTGAAGTGGGGTTGCTCATGGCCCACGGCGCCAGTCAATATAACTGCAAATACAGCAACTGACCATCTGTCCCCGTGAGGGAGGATAGCCAGGTATGGATGCTAGCCAACTGATAGCAATCAATGGTGATAGCCTAGTAGTTACACCACTTTAAAAGGTAAAATACACAAACAAACAAACAAACAAACAAACAAATGTGGCTTGACCAGACACTACAGTGAGATTCTTTAAAGAGTTTCACTTTGTCTCAACAAAGCCCCTGTGTTAAGAAATATTTTGTGATACAGCATACGGGCTCCTTCCCTACTCACTGCTTAAATGACATCACTGAAAAACTTCTCAATTGAAAAGAGATTTTTGACCTTTTTTAGCAAAAGTTTACCCACAGTTTGCTTACATTTGTACTAGCGCTCACCTACGACATCTAAATGGCCCATAATGAATGTTATCGATGAAATGACCATGCAGTCACATTCCAGATATGTTTTAGAAAGGTTCTTCCCTTACCAAACTCTTGCTATGGGCTGTTGCCCAACTGGACTTGTCAAAAATAATCCGAATAGTACATACTGAATTGTTTATTTGGCATGTCAGGTCAGAGAGATCCAGACTTATATAGTAAATGATCAAAAATAAGAGCAAAAATTCATAAGATGATATTAACTGCTAACAGTCTACTGGAGAATTAACAGTCCTCTTTTTAACCTCTGTGTTGGCTTTGCTTTGCTTCGAACAAAAACAGTTATTTCCCACTTTTGCAAATTTCCTTTAGGCATAGCTATAATGTCATAATAAGCTGTTTACATCAAATGAAATATCTTATATTAAAGATGATCTATTCAGGTGTTTTTTGCCGCTTGTGTCAATCACCTTTGAGTGAAATCAGCTCATATCAATCATAAATACTGTTTAGATTTTGTGTTTATCTCTGGCAAAGAGTAATTTTACCAATAGGATCATAAATTCATTGACTCAGTAACATTTACTGATGGGACTTTAACTGTATTTTCCAATGACTACATCAAGTTTATGTCAAAACTCTGGTGCCCAGTTTTTAATAAACATTAATTAAATTAATAAAATTCACATGCCCTCAATAAAACTTTTTGCAGAAGCAAAATTCTGCTCACAGAAGTCATATATGCTCACAGAGAAGAATATACATACATACTTATGGCAGCGCTCTCATAATAATTTTGGTTACAAACGTAGTTTAATCAAGTCTAATCAAAACAGATCCAACCTCAGCGCTAATGATTCCTTACTGCACGTCATTGAAGTGGCACACAAACTAGAAAAACAAAAAGAAAAGATTTTAAAGCAGGACTACACGAGCAAAGATGAGCATCAGTATGTCAACAACACAATCCCATCTGTAAGAAATCATCCCCCAAAATTGTGAAGACACACAAACACACTCCTGCATCCATCTGTGTTTTGTTCCTCTGGCACTGTGTGTTAATGGAGGTCTGGAGAGCAGTGGACTGATAAAGCTGTCACACCGCCCTCTCTGCCTCTTTTCTCCTCCAACACACAATGATAAATCTACTCTCTGCTACGGCATCCCTGCCACAAAGAGACTTCTGTCTTCAAACACATGTGTATACGCAGAAGCACATCCAACACACACATACATCACAAACTAAAACATTATATCTGTGCTCCTGAGCTGCAGATTCGAGAGCAGCTATTCATAGCTCCTAAACACAATCCCCTCACCTATCCCTCTTTGTTTTATACTGTCATGCATCTCTTATTCTCTCAGTGTCACCTTTTATCTCTGTCTCACACATTGACACATAGAGACACACACTCCCTCCCAGATTAGACCACATTCCTGGAGATACAGTGGCAGTGCTTTACTCACTCTGTGGGGAAGCCTTCACTGGTGGCCTGGGTCACCATCACAAGAGTAATACCTGCTCAAGGAATAGGCACACAGGACACTCAGGTTTCCTTTGAGACAGAGATCATACAGTAAATATAAAATATAAGACTTAGTTCCTTTGGGAGGGTTTGGTGGTCAGACAAGAGTAATGGGCACGAGCGTAATTACTACTAGAGGGCTCCTTTTCCACATGAGTACCTAACCTCTTCCTCCCCTCTTCTGCTCTCTCCACCTGTCTCTCTTTTTATGTCTCAGTTGATGGGGAGCTGGTGGGTTTTATCTGCAGCTGCCTCCTGTCTTCAGGGGAAACTGTATATATATTAAAAATGGCCACAGATGATCTTTAAACTGAGAAAAAGAAGAGCTGCAGATACTGTTACTCTTCGAAACTGGGTCACATATTAGACTTTGGGAGCAACTCTGAATCTTCTCTGCTCTGCTATTCAATGCAGATATGGACTAACAATGGTAAAACTTACAACATAACAGGAAGAACATAATCACTGCTGAGTATTAGGGACAGCTGTACAACAGCAGTAAAGTCAGTCACCTTTATCTGCTAAAGAGGTGTTCTACCTACTGTTTCACTTGTCTCAAGTCCAGGATGACAAAAAGATGTTTGTGGCAGCAAAAGTCTCTAGAATCAGTGGTGCCCTGTTAAACTTAATGCATTTGTTCAAAGACATGTTTTTTTTTTTTTGGACAGTTGTCATTAGGGTTGTGTAATGGAAAGAATCTGGCGATATGACATGTATCACAAGAAAAAAGAGGTGATGATACATCATATCATGATAAAATGCAATTTTATGTGCAGGGTGATACTGTATTAAAACAGTTTCTGATCAGTGTTATCAATTACGAAAAAAAAAAAACATGGCTCCTGCAACATACACTGATAGAACATAACATTATGACCACCTGCCGCCCTGACTGATCTGCTGCTATATAGCCCCATATGCAACAAACTGCGATGCTCTGTGTTTTCTGACACCTCTCCCTCAGAAGCAATTTTAACTTCTTCAGCAATTTGAGCCACAGCAGCTCCTCTCTTGGATCGGACCGCACGGGCCAGTCTTCGTTCCTCATGTGCATCAATGAGTCATGGCTGCCCATGACCCTGTTGTTGGTTAGGACGACTATCAATAGATGATATTTATATGATATCGAGTTTCAAAGTATTGATACTTTTAAAAGTACTCTTTTGATGCCAATTACTCCTCTAACATATTGATACCAGATGAATAGTCCAGCAAAATAGTTCATGTGAAGTTCTACAGACTGTTTTTAGTCTTTCTCTCTCTCTATGCCAAGGCAGTGCAACTTTCCATGTCATGTGACTGTGAACACCAATCAGACTAACAAACAGCCCTCAGCTGCACTCACAAGCGTATACATTGACACATAACACAGTCAGTTTTGTAACAAACTAATCAAGGAATGATTGAGAAAAAAACCCACAATTTTATGCATATATTCTACATAGAATATTGTAAAGTTACTTTTAAAATAACTCATAATTGATAATGTTTTGTTTATAAAGTTTTAGAATCAATGCAATGGCCTTAGTAAAGTTATTTCATTTGTAGATGTATTTATGGAATAATTATCAAATCATCAAAAAAAATGTCACATAAGTTTTTAATGGTGGAATATCTCTTAAATTTATGGGTTTTTGGTCAATGAAAAACAGCAAATTCATTAACATGTATGTATGTAGGAGATGGTTGGTATCAGTGTGAGTATTAGTATTGAAAATGTTACAGCAAAAAGTATAGGAATTGTATTGATTTGAAAAATTCTGGTATTGCAGCTGGTTCACCACTGTTCCTACCTCACACCATTTTTGATAAATACTGGCCACTGCAGACCGGGAACACACTACAAGAGCTGCAGTTTTGGAGATGCTCTGACCCAGTCATCTAGACATCACAGCTTGGCCCTTTTCAAACTCGCTCAAATCTTTAAGTTTGCCCATTTTTCCTGCTTCTAACATCAACTTTGAGGACACAATGCTCACTTGCTGCCTGAAATCTCCCACCAACAGGCATCATGATGGGGAGATAATCAGTGTTAGTCACTTTACCTGTCACTGGTCATAATGTTATGCATGATCAGTGTTGCTAAACTCTGATGTTGGCTTCCATGACTAAAATAATGGCAATAATTTCCCCTGTGGGACTAATAAAGGAATATCGAATCTAATCTAATCTAATAAGGGTTTCATAGAAAAGAGGCTGAATTAAAACAAAAAAACAAATTTCCTTAATTTCTATAAATTTTTAATTAATATATGTTGTAATATTGCTTTATAAATCTCAATTCAGTATTGAAATGCAAAATATTGTGATATAATGGCATATTCTTCCACCCCTAGCCATCATCGCAAAAGTTTCCATTGTTTATATATCAACAAGATGATGAAGTAGTTTGTCCTTTGTGTTGTTTCAGTGTGGTTAACAGATACACCCACAGTGTCCAGGAGCTATGGAAAAGTATTACTCCAGACTACCACTTGACATGTGTTCATTGTGTCACCGTTGAATTATGGTTTTACTTTGTGCCCCAATCTCTGTGAACATTTACAGGCTGCACTTTCAGTGTGCAGCATATGCAGCACTTCTTGACAGCAGGGCCCTGAGATGTGAAGTCTCCTTTGTAATTGCTGGCAACTGAGCAAGAGTGTGCAGTGTTTAAACTTTAAAGCAGTGGCAAAAAATGTAAGGATAATATTCTCAATTTCAGGATTTAAAGCAGGTAGACTTACTTGGATTGGTCTGTTTTGAGATTTGTAAGCTTCTACCCTTGGTAAGGATTGATAAATGTACTTAATTAATTTACTGTCAATGTGTTTGGAAAGTTTGATGGAGCTATACTTTGCCCGCTCTTGCCATTGTCATTGTCCTTGCATATTATTTAAGCAGCTGTTAAATAAAACATATGGTACTGGTAAATCAAATTAGCTGATAGCTTAACCCAGTTCTGGTCTCTGACTTTCAATGTCACTTGAGCTGCTCCATGTTAAACTGATGCATAATGTTTCTGCATCCAACAGACATAGGAGCCCTGCTTATGTGTTGCAGAGGCCCTGGACTGACAGAGCAGAGACTTAGAATCCAGCGCAGCACAGCTGTTGGAAGCACTGTCAATGACTAAAACAAAAACCTATCAGCCGTGCTGCTGTGGTGGAGGAAAGTTGGAATGAACACGTATCTAGTGGAACTGGGGTGTTATGGTCAGGTATGAGCAAAATAATGAGGGGAGGACTATTTTTTGATGCATTTGGAGAAATAAAGTCAAAACATGAGTTAAAAAGTCAGTGACTAGTTTAAAGTTAAATTGGGACGGATGAATTCAAAATCTTATTTTATGGATACATGCTTTCATAGGTCCACACTGCAGTCTGCTCCAGTGTTAACATCTTTACAAGCTGATTTTTGTGCACCTCATGAAAATGCTGTGGCTTCATCTCTCAACACAAACTCAAACACATAAAATTAAAACCCAAACCTAGAAACAAGTACCTCATGTAATGATTTTTGCTTGCTTTAACTTCATTAAAGCTGGGTTAAGTGAATTAGATAACTGTGGGTGTGATGATAGCCTGGTTATTTTTAGACACAGTGTGGTTTGAGATTCTTTCAAAATTCATAAAATAGCACATGTCCTTTTTAATCCATCAAACCAGTGTTTCCATGAAGCATGGAGGCACTGGAAGGAAGTAGGGGAAGATAGAAGAAATATTCCCCACCACCCCCAGCTGATACTCTACAGCAGACAGTGAGGTCTTTGATGCTGTGATGAAAAGTGACGGCTGTAATGCCGAGGGCAGCCCGTGTGTGAGGGAATAGGTGAAGTGTAACCGATAGTTCAGAAGTGCTGAGCTCCATGGAAATGTATTTAGCAGAGAAGGGTTTACCCCTCAGGAATAACGCTAGCTTTATCCAGGGACCACCCATGGCAAAAACTCAAATCAAAAAGCAGGTTAACTGAACAATGTGCATGCTTTTAAAACAACAATGCACCAAACTATGTGGATGTAATTGTTAAAGAAAGCATTCAAAAATGCTTCTTAAAGGGGGACATGTCTTTATTTTTTCATAGATATTGAGGTATCCAGATTATTCACTGATCTACAAAACATAAAATCAACCAAGCAAGTCCTTTGAATGTGGTCATCAGTGACTGAAAACATGAAATTTGATAGTCTGCTCAAACTCTGGGCTCACTCTGAATCAAAAAAAGGGTGGTCTCACCTCCTCCTATTCATTTGTTTTTTGCATTAAAATTCCTTTCAAAACTTCAAATAATGTTGGTCACTGGCATGTAATAGTTTACATGAAAGGGTAAAAGACAGAATCATCTAATATCTTTTAGATAATGTGATGGAGAATTGTAATTGCTGTTCTTGGGCACAGGGCCCATGCCGGGCACAAAGTACTTTTGCATGAGGCGCAGGTGTAATCTCTAATTTTTGCCTGATGAGGTGTAATTTTCATGACCAGTGCTCATACTGTTTAAATAGCAGATGGTAGTGCTCTACTTTTTGCACCCAGGGTTGTGTTTGTCTGAAAAATGAGGAGTGGTCAGTCGCAAAGCTGCAGTGTTTATAACTCGAGGATGCAGAAAATGACTGCACTTTAAATGTTCTTAAACCTGGCCTACAGTCTAAAGTCTGTGGTGTAGTGTTTTAACTAATTTGAGGACACATTAGCGAGATTGACACACATTGGTGAGATCAAAACAGACACTTTACTGAGCTAGTTTCACTCACATGGGATGCACAAGAGCACACCTCTTCTGTTAAATATCACAGCATTTATTGACACGTTCAGTTTAAAGTTCATGACAGGACAGAGAGCTAAGAGACTGCCAGACTTCTCTAGAAAACTTTGGTGAGCTATTCATGTGCACTGCAGTGTGTGTAATACTTCCAGAAACAAGAAAAAACACATATTACTGAAGATTTTCACACTAAAATGAGTAACTTGCATAATATTTGTATATAGACTCAAGAATATTACCAATACTTATGCTCACAGGTAATAAAACAGGATGAAACAATGAATGATTAAGTTTCACTTGTATGATTATGCAGAAGTGTATGAATTGTCTTCTTGAATGTTTCTTACACTCTGAGATGCTTCAATACCAAAAAACCCTTTAATCTGAGCATTAACATATTTTATAATGTGTTCTCTGTGTGTTCTTTTTAGTGTTGTGGCACAAATAAAGGAGAGGAATTAAATAATCCACCCAGAAATACAAAACCCAAAACCAGTGAAGTTGGCACGTTGTGTAAATCGTAAATAAAAACAGAATACAATGATTTGCAAATCCTTTTCAACTTATATAAAATTGAATACACAGCAAAGACAAGATACTTAACGTTCGAACTGGTAAACTGTGTTATTTTTTGCAAATATTAACTCATTTTGAATTTGATGCCTGCAACATGTTTCAAAAAAGCTGGCACAAGTGGCAAAAAAGACTGAGAAAGTTGAGGAATGCTCGTCAAACACTTATTTGGAACATCCCACAGGTGAACAGGCTAATTGAGAACAGGTGGGTGCCATGATTGGGTATAAAAGCAGCTTCCCTGAAATGGTCAGTCATTCACAAACAAGGATGGGGCGAGGGTCACCACTTTGTGAACAAATGCGTGAGCAAATTGTCGAACCGTTTAAGAACAACATTTCTCAACGAGCTATTGCAAGGAATTTAGGGATTTCATCATCTACGGTCCGTAATATCATCAAAAGGTTCAGAGAATCTGGAGAAATTACTGCACGTAAGCAGCAAGGCCGAAAACCAACATTGAATGCCCGTGACCTTCGATTCCCTCAGGCGGTACTGCATCAAAAACCGGCATCACTGTGTAAACGATATCACCACATGGGCTCAGGAACACTTCAGAAAACCACTGTCAGTAACTACAGTTCGTCGCTACATCTGTAAGTGCAAGTTAAAACTCTACTATGCAAAGCGAAAGCCATTTATCAACAACACCCAGAAACGCCGCCGGCTTCACTGGGCCCGAGCTCATCTAAGATGGACTGATGCAAAGTGGAAAAGTGTTCTGTGGTCTGACGAGTCCACATTTCAAATTGTTTTTGGAAAGTGTGGTCGTCGTGTCCTCTGGACCAAAGAGGAAAAGAACCAGCCGGACTGTTATAGGCTCAAAGTTCAAAAGCCAGCATCTGTGATGGTATGGGGGTGTATTAGTGCCCAAGGCATGGGTAACTTACACATCTGTGAAGGCACCATTAATGCTGAAAGGTACATACAGGTTTTGGAGCAACATATGTTGCCATCCAAGCAACGTCCTTTTCATGGACGCCCCTGCTTATTTCAGCAAGACAATGCCAAGCCACATTCTGCACGTGTTACAACAGCGTGGCTTCGTAGTAAAAGAGTGCGGGTACTAGACTGGCCTGCCTGTAGTCCAGACCTGTCCCCCATTGAAAATGTGTGGCGCATTATGAAGCGTAAAATACAACAATGGAGGCCCTGGACTGTTGAACAACTTAAGCTGTACATCAAGCAAGAATGGGAAAGAATTCCACCCGAAAAGCTTCAAAAATTGGTCTCCTCAGTTCCCAAACGTTTACTGAGTGTTGTTAGAAGGAAAGGCGATGTAACACAGTGGTAAAAATGCTCCTGTGCCAACTTTTTTGCAATGTGTTGCTGCCATTAAATTCTAAGTTGATGATTATTTGCAAAAGGAAATAAAGTTTCTCAGTTCGAACATTAAATATCTTGTCTTTGCAGTGTATTCAATTGAATATAAGTTGAAAAGGATTTGCAAATCATTGTATTCTGTTTTTATTTACGATTTACACAACGTGCCAACTTCACTGGTTTTGGGTTTTGTAAGACCGGACAACTAAACCCACTGTGTAAACAGTGATACACCAGCTGCCTGGCATGGTCTGATTTTAAAAGAATGAGAGCTGACACTCTGATTTGTTGAATCTATGTTATGCCCAAAACACACCCATGCATAATCAAGGCACTCAATCCAACCTCTTTGTGACCTGTGCCTAGCTTTGCACCAAGAATTTGCATTATCAAAATAGCAAAATAAAGACTGACACGACCCAAATGGCCGTGCACCACATGCGTTTTAACAATGTTTTTCACAGCTTCAAAATAGGGCCCATAATGTTAACATGCTGTTTACAATGAATTGCGACAAAGGTTCTATAAAGATTTCTTCAAGCAGAAGAAATTGTATGCATACAGGGGAAAAGTGGGCTGGACAAACAGAACTAAGTGTAGTATCCACCCCTGAGGTAATTTGGAATCATCAATACAGTATTGCTTTTGCCATTGTTCTAACATTATATCTGCTATGCTTGTTCAATAGCTGTGATTCTAGTATACTAAAACCTTTAGGCCATTGTTTACTCTCAGTAAAAGGTTTTGAAAAGGCAATAAAAGGTAATCAGGCTCAAATTGAAAAAAAAAAAAAAAAAAAAACTCAGTATGATAAGACGCTTAGAAGACACTGTATTGCTCTCTCCTATGGAAAAGAAAAAGGATTTGATCTGGAAAGATAACAAAGGTAATAAGAGTTTTATGTCTGGCTGCTCACTTTAATTTGTTTTCTTGCCTTCCAGTCTTATTTATTTATCTCAAAGTGGATTTTACTGTGACTGTGTTATTTTAGCAAGGAACCTTGATAACAAGAAAATAATACGTGTTTTCAGTAAGAATAACACTTCATGTTGTTGTATTAACTTCAAACCCTGTGGCAACATGTAAATAATGATCAACTGCATCTGACCATTCTTAAAAAATGTTAAACATCTGTTTTGATATGGCATCTGAGATCACAAAAACATTTCCTAAAGTTGATAATGATCATTACTGGATGAAATGCCATCAGCCATTTAAGCCTTGGACCCATACACTCAGTTACCAGACCTTGTTTGATTGATTTTAACTGGCATGTCATCTTCAGTCACTTTAAATGGGTGGTTTTATACTTCAGATATGACAGATTACATTAATGTAATTATGACCACTGTATCATTTTTTAGCCAAGCAACCTCATGAAGTTAGTACAAAAATATTTACTCAAGAGGCAATTCAACCAAGAGTGGGTGTCAGAGGGAGTAACAAAGTTGTACTTGGATTAATCAGTCTTGGCAAATTACTCAAAAATTAAAGTATGTTGTATTTATTTTATTGGGTGTTAAAAGTTAAAAAAAAAAAAAAAAAAAACTCAATCCTGTACTTGGTTCCAAAACAAACAAATTGGTCCTAAGATTTTTGATTTTCTCTAAAAAACAATGTGAAACAGTTTTAAACAAAGTTTACATCACATACCAATGTTTGATGCATCTTTGAACCACATAAAGTCATTAAGCGACCCTTTTCATCTCATCATTTATGCTTCAGTTAACTTTTTAGCTCTTTGCTCCATGCACGTTATCTCAATAGCAACCCACCCAGGACAAAAGGGAACCAAGTAATCGAGAGTGTCTTTAAAGAATTACTTTGGTGTTACTTTTTTGGAAACAATAATTCCTTACACTGCAAATTACTCAGAGTAGAAATATACCTACAGATTGTTTTTAACATATGATTAGTTTCTGCTAAACATTGTAGAGTTTGAATACACTTTAGGTATCAAGATAAAACATACAGTATCTGCATGCTGTGTAGGTCCATGGTGAAAAGTTTCATCTGATAATGTCTGTAAAGGTTTGTGGGCTTGTTACCACATAAAACACAAAATCAAGACACCTCTATCTGTTCACTCTGTCAACACATCAGAGACTACATCTGCATAATTCAGTCCAATAACCAACAAGGGGAAACTAGACAAAGTTACATAAGTACTCCCATAAATCCCCAGCATAAGGATATTTGAATGACATCAAAGTGATTATTTAAGGCAAAGACTCCCACAAAAAAATATTACAAATCTATTCTAAGTCCTTGATTTTTTCAAAAACAAAACCAAAAAAAATTCTAAATGTGTTATAAGCATGTGTTACAAACCACTCTGACTTGTGCCCCAGTCACACATTCGCATTTCTCATGCCGATTTTACACGCTTGTCATAATCCTGATGAAAGATGCTTTGATTGTGGTGCATGCGCTACTTGATCTGGATCAGCGTTGTGAAGTTGTGGACGAACGCCGGGGAATGGGGAAAGGTCCCAATTGTTTTGAACTGTTCAAAACTGTCGTGGAGAATCGCTGCTCTCAGTATAGCGGGGTGGAAGCCTAATGCAGTCCTAAGGCGAACGGTATTATCTTGGCATGTACGGGGCTCAATCGGACTGATCGTGGCTCGATCCAGAGAGCTTTCTGAGGACGACTGACAAGGACATATCCGATTGTGCCCCGACTGTGTCCCATTCAAGGCGATTTCACAGCGTTGTTCTTACGTACCTCGTACGGGAAGTGAACGTGACAAAAACGCAAGCGACGGGGCTCAATCGGGGCTTACGTGACACAAACTGGGCCTGAACAGGGCTGACGTCGTGTCAGCGGGATGGAAATTCATGGAATCCTCGTCGTATCGTTGTATTGACCTAATTGAAGCGGGACGAATGCACCCGAAGCGCTGTAGAAGTGCCGTAGAAGCGTTACTGACGGTGTATTTACGGGGTGTGTCCGGGGGGAGACAGTCATTTCTTCCCGTATCATGCCGATCAAACCAGCCCTGCCAATCGTGTACAGTGGTGCACGATTGCCATGAGAAACGAGAATGTGTGAACGGGGCATTAGTGATTAAAGTGTGATTGTTTATTCAGGTTGCATTTAATCTTTTCTAAACCACAAAGAAATATGTCCAACTTAAAATATTTATTATCAGCAACTTCAGGGCTTAAATTTAAAGAACCTGCTAGAATTCTAAGTTAATTGGTATTGAAAGACTATATAACGGGGAAAAAAATCAGCATTCAGTAGATCTAAAATGTAAATGGACATTAGACATTGTGCATGAATTCTTTTTGTAGTTTTTAACATATTTGAGTGTCTTGAGTACCTACAGATCTACAAAAAGTGAAATA
This sequence comes from Cetoscarus ocellatus, assembly GCA_037902135.1. Taxonomy (NCBI): domain Eukaryota; kingdom Metazoa; phylum Chordata; class Actinopteri; order Labriformes; family Labridae; genus Cetoscarus; species Cetoscarus ocellatus. The sequence continues at coordinate 405,954 of JBAMNC010000566.1, read as the reverse complement.
AGCCAAGTTAGTGCAGTGTTGTTGGTTTACCTACTGTATGTCTTAAAACATGAAATCTGACAGTCTTTTCAGAATTTTGGCTTGATGTGACATCACAGTGAAAATGCAGGATCTAGGGGCAGTGCTCAAGGGAACAGGCTCCAACAGACAGTACAGGATCATTTAGAGTTATGTTTTTGTTTGACTGGTTTTTGGAAAGCTTGATCAGAGCAGAAGACAGTTCATTAATCACATCATCTGCAAATTAAAGATTTTTTTTTCTTTTTTTCCTTTTACACTGACCATGCATTTATAACAAATACATTTTCTGCTCTGCTGAATGAAGAAAATCTAAAAAGTTGAACCCGGTCTAACTTCATACTCCCTGAAATGAACACAGGAACATCCTTTTTCCAGACAGCCATTTTGTCAGGCTGAACATGGTGGGCTTTTGTGTTCCTCTTGGTTTGGAGCAGGATTTTGCAGCAGGCTGGATAACCCCTGCAGACCCATTCACAGCAAATGGAAAACAGATTTTCTTCCTCCATTGCTGCTCTGAAGCATAAGGGTGCATGTTGTGTGGATGGAAGCACATCCAGTGTTGATACCCTGGTGTCAGCTCTGCCTCAACAAAACTCTGTTTCATCTTCCTGCTGGAAAGCAGCTGATCAATCTCTTCATAAACCAGGCCATCTGTCTGACAACAATTTTTTTCTGTCATTGTGGATTCAATTGCAGACATCAATCACAGCAGAGGTTTCCTGTTCTGAATGATCAAATTTAGAAATGCTGAGAAGGATTTACTATAGCTTGCAGTCAGCTGGTTGGAAATCAGCAGAATAAAACACTTGAGTGCTAAGCCCAGCCTGTTGAGGGGAGAGCAATTCTGGCAAATAGCACTGATTTTCCTCCAAAACCAATTTGAGGACTCAGCAGCATTGATGGCAAACAAAGCATTAGAGAGATTGGCTGCCATTTTAACAATGCTAATTGCCTGAGGTGTCATTTGCTCTCTAACAGAACGAGGGAGGAAGGTTTTTCTTTTTAATCTTTTTTAGTTGGCCTGCTGTGTTTGTGACTTCAAACAATAGCAGAAAGAAAACATGTAATGAAATTTGTCAGGCCTGTTTTAATGTGCTCCTAATGTTTATTGACTTCTTTTCATCACTTATTTCCTTATCTGCCATGGTTTGAAACTACAACTACAGATGTTTGCTTTGACAGATGAAAGAGCTTCAGAGGGAAGTCCAATATGATTCAAAAAAGTTAATAATAAAACACATTAATCAAGTAACTCTGCCCTTAATTGTCTATCTGTCTCAAGCTGCTTTTGTTTCCACACAGCTTCAATTGCTCGGCCTTAAAAGACTTTACAGTGCTGCCTTTTGATGCAGAGTGTGCTTCATTTGAGACATGATGAATGCTGCTTCACTCTCTCTCAGGCAGGAGCAGAGTGGAGAATCCCAGCAGCCATTTTCAGTTCATTTCTTTACTCCCCTGGGTGGCTGCTCACTCTTCTCTCTCCTCTGTTTGATTAATGGCACCTCCTCTCCGGTGGTCGTCATAATAAAGTCAGATGAGTTCTCCGATGGCTGAGGCTTTGTAGAATCAGCAGTGGGTAATGAGGAGGTGGGAGTCTCAGGTGGGGAGATCTAAATCTGTCCTTATGGTGGAGAAATAGTGTTTCACTTTTTTATGCCTCCAGGTGGGCATCAGCTCAGGCTAAAGGAAAGTCATGGAGTCTCATGTTCATGCTTTGCTTGTGAATAGAATATTTCAAGAACACCGAAGGAGTGACATTAAACTTTGCAAAGTGTCAACTCTGACTAAGGCTATGTCCATACATAGGCTGCTATTTTGGAAAATGCAGCTTTTTATGTGCATTTTGGCCCTCTGCCCCCATGCAAATGTTGTTCAGGTCACTGAAAAGCACATTTTGTAAACTCCTACCAGAGTAAGTATTTTCAGGATCTCCCGTACGGACAGGAAAAGCAGCATTTTGGGCATAAAACACCACACTCTGTGTGGTCTCTCTACTCTGTGTGACGTCACACTGTGCAACATTATCACTTTTGTTTACTTTCCACTGACAACTGTTTACAGGAGAATAGAGGGTATTCTGCAACATCTTAACTTTTGCTGACTGGACTATTTGTCCCTCACATTGATTCTGCTGCAAACAACAGCTGTTCTGGACCAGACCCCATGTTCATTATTTTCAAGTAACCATGCTGACTGGCAACCCATGGCTGCCCGTGTCTGAAGTTACTGTAGCTGAAACTGACAAGAGTAACCATAAGTGCTTTTTAAGGACAGGACCTGATAAAGCTCAGCTTTGTTGAAATCCAAACAAAGAAATATCTGCTAAAACCGCCTGCCAACATTAGTAAACATGGCCATAAGTTAAACTGTAAATTGGTCAGACGTGTGGTTACAATAGATTTAAAAATGAAGCAGCTTTTGCATACAGATTGTAAAAATATTGCATGTCATGGACATTGTTACATGCTAATACACAATATTTATCAGTGCCTCAATGAAAGTTTACTTAGCACCCACAGTAATAATGTCTAGGTCTATTTTGATTTGATATTTTTCAATTAAAACATTTTAAAATGATGTTTATTTTGCACAACAATTACAGCATATTTTTTTCTGTGCGATCCACTCGTCTGTTATTAGGCACAACTTGGGGGAACTCCAGAGACAAAAAGGCCGGGAACCACTGGCCTAGTGGATTACTCTTTAGTTTTTGTCAGTCTTACACCAGTGGTCATTGTTACCCATGTTCATCCTGCACTTGAAAACACAACATCTCCAGAGCACTTTAAACTTCCTTGAACTTTATACAAATGACATCTCTGAGGTTAAAACCAGAGGATATATGGACTCAAAGGGTCAAAGATGAAGCCATGGAGTGTCATGTTCATCCTTTGCTGTAAATATAACATTTAAAAACGCTATAGTTATATCAGACTTTCCAAAGTGTCCGCCATGACTGCAGGATAACAGCGTAGATTATGAAGAGCTTTTGTCAGTGGTTATTGGGCCTCATGATCATCCCTTGTGTAAAAACGTAATATCGCTAGACTGCTTTGCACTTGGCTTCCTTTGACATTCAAATAGTTTCAAAGGTCAAGTTCAAATGCCACACGACCCCCGCTTGCTTGTGGGTGTACAATCTTCAGAAATTCTTTAGGGACTATCTTCAAACCTAACACAAATGTTTAAACTGCCTTTAGGATGAATTTATCAGATTTAAAAGGTCAAAGGTCATCTGGCCCGTGTTTATCCTTGGTTTGTGAACAAAATGTTTCATAATCACTATTGGGGATTTCCTTTGAAGAAATGTTTTCCGTGAATTTTGGGAGAACTGATTAGACTTTGGTGATCATCTGGCAAATGTCAAGGTCGTATTACTTCTGTTCATCACTCAGTTTTGGTTCTTAATATCTCTTCTGTGTTTTCTGGGATTTTCCTCCAACCTATGGCGTAACCACCGTATACTTTGGGTGGGACGTTTCCCCCCCAATATTGGAAAAATACCAATCTGTCCCCCCCCTATAATAGGCCTATTATATCTTAATATGCGAAATATGATATGCCCTCCTTTTATGAACCCTGGCTGTAGTGGATCCATCACTTGTTATTTCTGATTTACTTTCAATTTAGGAAAAACAAAGTTAAACTGTGTGACCCCCCCGCCCCCGATTGTACACTTGGTTGAGCCCGTAAACACCGGCTTGCGGCTTCATTTGAAAAACCGCTCAGTCCGACTGTCACTGGTGGTCAGTGCCGCCCCTCCCTAAACGTGAAACATGCGCTGTGCGTCGGGCCCAATGATCCATGGGGGGCCCATTTTGCACAAGAAGACACATTCTCCGCTGTCTGATGCAGCCACGATCGGCTCTGTGGAATACAGGCCTGATATTTTCCATTTAAAGTATGGCTGTTACCGTTGTTGTCTGTCAGTTATGTCATTTTGCAGTGCAGCCCATGTACATGTGAACATTTGATCTAAATGCCTCCCGAACCACTCAGCATCTTTGGGTGCGCGCTCTTCCGTGTGCCGGTGAGTGTAAAGACGAAGACAGACACGCATCGCAGGAACAGTGAGGGATCATCAGTCAGTTTGTGTGATTTTATAATTCAAATGGTGTCTTGGTAGCTCATGTGCACGGTTCAAATGAACACAAAGACTTAAAAAATGATGAGCCAGCCTGATGAATCAAAACTCAACATCCTTCGGCAGTCCAGCCTGAGCCGCTGTTTTCACTCACTCGCTGTTTTCTAAATGATAAATTCATGAGGTTTCCTGCGTCACGTATTGTCCATGATATAAAAACAATCTTTGAAGGATCAAGCTCCAAATACAATCTACTAGTGCAGCGGTTCTCAACCTGTGGGTGGAGGCCCATAAGTGGGTCTCAGAGCTGTTTTCAGTGGACGGAGTATAAATCAGGTGAAATGCGGCAAAAACCATGAAGTTTTTGCTCCAACTGAAGGTTTTAATGGTTAAGATCACTGGGCCTTGTCATCATTCGTTGTTTATCAGTGGGATATCTTCAGAGCAATTTCTGGTATTTGCATTAACCATTTAAATAATGTTCTCTCTGACCGAAGGATGTTCTGTTTAAAATGAGGTCAAACATCAAGGTCATTGGATCTCATGTTATTTTTTGCTTCTGGATGTGAATCATCAGAAACTTGCACAGTAGTCTACTCAAACTTAAGAATGAGCTGATTACATTTTTGAGGTACAAGGTCAAAGGTCATTGGGTCTCATGGAACTTGATATATCAAGAAGTCTTTGAAGGATTTTTGTCTCTCTAAACCTAGGATGAACTTATTAGATTTCAAAGTTTAAATCAGGGTGATAGTGCCTCATGTACATTCCTTGTTTGTGAACAAGATTTTTTGCACAAATGTTCCCATTGATGAAAGGATAGACTGCCTAGATTTTGGAATTTATAGGTTAAAGTTTTTGGCCCTTATGTTTATCCCTATCTTGTGCTTTTTCTAACTAAACTACACCAAAAACTCCAGTCTTCCTTTCTGACCTACCAATGCACTTTCACTTTATGGCACTTATTCAAGAGGCACTAACCTAATATGCATTGGTTATAGTTTCCTTCTGTCAGAGTTTAGTGAAGCTGGTAATTGTGTTAAAGCAGCCCTGCTACGCTGCTCATTGTTATGTGTTTTTAGGAAAGGTTATGGAGCTGCTGGTGTAGAAGGAACATATCTCATCTCTGAATGCATCACAGTGTTCTCGGTTAGTTCCCTGAATAATACAGTGGCGCAGAGGTGATAATTGAAATGCTGTAATCCACAGTGTCTCCTTTTTCCAACAATGATGTTCTTTTTTCAGACGGTTGTGTTTGGTTTCACAGGCTGCCATACTTACAGGAATTCAAGAGAAACCCAGCCTGAAACCTCTAAATCCTCCATATCTCCTTTCACTAGACAATATTTAACTATTTTCTTTGTAGAAACTCAGTTTCATATGGGACTTTCAGTGATATTGGTTGATGGATGCAGCAGAGCTCTCCATTCCTACTGGGAATATGGCCAAGGCTCTGGCTCACCAGTCCCCAGTTTTTTGTTCAAATTAAATCCATCCTGCTGAAACAATACCCACACAAAAAACAGGGCTTCTAATATGTATGTACCAGACTAAAGATAGACTGGAGAGAGTAATTCATGACTGCTTTTGATTGGAGATTCCAGCTTGACTGTTTGTTTACAATGTAAGCACATGATGGCACCAATCAAATTGGGATTGGATGTCACTGTCTTTTATCGTGTTGTATTTTAACCTGCTGAGAATCCCATGAAAGTGAACATATCACATCTAAAGGCTCCTTGAGGCATTTCTATTTGGTTATAAAAAGGACTGGATTGAATATCAATGCCTGAATGAGCTACACAAGTAAATAATGCTGTCAGCTGGAAGATAATCTTGATAGTAATATTTATTGTCTGTCACCTCTGCTTCTGAGTAGGTATCAGATGAGGCTGATTCAGCTGTTGTTTACAAGTGAAAGAAAACAGGATGAGATTTCCTCTGAAAACATTTCAGCGGTGGACAGGATGAGGAGTACAGATCTTTTATTTACATGCACAGTCAAGCTACAATTAAAGCTTGTTGAGCCAATGGAACTAATCGTGGAACACAGAAAGATTTCCACCGACTTTTTAAAATCAATTCCCCCCCAGCACACATCTACAAACCACCTAAAATAGCTTCATATCCCCTCATGGGGTTTCATCCACCAGTTGAGAACCAAAGCTCAGGTGATTTCATGAGAAAGGAGATGACATGTAACACAACATCGCTCATGTTTAATGTGACATATGACCTACATGTTAGGTTTTGAAAGTGCTTTCCAGATAGGTTAGGTTTGGTCTTTTATCATTTGTTGGGGCTTTTCCTCGTCTAATTCGTGCAAAGTAAGATGCTGTGGAACCCTGTTATCTTGTAGTTTTGTAATAGCCTTATTTTAAATGTTGTGTGGTCTGCTTTCTAGCTAACTGTCTGAATGCATAAACATCTGCATCTGTTTGGTTCACCCCTTTAAGAAAAGTCAATTTGCCTCTGTATCTCTGATATTATCTAAAGGGGAAAAAAAATAAAAACAAAACTATAAAAACATTCTTCCTTGAATATATCATAATCATTAGGCAGAAATACAGGAGAAAACTGCTCTTTGGACAAGAGGTGTTGAAGAAGCTTTGTTGTGGTGCTTAATGGACAGCTCCTGTGTAGGGACTTACACTCCATGATTTTCTTTGTTTGCTTTTTTTCCTGCAGTGTCATTTGCTGCTGTCAGGTTCCCTGCTTCCTTTTGCTGAAATGCTTTTTGAAATAATTTTGGATTCACGTGGAGCATGTTACAGACATTTGTGTGAAAAAAAACATGATGACCAAAAGAAAAACGTTAAAACACAGCATGTAAAAACAGAAAATTGGAAACCACAATGTCAATGATTTCCTGGGGTTTTTAAAGCCGAGAAAAATATCATTTTTAAAGTTATAGTATGTAAGATCATGTTGTGACAACCACATGGACCAAGCTGTCATGACAGACATGGTATGTTTAGTGTTGTTGAGGAAATTCAGCCTCTTTATTTATGTATCTTATTTGTGTTTTGCGTACTTCTAACTGGTGATAACCCCTGATGGACTGTTCAATGTATTTCACTAGCCTATTACAGCCCATAAAAAGTGTGTAGGAATGGGTAGAACCTTTTAAGCACAATTGGCAGGTGGTTGGATGATTGTTTCATCAATCACATTCATTAAAGGCTAATCAGATAATGTAGTAGGCAAGTAAAGTACAAAATGTAAGCCACTTCATAGTACAAACTATCCCCAAATCATGTCTGAAGTGGAGTATAATTTTCTCTCAAGAAGTGCTTTCACTGTTGTTGTTTTTTCTCCATATATTATCAAAATTTGGTCCAGATGTAATAAAACGGCTACTGAAGCTGCAAAAACTCTTAGACAAAAGAAAAAAGTTGGCTCACAGTTTGGTAAATTCACCTTATTGAGAATCATTTTGCTGAACATAGTCCTTTGCTACTGTTAAAGGCATAATCAGTGATCTTAATCCGATGCACTGTTTGTCAAAATCACCGTATTTCTCCTCACCATCCACAAGCTGTCACTTCTGAGAGCATGCTGGAAAAAAAAGTCTGGTTTCAATACACAGCCTAGGCTCTGAATTTCAGCAGGTAAATCCTGTGTCTCGGACCGAGCCACCAAAACAGGGGTACACCACCTCACACCCAGGGGGTGGTTCAAACTGGTTTGCAGGTCAGACAGAGGGGGGAGGGGGAGTAGTAGGTCGCGTATCGTGCGCAGTTAGCGTAAGAGAGAGACACGGTAGTTACCCTCGAGCGTTGGCTGGTCAGACCTCTGCCATGTTGGTCAGCTACGCAGTTTCTACGGCCTTTTCCATGACAATGCATGTCCGTGAACTTCGGGGGTGGAGCCTGGGGTGGAGTATGAAGGGAGAGGTGGGTCTGTATTCGTTTACACTTAAAATATCAACAACCTCTCTACTCGTTTTCTCCCACATCGCTGACTACACCTTTAAGGTTTAGAGCCACTTGGTGGATTTTTACACACAGTAAGTTTAAGAAATCTAAACTATTTCCATTATTTGCACTTGTAGGTATTTACCTGTTAAGTGCACTTCATTTCATACTGCAGGCTTGCTTCCCATGTACTCTGCAAATTGCGTAGAGTTATGGTTATGGTGCTGGAAAGATTTCCATAGAGCAGAGTTAACTATACTCCAGATGGATTCAAATCACTAAAAAGCAGTGAATGAGCGTCTACCAGTATTGACTATTACTGGTCAATGCATAGCACAGTGATTATTTAACCCTTTGATAAACACTATTCTAATGAATGACAGCCCAGACATTGTTCCATATTGTAAATATGTTTCATAAAGTGTTTTAAATTAGTGTGGCGCAAATGTTTCAAAATAAATTTGCTATAACCAAACACAGTACTATAATTTCAGCAAAAATGTCCAGTAAATATAAAACAAATATCCATTTTTATATTTTGCATAGTTATTTTGGAGGTTGCACTTTCATAGTTAAGAAATGTACTATGAGATAGTACATTCCTAACACTACACTGATGATAGGTCATACTGCAAAGTTTTACCAAATGTTTAATTTCAGCTCCAATAATAAGTAATTACGCTTCATTCGAGTTAAAGTGCCGACACTCTGAAAAGAGTTGACTCAACTCTCTGGGGTGTGGACACATATAGACACTTTTAAAGTGTTGATATACACTATGGTTAGTGCTAATTTTATAATGCAAATTTCATCAGGTGTAATACTTGCACACACTCCTCCTCTTTCCAAAGAGTTTTTTAGCCATCTGTCATTCCAAGATACTTTCTTGGGTCTTTAAACAGATATTTTTGTTTAAAGATATTTTATTTTACAGTAAAAGCACAGAATAAAACTATGGAAGATCATTTGCTCTTTATGGTGACGAGTGGGTGGACTTAATTATTGTTTTAGCAGGGGCAATTATAAACAGAAACTTAATCAACAAAATATATGGGAAAAAAACAGCAATCTAGTTTTAATTATCAAATTGATCCCTCTGTCATAAAGGAAAAAAACACCCTCATTGATTGCTGCTCAGACTAATTATCACTTTGCCAACATTTAGAAAATGAAGGTACAAACCTTTGCAAGCCTTTATAAGCCCAAATTAACAAACATGGATAGGTTGCATGAAATATTTTGCTAGCAGAAGTAGAGACATTAAATTTTTTTTTTGATATCCAACATTTCCTCCTTCAGTTGAGGCTGTGTGCTAACACCAAGCTCCAAGACAACAGACATTTTCTTTATTGAACTTAATGAGGCTAACTCAGCAGGATCTCTCTTCCCAACCGCTCATGTCCTCAGTCTTCCTCATTTATCAGCATTCTCATTTAAAACTCAAGAAGCATATAAGAAAAAAAGTGAAAAGATTCAGTATAAGGGGATCAGTGTCCCATTGATATTTCTCATACACTGACCGCTTCAGATAGTATACAGCCATTTCTTTGTAACAGACTCTAATTACGAGCTAATTTATATTGAGTCCCACTGTAACTTCTCTTCAGCTCATTAGTCTGAATGAAAGAAAAAATGGGTTGAAAACAGTAAAGCCAAGGACCAGTTGCTGTGGCTTGAGTGACATCTCCACTGTGCCAGATCTGCATAACAAAGGCAACAAAAGGACTACATGAGTAATGAGGTCAATTAACTATAAAATATTGTTAAGGATTTTTACTGAGAAAAGAATGGCATTTGCTTTGTTTGTATAGACTGCAAACACTGGGGCATAGGGACTCAGTATTTATGCTGGACATAATCTACATGATGGAGATTTAATATAATGTTTCTTTTGATTCTAAAGTGGCATGGTCATTCAAGTCCATCTTATACTACTTAATTTGTGTTATATTTATATTATTTGTGTCTTATACTCTTTAAAAGGCCGATATATATGTTCTTTTTTTTTTTTCATTTGCCCTTTCATTCAATTGGCATGTCTCCTCCTCATGATAGAGTACTTCTTTGCACAAGACAAAAAGTCACCTTTGCAGCACCAATAACTGCCTCAAACATCTCGTTCCCCTGGCAACCCAAAGCAGACCTACCAGTGTGACATCCTAACACTCTTTCATCAGCAGTTTAAGCTGATTGGCTTGTGCAATCCAAGTGCAGAGTACAGACTGATCAGTTATCAGAGAGCAGACTAGTCAACCAATTAGGACAGGCCTACACAATGAAAGGGCCTTCAAAGTGGCAGCAGCCCTAACAGAGCATCTGTGACTGACTGAGCATACTGCTGGATTGCAGTACTCAATATATGAAAACGAGATGGTGCTTTGAATGTTAGCAATTGTGAGCCTAATGCATCAAGACATTTTATTCCTAGCTTCAGCTTCAAAAATAGCCAGAGTCTTATTAACAGTGACACCAATTAACAACAACAATAACAACATTATCCATATCAGAAACTGCTTGTCCTCCATAGCCCCTCCGTCCAAAGGTGTCCCCCAAGGCTTGGTGCTCAGTCCCCTTCTCTTCATCATGTTCTTACTACCCCTAGGTAATATCATCCATCGCCATGGTCTCAGTTTCACTGTTAAGCTGATCACATCCAGTTGTACATATCCACACATTCCATCACCACAGACACATCCTCCACCATCACCACCCGCCTCACTGATATTGCCTGGGTGAATACCAATTTCCTCTCTCTCAACTGCGACAAATCTGACATCATTATTTAGTTCCAAATCCCTCTTTGAGTCAACCCATAATTTCAGCCTATCAGTAACTCCACCCTCACTCACTCCACCCATATCCGTAACCCTCGACAAACTCATTTTTGACAATCTCCTCACCTTCAATCAGCATATCTCTCAGCTCACTAAAACTGGCTTCTTCCACCTTAAAAACATAGCCCATTACTCCATCCATTACTCTCTTTCTCTACTGCCAAAACCCATCCTTATGCCTCCATTACATCCAGACTAGAATATTTCAATAGCATCCTTCATTGTTCATCAGCCAAGGTCCTAAATAAACCATAGTACATCCAAAACTCTGCTGCCTGTCTCCTCATCCACAACTGATCCTGCGACCGTATCACTACGGTCCTCCAAAGTCTCCAATGGCTCCCTGACCCATCATAAATACGATTCAAAATCCTCTTCCTCGCCCACAAAGCTCTTCACCACCAGGCCCCCTCTGATCTCACTGACCTCCTGTACCGTCACACTCCTGCCTGTAACCTCCGATCATCCAACGCCAATCTCCTCACTCCACCAACACCACCACCACCACCACAACCCCTATTGTGATAAATTACTTCCTCAGGCTGTAATCACTGTGCTTGACTTCTCTGTGAAGCCATTTGGCTCTACGTGTTCCAAAAATGATTGATGAACCTTTGGCCCAATTCATGGCAGCAGGTTATCACTTTATCTAGAAGGCTTTCTAAGGTGCCTTCCCCATGGTGCTTTTGCTTTCATGCCTCCTACTCAGCTCAGTCACAGTGTGCAATTTGTGGCCTTCAAATCAGTTAAAAGTCACCAAGAGGCTAAGTGCTCTGCCTTCTTTTATTCTTGGTAACTGTTTCTGACAAAACCTGCAGAGTGTAACAGATTCAGTGACCTGTGGGTGGGAACCCGGCAATGAGACAAACTCAAAAACTGATGCAGCTTGAAGGCAATTCACTGACCAACACACAGCAAACTGAACAGACTGGGGGGCTGTGAAATTTAAGGTTTAAACTCCTTTAATACACAAAAATGTCAGGATTTTGGACACGTTTTGACTTGTACTACAGTTTACAGAGCCAGCCAGAACAGACAGATCAAGTCAAAAAGGTGTTTCACTAAAAAGTGAGAAACAGCTGTTTCTAGATTTTTCTGTTGAATTGAAAATCTTTGAGGAAATTTCATCTATTTCTTGTATCCCTATCTGAGAGTTTCCTCTTTCTGAACTCTTTCTGAGACGGATGGTTGCCTATGTGTTCAACAGAGTTTGTTGCCTCCCTTCTGTCATACACTTCAGGGTTGAAGTACGCCCAATGCAGATCAAAAATCAAAGTCAGATGTATTTTAATTATATTTGTACTAACTTTGAATAATTACTTTTAAATGGACTTACAACTTGTGTTTATAATTGGACAGAAGTTAAGTTTGGTAAGCATAAATTGTCAAAAATATTGAACAAAGTTTGATTGATTTCAGTCATTTTGTTACTGAAGGGAGCTTTTGAAACCAATCTGCTGCAAATGCAATGTCGAAAACCTCTCAAACAAACTTTCAGCCAACCTAATAACTTGACTTTAGTGCAAACAACCCTATCATTCTGAGATTTTGATCAATCAATACGCCATGTGAGTTTCGGTTCTGATATTTGGTTCCAAACAGTTAAATCAATCCTATCAAATCCAATCTCAGTGAGAATACTGTCATCCAGAAATATTGGTAGCGGTCATTCAGAATTAGTTTTCAAAAAGGCACATAAAGGAAGTTATTAGGACAGGATCAGAAAGTTTGCCTAAACTATGCTAAAAACAGCACTTGAAGTAAAGATTTTTCATAGGGGAAGAAAGCATATGTGATATAACAGAGGACTTTCTCCAGGAGTTAATGAGCACAAGACTCCTACATGGAAGTGAATCACTGACTGACATCAACAAGAATTGAACTGAAGGTGATGACAGCACCTGATGGAGTCAAATGAACAGCCCGTGTCCTCTGCATTCAGCTCATCATTATGAATAATGAGGTCCACAAGGACAGTGCCATCTGCATATGTATTGATTTTTTTTATGACAACTGTCGCAGTGTTTTATTATTACTGTCATCAGAATAATGGCACTGAAGACATATTTTCTCATGAGAAAGGTCAGATTTTGTTAAGATTATTTTGGGGTATATGTTTTTAGGATTTTGCTGAACACACTGTTTTCAGCCAGCTACAAAATGTGTAAAGGTCAAAGAGAACGAACTCCCCTTCTAAATTTGATGCTGAGAGTTACAGTATTTTTTACCTGAGGAGCAATAAGATCGTTCTTGATGGGGGAATGTATTGAAGACAAATCACTTCAGGGAACACACTGATTTTCCTTGTTGACAAACTTGGCAGTCTGATGGTAAAACTTAGATACAATTGAAGGCAGGATAGAAGAAACAGGACTTCTTAATGACTGAAATGTGGTCAGAGTGCAGCACTAAAGATTTAATTTATACAGCAAGTTACATTAGAGCTTTTAAAGGACTATTTGAGCTTTATGGGCAAAATCTGTGAAAAAGCTAAAATATGGAAAATTTCATTATCTTGCACTTTTAACAAATTCTTAAAAATGTAAAAAAAAACAAAACAAAACAAAAAAAAAAACTAGATTTGCCTCCAGGGTTGGATGACCACCAAAATGTCATCAAAATCCACTGTAAACTTACTGACTTATCCTCATTACAAACAAACAAACACGGACAAAACACAAGGTCTTTGGCACAGGTAACAAATTGCACTTTGTTTCTGGCCAATGCAGAATTTTCTTTATTCGGCATGATGTTGAAGATCAATGTTTTTACGCTGCTTATCAAACAATTAACATCAGTGTTAAAGCAATGTTGATCTAATTATAATTAGAGCTCACAGCAGCATACACAAATCATAATCATATATTTATAATAAACAGGAGGGGTACAAAAAGAGCAGAGGCAGTTACAAGACAGTCGATAATGTTTTGCACTTGCGTACCCAGTCTTAATGGAGGCAGAGCAAGCAGGCAGAGAGGATGTGTTGATCACACATTGCATAATCCGATTTGGAAAATGCCACAAGCATTTACAGAATCATTAAATGGCTTCGGCTAAAACATTTATTGATGCTCTCTGTTAAAAGCAGAGTTGAAACATTCACACTTTTCCCGTCTGTACTGAATTAAGTCAATGAAAACTGAAAAAAAAGCAGTAATTTAATTTAATTCTCTGACTGTGGAACATGCATTACACCTCGTTCCTTTTCTTGCTTGAGTGCTTGACATTTTTTGCTTCTGAGAAAACATCACTCATTAGTTTCAAAACTTAAGCAGCTCACAGGTTTGTAATGTTGTGCTGTCCTTTAAAAAGTCAATCAACCTTTTTGCCCTTCTCCCTCAGCAGAAACCTCTCATTTTTCTGTGTTAATCACTGGTGGGTTTTTCCAGCCTCTCAGTCGAGCTGTTGCACAGGATGAATCAATGAGCAGCTATTCTTTACTATGGATCCTTCTGCTAGAGTGCTCCTCTGGATGCCATCCAGCACAATGTCACTGTCAAGAAGTCTAATTATGTACAATGGCCCCTGGGTCTAGACCCAGGCTTTTGTACAACAGGTCACTTTAATGCCTTGTGCCTCTTTTTGTAGTTTTATTTCTAAGGACCAGCTGCAGGTGTCATCATTTTTACATCAGTGAAAATTTGACAAAGATTTTTCGAAAGATCTATCAGAAAAAATTGAAGGTCAAAAAGATTCCTTGTGAGGTAAATTGATTTTCTCCAAATAAATTAAAACCAGAAGGATTTCAATTTAATAAAGAATAAAATCTGAGATCATATTATGCAGTTTGTTTTTTTTTTTTTTTTTTTGTTTTATACTCCCTTTAGTGCGATTTACATGTCTCCTCCACATGTCAGGGTACTTGTGCAGACAACAATACTTCAACAGCACTTCAAATGTGATTTGGACGTCATACCATTGTCATGCCAGCAGTTCAAGCCCATTGGCTCGGAGAAAGCCCAGTGCAGAGCAGAGATTGTAGAAAGACTGCAAAACTATTGAAAACATGGCACTGAACGGCGTTGAACTGACCAATTACCACAGAGTGACTAGTCAACTAATTAAAAACAGACTGTGCCGATGGGGTGAAGGGGCTTAAAGAGACAAGAGCTCCAACAGAGAATCTCAGACAGAGTGAGAATAAAGGTAGAGATGTTAGTTTCTACTACCAGACACCAAGAAAAAAACATATTACAGCCTCCACCGTATGACAGGCAGAGTTGTGAAAAACTATAATGGTCTCAAACGAGTATGCCAACACGCAGTTTGCAAGCTTTTTTACATGCTAACAGGAACTTTATGTCAACACAAATAATGTGCTTTATGACAATTTTCTAATTTTGCCTCTAAGAAACTTTAACAGTCGAGGATCCAATATCAAAATGTTGAGCAAATTATCCTTGGCTATTTAATGACACTGCACATAATCAAAGCACATGCAGTCAACTTAGTTGCTTTCCAATCGAGACATTAGACTTAGGGATTAAAAAAATGTGTCAAAGACGGCTTCAGTTTGCAAGGTGTATGCTTGAATTTGGTAACTCGACTGATTTTTTTTCTTATTCATCTCTTATCCCCCTGGCGAAATAAATTCAGTTTGTTTGAGTCCTTTCATACAAAAACAAAAATGAGTGTGTACATGCATGGTTGTATGCATGCTTCCATGCTCCTTTACCTATTCTACCATGTTGGATAGTATGTGTCCATCTCTCATCTCTCTTTTTAGACGTGACCCTCCTATGTTAATATTAGAAGATAAAAAGGCCTCCGGTGTGTATCCAGTGGGTCTCTGAAGCATTGTGTCCATGGACAGGTTATATTATGCATGCACCAACGCTCTGACTCTTTTAAGACTGAAAGGAAGAAGTTCTTTCTTTCTAGCCCTCCTAAGTTATTCTAAAAAGAGAATTCTAATTTGCCCAGGTGCAGTTCAAAGAATAAAATCTACTGTCAGCCTGACACATTTATTAGATTACTGTTTCAGTTTTTTATAATCTAAGATGGCTTTGTGTGTGGCACCCTCTGGAGCTTCATGTTCAGTAACTGAGATAAATTTTAAATTAGGTCTGAGGTTTTTCTTCTGCTGTTGAAAATCAATATCAAGGTGAAAATTAGATCTTGTTTGATAATTTTCATCTCCTTTCACCCATATTTCCTGAGGCAACAAGGTGTGTGGGATTTTTCAGCATGCCAAGGCATAAAAGATGGGTGGAATTTGACTGCAACTTTTTGTAAGACATCCAGGGTCATAAATATGAATTACAGTATAAAACCTTGGACATAGAGAAAGCATCTTTAAGACTGTGGCAAAGGCAGCATGTGTTCTATGTCTTTCTTGTGTTTAAGAATTGTAGGTAAAAATGATGTATATATATATATATGATCTATATATTCAGCTCGTTAGGTTTTAGACTGAAAGCAAAAGCAAACTACATTTAAACTTCAGCTTTACAACATACAGATCAAGTTTTACCAACTTGCTGAATGTAATCTGCAATAATCCCAATCATATTCTAAGTCATTCTTAGTATTTGCAAACAGTGAAAGCTTATCAGAGGGGCGTTCATGACTTACAGGGGGAATCATTCTCTGTTTTGACTGAGTGACGGGTTGCTGCCTTTTTTTTTCTTTTTCTTTTTTTGATGTGTTCATGGCACAAGCCAGATGATGCTGGGATGATACATATTACAAAAGCAGCTAAGTGTAGCTCACAGAATATTCATCAGACTTTGCACAGGAGCCCACTCTTATTAAAATATAATTGATAAGAGATTAAAGACTGTAGGTCAGAGGTTAAGGTCATTGAATCTTATGCTTGTCTTTTGTCAGTAAACACAGTATCGCAAAAGGAAAAGAAAATAGCTGGTAGGTGACTCTCTTACCTGTTCTTGATTACGGAGATGTGTTGACCATAAACGCCTCTGCTCAGAGTCTTCACATATCAGACAGTGTGTATCATGGTGCTCTGAAATTAATCACAGACATTGGATTCTTCACCCATCATTGTTTTTTATATTCTACAGTGAACTGGACTTCTCTAAGCACTCACAAAAAGACACATTGGTGTATCATTTTCTATCTAATGTGCCTTTATCCCTTGCTTGTTATCAAGATATCTTAAGGCTGATTACAAGGATTATATCAAGCTTCGCACAAACATTTAATCTTGATTGATGAATTAAACTGATTAGACTTTGAGATCATAGGTCAGACACTGAGGTCATGGAGCCTCATGTGCTTCCCTTGTTCCCCACGGTAATATTCCAGGATTACTTTGGAGGATTTTCTTTAAATTTTGATCAAATGTCCACTCTGACTTATAAATGAACAAAAAACACCCTAAAGGTCAATGGGTGAATGATCAAGGTAATTATGTCTCATGTTCATCCTTTGCTTGTGAACATGATATCTCAACAATGCCTTGAGGAGTTTTTGTCAAACTTTGCACAAATGTCCACTCTGACTGATGTCCACTTTGACCCAAACAGTAATCCTTTAGATATTAAAGGTCACTGGTCAAAGATTAAGGGTCTTGTGCTTCCTGTTCGTCCTTCATTTGTCATTAAAACATATCAAGATTGTTTTAAAGAATTTTTTTATATACTTTGTACAAATGTCCACTTTGACTCGAATCAAATCAAATTAATTGATTCTGTAGGTCAAAGGTGAATGTTCATAATGCCTCATGCTTATTCCATGCTTATAGACAAAACGTACAAGGAGTAGCTTGAAGAATTTCGGCCAAGCTTTGCACATGCATCTAAAATGACTTAAGAATTAACTGGTTTATTTTTGGAGGTTAAAGGTCAGGGTTGTTGGTTCTTATGCTCATACCTTGCTTATGAATGCAATTTTTTAACTGAGCTGTCTAGGATTTTCCAAAAACTTCTCACACTTTTTCACTCTGGCAAATGGGTTAAACTTAATATATTCTGACAACAGAAGTGATTGTCATCGTCAAGTCTTGTTACTAAACTTGCACCTTTATCATTAAAGAAAATAGACTTTCTATAATCACATGACCAAAATGCACCAACTCCTCTTCTTGGCCTGCCTCTATACTTTCACCATACAGCAATCACATAACTTGTATAGGCATACCACCACTAGGCTGTAGTTCTACTCTCCAGTGTTTTAAGATGCTTAACATGAAGGTAAATTACATCCATCTCTCATCCCCTCTCTCTATTTATGTTCTCTAAAACAACACAGTAAAGAGTCATAGAAAGTTTTGTGTCACATCCACACCTCTCTCCGCATTCACCTGCAAAATGTCTGTCACTTGTCCATAATCTCTCTGTGCTCTAAGCCTGCATCATATAACACAAAGTGTTGTGTTTTTAAGATGCTAGAGAAGGAGATTGAGGCTTGTATTTTGCATAGAGAGTGAGAAGAAAAAACAGATTACAAGAGGTTGCAAAGATGCATGCAGAGATGCATTTTAATGCTAGGTATACACAGTTGATACTAAAGCCATCAGCTTGTTATTGGATGATCCAGGATGCTCTTTAAAGTCAGGTGTCATAAGCCCTAAGAATCAGTAGCTCCATGCCAACAATTTTTCCTGTATTATTTTAGGTGAGTTTATCTTTAAACTCCACAGAATACTCAGGGCTTTGGTTAAAAGTGTCATCTTACTGTAATCTGTAGTTTACTGTAGCTAAAGCTTTTTTTTCACAAGGACTTCCTCTCTGCCACAGCTTGTTAGAACAGCAAGAATTCATTTGTGCAACATCTCGTCTTCTGACTTTGGACTTTTCTATTGCCTTAAGAATACAGCCTATATTTTGGAAGACCCATGAGGGGATTGATTTAGTTACTGGAAGTCAATGAGTGAGAAAGAATGTAGATATCATATGTCTTTTGAAAGCGGTATTTCGAGGCAGTGGCTGATGGGGTGCCGAATATCTAAGAGCCTGTCAGGCTAGGGGATGAAAACACTCTCACAGTTTCTTGCATCACCAACCCATGTGAGCTGGATGGTTTCTCCACACCTGAAGATCTGCAGGAGGCTTTTTTTTGTGTGGATCAAAGGTCTCTGACTGCTTCTTTAGACTCGCACCACTGCACAAAGACGAAGAAGCACTTATGTACACAGCTGGAGAGCACTTTGTCTGGCCTTTTGAACTCAGAATTTCTTTTGCAAAGCCCAAGTCTATCAAGTCAAGTCCAGGAGTCTTGTGACGGCACTGTGAGAACAGGTACAGAAATTGTCGAAAAAAACAGCTGAAATACTCAGTGGACTGTGTTGCATGCGACAAGCAAAAGGAAGATTTTGACATTTTCCACTAATGAAGGATTTGTAGAGAAAAATCAGTTACATCAGCCAAAGAAGATGCAATGTGCTGATTTTGTGCATCACCATGACCTTAGTGACAAGACATGGATTCACAGAAGATAAATTCTACTCCCACTGTTTTATCCACAACAATACTGGTAGAAATGTAATTCTCCAAAACTCTGTTCATTCAGGGGTGGAAAAATATCATTATGATGAAAACTGTTGTCCTGAAATAAAGACAAGAATACCATGCCAATAATTCACTGAGTCACCACCTAATAACCATGTGCAATGTTGGTTGAGGTACAAATAAGTATTAATTGAAAGTAAATTTAAAAAAAGTCATAGAAGTAGATGGTGGGCAAACAGAAGAGGTTGAAAAGCAGTGAAAAAAGTAACAAATGTTTCAATGACTTGAAACCATCAACAAACTGCAGTGAATGTTTGCACTAACCCTTCATTTTACCTTCTTGGGTGCATTTTCTGTTTTCTTTGGTTGTCAGATACATGTTGAATTATTATATATTTTTCTTGCAATGTATCAATCATAACAACAGTAATAATTCAAAACAGGCTTTGTTTTGTAGTGTGTCATTGGTGTCATTGCTGTATATTAAATATTAAGGCATCCTTTGCATTGATAAACTTCTGTAAATAATATTTCTCCAAAATTTCAAAGAAGGTACTAGTTTCATTTGTGCTCATTAGCACGTTAAAACATTTGGGTATTGAGAATAACAGATAATGGAGAAAGACAAATGTATACTCTACAAAAATCTAAAACTTTTGACAAGGTTAACAGTTCAGAGATTATTCAGGACTGATTAAACCTGAATTTAAATGATTAATAAAAACGTGCTGAATGCTTAAAACAGTCCAGATGCCAGATGGTCACTTATGCATTGTCAAATTTACCATTTATTGTATATTTTTTTGCTGAACAGTGTTTTCTTCAGTGTTTGAAGCTTATTGGTGAAAGAAAAACTTCACCATAATAACTTTAAACAGTCCATTTTTAAAATTTGATTACATCAAATGAGAAACAGTGCAGAGTGAGATCCTCTAATCCCCCCCTACTGTATATACTATATACTTGAAGTCTACAAAGTCCTCCATTCACCTGCTCCTGAGGACCGTGGAAGGAAGCCCCCTCAAGCCATCCGTGACCACAGCACCACCCTAGATACAGCACTTTAGAAGTAATAAGGACGTTCCTCTTACTGTGACACACAGTGATGAATGAGGCAATTAAAACACTTGCTGAATGACCATGTTAAACCTTTACAGTCCCCAGTTGAGACTGTTAAAAGGCCCGAGAGACACACCGTGTTACTCAGCAGGATTAATGAAAGGTGTTACTCTTTCTGAAGAAACTTCAGGATTTTTTCTGGCTAATGGCCCTAAATCTGAAATAATTGTTTTCAAACCATATAGGTCTTATTGTCAGAAAAAAAGTTAGTTTTTTCTCAATAGGATTTAAACTCAATTCAAGGTTAAGAAATACATTTTAAAGCATACATTTAAATAGATATGGAAAAAAAACAAGACAATTAAAATGCTTTATGTGGTTAAAATGACTACTTTAAAAGCAGTACTGACAAACCAACCCGAAAGAAAAGATTCAGACAAACACAGAAAAACAGAAATAAGCCCAGTTAAATGTAATGGATTCTGAGAAAACCTTGTCACCAAAACATCTCGACCTGTACCTCCTGTTCTGCTGGTAGAGATGATCTTAGGTCTGTAACTCCATGAGGACAGGAGTTCACTTATATAAGCAGAGGAAACATCAGAAAAAGAAGCTTTTAAACTCTATTTTTCAGCTAAGAGGGAGCCAGGAAGAGGGCAGAGGCATGGATTAATGTGATCTCTGTATTTAGAAGTTAAAAGCCTCTGAGAAAAAACTCTGAAAAAGCTGGAGACAGAATTAAAAGGTCTGAGGGAAACTCAAATGTAAAGAGCTGCAGAAGTGAATGAAAGACACAAGGTGTCAACGAGTTTATTCAAGGCAGACACACACTGAAATAACCCTGAATTGAAACCACTTGGTTTTTGGTACATTAGCCTCAAAGGCAAAATCTAAAACCCAGAATTTTTCATGCATCTTCAAAGGTACTCACATTTTGGAGGAATAAAAATAAAGTTGTATCGACTTCAACAGAGTTTTTGAGTAAAATCAAATAATAAATGGTTTGGTGGCTATCACGGAATTTACTCCTGTGGACAAATAAAGAAACTTAAACAACACAATACAATAAATGCCACTGATCATAGAAATATCATAAAAGTGGTCTGAAAGAATGGGAAGCCAAATGACAGAAGTCATAGGAGCAACCCTGTTCAGGAGATGGAAAGGTCGATCCCATTATGTCAGAAAAGTCAAAGAACCCCTGAAGTAAAGCTCTGTATAGGTGTACATTGGATGCCTGTGGTGCAATATTAAGTCCTAAAATATAGAACTAAGTTGACTAGTTAGCACTTCAAGTTCCTTTGTCTCAATTTTGTTAATTTTATTCTTTTCAGATAAATACCTGAAATAAGGTCCATGGTGGACACATGCATTCAAAATGTTAACTACCTTCATAAAATGAATCTGGAAGTAACCCACCACTTCAAGGTTAAAGTCCTCATAAGGATGGTTGCAAACAAACTGCTAAGGACTACAGAAATGACCATGGTTGAATTGCCATGTTGTAGTTCAAGAACAGCATCACTATAGTTTTAACTCTGACCAGATAAGTACTTATCTTTGTAAAGATTAAGATGCGGTGAAAGATTGTTTCACCGCAAAATACCAAACATGTACATAGCCACCATATTTATATTATAATATCTCAAATCTCATCCTGTAAAATATCAACATGTACATAACCATCTGTCAAACAACAAACATGTACATCAGGACTGTAAATATGCCACTGACTTTATAGTATATACTTTTTTACACTTTAAAAAAAAATATATATATATTTCTATTTTTTCATTACTGTATTTGATTTGTAATTACCTTATCTTTCAGTACTTCTCCTGTATCCTGCAGCTGCTGTATATTTTGGAATTTCCCCCTGTGGGACTAATAAAGGATATCTTATCTTATCTTATCTTATCTTATTATCATGATGAACAAAACTTTACATTTTCAACTTTTTGTTGGCCACAGAGTTTATTGTCCAGATAGACTGTTCAGTATATTTCATACAGAAGTTATCAAGAACTAGAGGCCCTGCATCAGGTTCCCCACTGCTTTTCAGAGAGTGTGCCAAAGGGGAAAAAATGAGGTTACAGGTTTTTTTTTTGTTGTAGTTGAATCCTTAAAGCTAACAAAGCAATTCCACAACAATTAAAATAGTTATCAGGAATGACTTCATGTGTGATCCATTTCACAGACCTGTCAGTGATTATTAACAAATTTTCAACCAGGAGTTCAAATATATTAGTATTAAACCAGTGATGGACAACATGACAGCTCTAGAGGTAAGGAGCCAAAATATCTTAGTTGCTCCTGTGGGCCCAGCAGCAGTATGAGTGATAGGGATAAGTCTCAGTTATAAAGGCTAAGGAAAAAAAACAAAAGAACGATAATATGTGATTTAGATCAACATTTTAATGATTTCACTTTGTTAAAAAATCTGGTCCCCAGCAAGTAACCTGACACACCAGACTGATGGTTCGATATATTTTAGTAGTCCATCTGTGAAAGAGCCCAAAGAAGTGTTCGGGAATGGTCAGAACCTTTCCAAGCATATCCTGCAGGTGACTGGACGATCATTCCACCAATAACATTTATCATGCCCCAGTCAGATAATGTAGTAGGCAGGCTACTGACACAGTGTAAAGGACAGAATCTGAGTCACTTTGTGGAACTAATTTGCCAAAACATCCCGAAAGTGGAGTGAAAACTTCTATGGAGAAGTTTGTAGTGCTGCTATTTGTTTTTCATTTAATAAAGAAATGTGGTCCTAACTGATCAAACTGCTACTGAAGTTGTTCGTATCGATGCTAATCTCTGTGCAAGCAGTCATTTCCTGCTGTTGTCTCACTGATACTGCAGATCCAACCTCTTCCTCTGGGCTGTGCTGCTTTGGGCCACTCACAGTCATTGTAGATTGGAGCTTGGCAAAATGGAGCTACCTGATTATAGACACTGAATCAGGCTGATCCACTGGCACTGCAAGATTAATGATAGTCAGATATAATCTACAAGCATTATTCCATTATTTTATTTTTTTTACAGGTGCATAAAGGACTCGGTTTTTCTTTTTTCATTTTAGAAAAAAAGTTTAGAAGTCCTCAAGTCAGTTATTGTTAAACCACCTTCAGATGGTTCAAAATGCTGCTTCCAGGCTTCTAATAAAATGACCTATAAGTTCTCAAGTTACACCTACCCTTTCATCTTTGCACAGGCTTCACATTAATTAAGAATTCAGTTTAAAATTTTTGTGAATGTGTTGAGATAGGGTCTGGGTTTTTTTCTTCACACCAGGTTTAGAACAAAAGGAGACTGTCCATTTTAGACTGTCGCTCCTTTACTGTCTCCCACTGAAGTTGGAATCTGTTGACTCAGCAGACATTTTAAAGACGCAGTTGAAGACCCATCTGTTAAGACTTGCCCTTACTCGATCTCTCCAGGTCTGTTACTGTGTTATTGCTTGTGTTTTAACTGTTTTTATTTTATCACTTCTTGTAAAGCACCTATTGACGTCTGCTTTTTAAGGGTGCTATGGATATCAACTGTACTTCTTACAGAGCTTAATAGCTTTGAAAATTACATCAATAATTAAGAAAACTGTCACAAAACAAATCCAGGATAAATGCATTGTGTGAAAATTTGGTAATCTTGTTACTGAAATTAACAAATAATTGACTAAATTAAACAGATCAGGCTTTTAATTTGGAGCACATTCTGAAAGTCTTGCCCTGCCTCACGTTCAAGCCAAAGATGTTTCATCAGGCAGGGTGCAGTGAACCTGCTTTGGCACATAAAGCTTCAAACTCTTGGTACCTCTTGGAGACTTATATGTCTCCAGATTGAGCTACACTCAATCTTTGTTCATGGCTTCAAAATGTTATTAAATTCATCATTTGTCAAAAAGACGCAAAGCAGATGCAGTGCTGTGAGGGAAGGAAAGGTGTGTTTTATTTGCCACACATGACAAAACAAGTGCAACATTACATGCGAAACTGTAAATGTCACTGGTTTTATTTTTGCCTGACTGCAGCTCATACTTGAAACAGCATGAGGTACATGTCATTTAGTGAAGGAAAAGGGTTTAAGCAGCATAAAACACAGCAAACAGAATTATTCAGATCCAATGGCTCTATTAAGCGACTCATATACTTAACAATTTAAATAAACTTAGATTAAGTTAAAAGAAAACTCAAAACATGCTACCATTGTTGATTAAATCAATTGCTTGACATTGGGTACAATCAGGATCACTCATTTAAAGATCACTTGAGTTCTAAGAATGACCAAACAGGGGACTTGTTTCCTGTAATATCCACACAGCTCTTATTGTTTTCTCTTTTCACTCCACAGAGGGATCCCAGGGAAGAAGTGTGGCACTATCATCCTGTCTGCTGAGGAGCTGAGCAATTGTCGAGTGAGTAAGCCGTAATAATCTGCTTCTCCAAACAAATATTAGCAAGCAAACATCTGTCAGCAGAGCCTGGCTAAACAGGCTTGGTTCATAAAGAGGACTGAGCTGGATGGAGGCTCAGAAAGGAGGATGGAGAGTGGGCATGCAGAAGCAGGCAAAGAAAACTTCCTCTTGACTTTAATGATCCCACTTTGAGAGAGAATAAAGACAGAACTCAAAGGGCTGGCCAAGCGTGGGTTTTTATCTACATGTCTCTTTTAAAGCTCCTGTGAGATGTTTAAAGTGGGTTATGAAGCTGACAGAAATAAAGACCAATGTCTCCATATGACCTGTAAAAGCAAACCAGACCATCACTGAGATTTTATTTCATTATACTCCTGATATGTCTGCTCTTGCCACAGTGTAGGTGTCAGATAAAGGGATTACCAGCACCATGCAGACTCTGCTTTTCTCACACCAAAGATATTTAAGGAAAATTAACATGTTTGATTTTCTTAAGAAAAACCACTGACACGTGTACAGGGCCTGATAAACAAATACAGACATTTTAACAGTTTGTCTACTCAACCAAAAAGCTCCTCACAGAAGCTTTAAGTAACTATAAACTTATACCGCTGTTTTTTAAAAAATGTTTTATTACATCTTGTAAAACAGTTTCCATTTTAGATCCTTATTTTGTTGTTCCTAGGTTTTACTGTGTGCAATTCTTCATGCACACGAATAGATAAAACTCATGGTTGATT
The DNA here is from genome assembly GCA_037902135.1 of Cetoscarus ocellatus. NCBI lineage: Eukaryota > Metazoa > Chordata > Actinopteri > Labriformes > Labridae > Cetoscarus > Cetoscarus ocellatus. The sequence continues at coordinate 380,474 of JBAMNC010000566.1, read as the reverse complement.
CTGTGGGTCTGTGTCTGTATTCACTGCTGATTCTGTGCTGTGTATTAATAGATATTGTTACCTCCACCAAAGAGGTTAGGTTTTGTCGATATCTGTCTGTCTGTCTACAATGTTACACTCATAGTGAAATTCTCTAGCATTATCAAATCTCAAGGCATTTCTGACATTGAGTTGAATTTATCTGTTTTTTTACTTGATAGTAATGATGTATTTAGACATAGTTTCAGTAAAAGACATGAAGTTGATGTTCTGTACATAGGGTTTTAAGTTATTGGTAATCTCCAACTCTTGTCCTTACTTGGGCTTTTGAAGGTAGAGTTTTAAAAAATACAACATGTGTAATTCACAAAAGGAGAGCACTTCACATGAAATACACTAGAACTGCATCAAAACATGAAAATACATAGATTTCATAAACCATTGTACATTAGCAATGTATTGTTAGCAGGGTTATTAGCAAGAAAAAGTGAAAGTGCTCCATAATGTTTATATTCTACAGATTTCTGGATCTGCATCTAGATTTCAATCACCAAAAAAGTCTACTGACTCTTCCCTTGTGCCATGACTAATATTACCTGAAAATTTCATGAAAGTCTGGTGAAACTTTTTAAGTTATCCTGCTCACTGACAAACCAACAAACCAACAAACTCATAAGCCCTTGGCAGAGGTATTTAGGACTAAACATGTGTTGAATATTTCATTGTGCATAACCATACAGATTTTTGACTGTAATGTTGCTACCATCATTTTTACAGCTGTTACACTGAGTGAAAATGTACTTGGTGCCTTTAACTCAATTTAGTTTGAGTTAAGTTCGCAACCCCAGTGGACGAGGGATGCATTTTGTTTCTTAGCAGATTTTCTCCTCGTCTGGTACTTACACTGTGACAGTGGTTCCAATAAATCGGAAATTACTCCACTGAAATAATTCTTCCTATTCTTACAGACTTATTTGCCTTTAAACCCATACAGAGACATCAGTATTTCTGTCCTCTAATAACTGACTAAAACCTCTTCACAGGTGCTTTAATAGGTCATTGTAACAAACAACCAAGCTAGTAAGGCGTATCTTATTCTCTCTCACTTTGTAAATAGCAAAAAGGTTAAATGATGTGACTTGCTCTTTGTAGACATGACAAAAGGAGTCAACATTTGATGAGTGAGTGTCAAGTCAAAAAAAGATTAATTCTAATGTCGCCAGAATGACAGGTATAACATTCCCTAAATAAAGGAGACGAAAGATTAATGCAAAGTAAAAACTGAGAATAAATATCCTGTCCATCTATCAAGATAACCTCCAGCAAACATTCACACTATCACATTCAGACACTCTCTTAGACATACTCTTTAGAAAGATATGTAACCCTCTCCCTCTGTGGAGAGTCCCCCTGTCTAATGAAATAGCTCAGGAACATGACAGGGTGAGTGCGGACCGTCCCCTCTGCTGACACAGTGGCGAAAAGCTTTGATGCTTCACTGGGCTCCCAGCACGCAGATCAGAAGGGGATACTGAAAAGAAAGAGAGTTCAACAGAGCAGGCAGCACAGAGAGAGAGAGGGCGAGAGCAAAGAAGAAAGAAATATGGCACAGTGAAAATGAAAGAACAAATACACTGTGATAAGATGGAGTGAAGAGCTGATCTGTCGGTGTGTAGGACAGAGAATCAGTGAGACAGAGACAAAGACAGAGAGCTGAGTCAATCAGGTTTATTTCACGCCCACTGTGTAGCAGCTCTGTGCTATAAGAACAGCTCGGCTGATAATGGGGTGAGACCAAAGTGTTGGTTAATTAAAACGCAGCCCTGCCTGACCTCATTGTCCCATGTGGCCTGTGGTACACAGACAGACACACATTTAAACAGACAAATCTTACACATCCACGCAAACTTATTTCCTCTTTCAGGCACTTGTTAACAACCTGTCCTGATTGTTTACATACAAATATAATCAACCTAACATGAAGGTCTGTTTCAAGCTGCAAAATGCACCATTGCTTTTTATTTCAACCACATGGCCTAGTTAACAGGAATAAAGTGAGTGTGAAGACACAAGCTGTTGATTTTGTTGGCTAAGGCTGCTATAATCAATATTTGTTTGTACAGGATCACAGCAGTTTCATGTAAATTAGGATTGTTTAACAGGCAACTATTCTGCAGAGAGCCTTTGTGTCAGAAGAAAAAAGTTTGTCATTGTTCACGTTTTTTGCAATGGAAAAAGGGCCAGTTGTGTTTTAAAAAGCAGTGATATTAACTGCTCAGTACCAAATGAGCAAGAAGAAAAAGTTTTTAACATGAAAGAAAGCTTGGTTAAACCAAACAATTGCATTTTGTCACACAGACTATGGACACCAAAAATAAGTCAAAAGGAAAAGGAAGATTTTCAGGTTTTTTTAGTCCCCTGATACAATAAATCACTCTATGTTGCAGTTACGCTACAGTGTTACGCTAAATAGTGTTGCACTATGTTTTGTTGCACTACATGTTGTTATCCTGCCTTGTATTTACCTATGTTGTGTTTACCTACATTGTGTTTACCTATGATGTGTTTTGCTACATTGTGTTTACTTACTTTTGCTATGCTACATTGTGTTACGAAACTTTGTGTTGAAAAACTTTGTCTTACAAAACCACGTGTTATAAAACATTGTGTTACACTTTGTTGTGTTACGCTGTGTTGTACTACACTTTGTTGTTTTATGCTTTGTTGTGTTACACTTTGTTATTTTACCCTTTGTTGTGTTACATAACATTGTGTTAAGCTACATTGTGTGAAGCTACATTGTATTAGGCTAGATTGTGTTACGTCACTTTGTACTACACTACATTGTACTACCCTACATTGTGCTGTGCTACATTGTGTTAAGCTACGTTGTTGGATTATGTGCTGTTATAGTACATCATACTATATGACTCTCTGTTGTTTTGCATTACGTCTTAATATGTTTTGTTGGATGTTCTTTTACTTTGTAATTACTTTCTCTAGTTTTATCCCATCATGAACTTCTAATTAGACCATCAACTTCAAACTACCATCATCCTTCTAAGAATTGTCACCACAGGAATCATGAAGCGGTAATGTGGTGAGTCACTGCCTCCAGCAATAGACTGCATATCAACTTTTTCTCCCAGCCCTAGTTCAGAGCTCATTATAGCCTCAGCCATAATAGCCTCAGCTTTATTAGCTCTAAAGCCTTACCTTGAATATTTAGCCAGACTTAGGAGCAAAACATTTTCTTCATTTCCTTTTGTCCCAAGCTTTTGTTGAGGCTGAATGACCCTAACAATGGTTAATATGTAATATTCAGCTCCATGACTTCTAATGCAGAAGCTAATGTGTCTCCCCTGTAGTTCTACACACATTGGATTTAGCAAAAAACTCACTCTACACAATGATTTTGTGATGATGGACCTGCTATTAAGTTTGGCAGGTCATGGGAGGTCAAGACACATTAAGGATTTATGAGCTGACATCATTCATCAGTTCCAATTTTGGATGTAGTCTCAGGAGAGGAGAGTACTGTGTGTGTGTGTGTGTGTGTGTGTGTGTGTGTGTGTGTGTGTGTGTGTGTGTGTGTGTGTGTGCTTTTTTTGCACACAAACAAAGCAGAAGTCATGTTGGGAACTTTTTACACACTCTTAAAAATACAAAAAAAAAGGTCATCCTAGGTCATCCTAGTATTCTAAATTTTTTTTGTCCTATAAATTGTCTTATAGTTCAATTTGCTTTTTAAATTTCCAATGACATCAAAACAAACGTTTGTCTGGAAATGGCTGTTAAATTAATTAATTCATGATTTTAACATTTTATTAAAAAGTGACACATTTTGAGGGAACATTTTTTTCAATAAAGGTGCAAAGACCGCTATTTTTATTTTTTTTTTTCATCATGTCAAATAACTTCACCGGAGAGGCTCTTGCTCTCTCACTGTAGGCCAGCTCAATGTGCAGTAGTAATTAATTGTGAGTCTGAGCAATCTGAGCACCCCCAGAGGTGTAGAAAACCGTGTATGCTTGAAAACCAATCAAGTCTGCCTTGTAGGTAACGTGACACCCCGATTGTATACACATAATTTAGTTTCTTTCAACTTTGCAGTAAGACCATTATTATGATCCATTTTTATGATGGATTTGTTATCATTGCCAAACTTAGAATGTCTGTCTTTAGTTATGTCACATCTAGTTGGAAGTTATCTTTTGGACATGGTAAATTCTTACTTTCAGCTCTTAAAGTATCAAAACAACACAATTAAGTTTGGAAACTTAACTACAAAGGTGTCAGCATAGTTATCTACTGAATGATTCAATGGCAACACATGCTGCAAATATTTTGGCAGGGTGACTTCTAAGGTAGAGCAAAGACTTAAGAATTGTTTTTATTGCTTGGACACCTTTTGAAAGCTTGTCACAGTTCAGGAGTATCATTAACAGGATGATCAACGGGAGAGCAGCTAGAGTTCATAAACTGAGGTTACTACAGAAAGCTTGTCACAAAGAAATAATAAGCTTTGACAGAAAATAAACTTTTTTACCTTCCCGGTTAACAACCACAGCCAGAGATGAATTAAAGCCTCTGCGAGGCAAAAATTTTAATTTTAATCTCTGAACACACTGTATTCAAAAAATTAACCTGACACATTGAGAACAAAACTATCTGCATGTCATGGCACTGCTGGCTGAAACATATTTGTATAATTATTCATGCTCCAGTGCAGGCAATAGCCGGGGCCAGAGCCATTATGTTTTTCAGGTTGTCTGTCCATCTGTTGGTTCCTCTGATATGATTATTTTTCTAAGCCTGACATATTAAGAACACTTTTATACATTTTTGCTAAATATCCACTCTAACTCAAAAAAGAAGGGACCAAATTTTCAAGGTTGAGGGTCAAAGGTTAAAGCCAATGTGCTTCTGGTTCATCTATTGCTTGTAAACGCCATGGCTCAAGAATACTTGGAGGATTTTCTTTAAACTTTTCAAAGAGGTTCACACCATCTAAAGAAGAAAGTTTTTCTCATTTTTTAGGTAAATAAAAAAGATCAAAGTCATTAGGGCTGATCTACATCTCCTGCTTGAGTAAGTGATAGATCATGATTGCTTTGAGGGTTTTAGCTTTGAATTTGCACCCTTGTTCTCTCTGACTCAAGGATGAACTGATGTGGTTCAGCATGTCATAGGTGAAGGGACAGAGTCATAAGGCCTCAGGTCCATTTCTTACTTGTGAGAGCGATATATCAGATGTTTTGGGGGATTATCCTTTACTTTGTATCAATGTACAAACTGCCTAAATGATGAGATAAGCATTGGGAGGTAATAATTCAAATGTCAAGGTCAATGTGCCTCATGTTCATCCTCTCTTTCTCAAAGAGAGGTCTTCAAAGCATGTCCACTATGACTTTAGGATAAACTTAATACTTAGTTCATTTGAGATGTAAGAGGCAAAGGTCATTCTAACCTTCAAAAAAACTAAAGCATAGTATTTAGACTTTTATGTAAGCATAACATTTCATAAACATATGTATGTATATATATAGAATTTGTCAAATTCAGCGTCAACCTAAACTACCTTTAAAGGGTACCATAACCATTACAGTCCCTCTTTTTGGCCAAACACTTTACTTTAACTGTCCAGCAAATATACCTCATCCTCATGTATGCATCTGACTGTAGTTTAATGTTTTATTTTGTTTTGTTTGTTGTGCAAAATTATATAGTAATTGTGACACTTTAATGAAGAGTTTCAAACCATTTATTTGCTAAAAGTAACAATGGTAGCTATCTGGGTTGGGGAGAAATATCAATACACCACAGTATACCCAATATTTTATGTGGTGATTTTATATTAATTTACAGTAAATATATTTTAATGTATTGATTTCTGACATTCAATAAAGCTTTTGTCTTAATAGTAGTAAAATAATTAACTTTTAAAGTCCACACAATGGTGCTGTTGAGCCATTTTGCAGGACAAGTTAGCAGAAACGAGGTTCACTAAGTGAAAGAGTGCAGCACAGGGGAAAGACAAAAGAAATGTACTGCCAGCATTGAAATCTGTTGTGTGGAGTAATTTTTGACTTTTAAAGGATCATAGGAGATGGACATGGTGCAGGGGGGTTGTAAGGAGTGACGTATAAAAATAAATACTGTAGAAATACAGCTCACCTCAGTTGGAAACACCCTGATGAATCAAAAGCCGACAACAGCAAAGCTGATAGTAAACTAACCCTGCTGATAAACCATCAAACACTTGACATGCTTAGCTTGTGTGAGCTGCCTCCCAATTCTGATTGAGCTAAGGAAATATCCAATCCATTACTTACATCATGTGCAAAGACTTAAAGGATAAGTTCGTTTTTTTGACACCTGGACCTTATTTTTAGGATTAAATACGCTCGTAGACTCACCCAGACAATTTTGGCGGAGCTCGGAGCCGTTTTCGAGCAATTTAGATCCATCCGACGACGTTTTTTTCTCATGCCATAGTAGCAGATGGGGCCAGAAATCGAAGCCCCTAAATTAGACATTATCTGCTGCGAAACTCACTCATTTCAGCTACATTTATGGAGCGATGCCTGCGAGCTAGTTCAGGCAGACAACTCGAGCTGCTCAGCTATGCATATGTCACATGTCTCACTCCTCTCAACCATCCTCCAATCACACTCTTCCCCTCTCAATTTGGCGGTATATTTAAACTGGGAGTTTTCCCATCTCTCCCTCTGCCCCGCAACGCCTCTGCTGCCCTACACTGACTTGCTGCGTGTTCTTTCACCCCCACCGCCACCCCAGCATCCACCTGCAGGCTCCGGGGGTGTTCTGTATGTTTCGCTCATCACTCCTTCATACCTTCATGTAAACCTTTCTGCAGGGAGTGATGAAACCGGAGCCTGGGCGCCAAACCTATAACATGTATTTGCAGCTACAATAAACAATTTAAATGTGAGTTGACTGACTGAAATAAATGAATGGCCAGTGTTATCACCATGTCAGCTCAACTTCGTTGTTATGGTCATCCGGGGCTTTACAAGGATGGGTAACTTTTGGTGACGTCATAGACATGCACCGCAAGAGCGCAGCTGAGTAGGGCCGCTGTTGTTGCTCGGCTACACGGCTACATGGCTATTTTTGTGCAACATGGCGGAATATTTATCCGATGTAGAAGTGTCTGACGACGACTTGGAGTATAATGGATGCCCGTATCGTTTTGAGCCAGAATATACCGACGAGGAGCTATTTGAAAGGAGGATGCAGAGGGAAAGAGCAGAACAGCTGGCCAGAGAACAAGCAACCACTGCACGTCCACGAATGGGGGCTAACTGGTGGTGTTGTTGTGGACATTGCACGGCAATGGCAACAGAGGAGGAGTGAGTTTCGCAGCAGATAATGTCTGATTTAGGGGCTTCGATTTCTGGCCCCGTCTGCTACTATGGCATGAGAAATAAACGCCTTTGGATGGATCTAAATTGCTCGAAAACGGCTCCGAGCTCCGCCAAAATTGTCTGGGTGAGTCTACAAGCGTATTTAATCCTAAAAATAAGTTCCAGGTGTCAAAAAAACGAACTTATCCTTAAGGCCTCACCATGTTGTGGAAAACAAGGGCTTTTGTTACATGCTGATTGGCGCCCAGGTATATGCCACCTCAACAGCAGTATTTCACTGACACAGCAGAGCTGAAGTTCTGCAGAGCAGTGACGCGAAAGGCTAAACAGTTTCCAAATATAGTAGAGCTGGTTGCATTAAGTTGTGACGTAGAGACATCTGTCTGAGTTTTACTCCTGTTTTATAATAAAATTGACTGAAGTCAGCTGAATATACTTTCATGGGTTTCTTATCAAATTTAACAGAATATCTTTTGTAAGGAAATGAGAAGGATATAACTCACAGTTTATTGCAATGTAAATTATCACAAAACTCAGGATCTCATAAAATATCACATAAAATCTAATCGGGAGCCAGGGATTGAGAATATCATATCCTGGGGCCTCCAGTGATTCTGAACCCTGATAACTATCAGGAAAAAAGGAGCAAGTGAATTTCCTTCAAATGCCAGCACACTGCATAGATTGACAATGAATATTGCAACAAAAGACCCATGTTGTCTTTCCTTCTGGACAAACTTACTTATGAGGTTTGATTTGTTTGATATGTACAAAGACCCAATATCATGCAGGGCAAAGAAAACATTTTTGAGCATGTAAATGTAGCTGCTTTCACAACACTTTATTTCTGTTGAATCAGGAGCATATGGCCAAAATAGCCGCAGAGATTTAGGAACAGAACTTGTAATTAGGAAAAGATTGTCCTCCCATGTGATCAAGTTTATGAGGTGTGCAATGAAGTAATCAATTTTAGTGTAATAAAACATTTCTGCAACTTTGTTTGCTGCTTATTAAAAGTTTTTCCTGCTGCATCTAAACACTATGACTATAAAAATATGAGGTTACATAAACTTGATTAACACCCACTTACAACACAATCAAGACTTTCAAAGTAGCTATTGTACGAGGGTTGCTAAGGTTCAGTGCAAAGACAAAACAAGGTTTGGGGGCGTCTTCAGAATTATACAAGCATCAAAATAAAGGTCAGACACAGTCAATACTGCATCCTGGCTTTTGACAAATACAGTCCACTTTGTCTAAAATTGACCACAGTGTTTCTCATTAAGATTTCTTTGAGGGAAATTTAGATTTTTCATCTTACATTGGACTTAATTAAATCTGGAAAAAAATCTCAAAGCAGTTTAACTCACATTGAGCATTGTGCTCCTCGACCTCTAACCCCATGATGAAAGCAAACTTAACAGATATTAGTTCCTTATTTCAAAGAATAAGACATTTTTCTTTTATTGTTGCAGTATGAGTCTGTGCACTATGTGATCGTTATTCAAGACTGTTACATTATTGAAACTAAACCTAGCTAATGTTTACCCTGTCACTGTTTAAACTGGCACACCAGTGTGATAGTTTAATTGGAGCTTTTCAAGACTCTAGTGTACTGTCTATGTAGTATCAAACATTTATTAGTGCCTGCTGAGACATTTACATCAAGTGGAAAGTGTTTGCAGAGCTATGAAGTAAGTTCATACCTTAAAAGGAATATATACTCCTCAACATGTAAGTTTAGAAACATTATTTCTGTCTATTATTTCTTTCTTTGACTTTACCAGTCTAATGGAACTTGATCCTAAGTTTGGAAATGGTACCAGGCCTGGCACCAAACAATGCCGCCACTCTGCATACCAGAACACCAGCTTCCAGTTGCAGGAGATTTTGGCACTTTTTTATTTTATTGGTGCCACCCACATGTTTAGGTGTGTTGCTCATTCCATGAATGCACGATCCTTACAAGTTGTTCCTCATTGTTAAGGTGACAAATCATGTTTTCCAGCAATAAACAGTAAGATACAATAGAGATTGGTGTTACTAAAGAGGAGAAATAATCTACTGACATGTTTCCAACCTTTCTTTGAGGAATATTGTTGAATGTGCAGATGTATATTGAGGACAACGCAAAGATGAGGGACACATTAAACAAAGCTGAAGTCTAATATTTTGTCCAGTATCAGTGCTGCTAAGACTCTGATGGATAAGGTTTGGTTTGTATTAGCACATGGCTTTTAGAGTGAAGAGACATGCTGCTGAATGCATGTTAAGATGCTGCAGGAAAAAAAAGGTCACTTTTTATATTAAGGTGCCATAATAAGCATTTATTAATGCTTACTATGCACCAATTAACAATGTACAAGGACTTATAAGGCACTATAAGATACTTATAAACAACAATACACTTATACAAAGTGCTAATTAAATCATAACAATAAAATTATTATAGCTTAAAAAAACATTTGAAGAATTTACTAAAAAGTTATTTTGAGGTAATAAATCTGCCATAAACATTAATATTCATTCTTATTCACAAAGGCTAATATTACAATAATAACCTCATTCATTAGAAGGGTATAAGAGGTTTAATAATAGTTGATAAGGACCCTTTGTATGTACCGGATCTAAAGTGGGAACAGTGTCTTATTGAGGTTAATAAATTCTAAACTATGCACTTACCAAGACTAATAAGTCTTTATTTTTAATAGTAGTTAGGGTTAGGGTCAATTATGGGTGGAAACCACATAGTGAACCTTACAAATTAATACTCTGATAGACAAGTCTTTCAGAAAGATTTAACTTCCAACAGACCTTTTAAAAGGCATATTATAACAACATATTATAACAATCAAATGTCAAAGAAACATTATTCAAGATATGATCATATGCAATCATATAACAGCCTTCCCAGAGGGCCAACTTTGTGTCTTCTTCCAAGTTTGAAACCGCATTGTTGTTGTACAACATGTATGTTGACATGTTTTATTCTTTGTACTTGTGAGCCTCAAAGACCTGTTCAAACTAAAAACTTTCTAAAAGACTTGTCTATTAGTGCATTTGTTAGCTTCACCACTAAAATGTGTGCTGTTTCCACAAAAAAGTAAATGCTGTAAGAGCATAAGGCGTAATTGTCCTATGAGTGCATAATGAAGCGTTTATGAAAGTTAATGAGACACTTCCCACTTTAGATCTGGTACCTGTAAATATGCATTATGAGCAGTTAATAAGTTCACAATTAAAAATATGTCATTCTTGATAAGTGCATAATTTGGAATTTATTAACCTCAGTAAGACACTGTTTCCACTTTAGATCCAGTACCTGCAAATATGCATCATGAGCTGGTAATAAATTCACAATCAAAGATTTTAATAATCTTCATAATTGCATAATTAAGAATTTATTAACCTCATTAAGACACTGTTCCCACTTTAGATCTGCAAATATGCATTATGAGCTGTTAATAAGTTCGTAATCAGAGATTTATTAATATTGATAAGTGCATAATTAAAAATTTGTTAATCTCATTAAGACACTGTTCCCACTTTAGATCCAGTACCTGCTAACAGTTACTAATTATTAATAAGCGTCTTATACCTCACAAATGAACACTTAATAAAAGTCTTATTAATGTTTAAAATCATCTTATAATTTATTTAAGTGCTTATTAATTGTTATTTGATGCATGTTAACCATTAATTAATGCTTATTATGGTAAATAATATAAAGTGTTAGCAAAAACTTTATATATTGTACCTTTCAATGAGCTTAAACTTGAACATATTCAGAGAATATTTAGAGATACTGTAAGTTGTGTTTATCAATCTTAGAAACAGACTGAAATTCATACTCAGTGTATGGCCTATACTTTTTATATGGGGTTGTGGCCCACCAGCCCAACATGTGCGATCGCCACTCTAAAAATAATACACAAAATACTTTAGGAAAGTACAACATGTCTGTGGACCGTCTGTGATTTACTGTTTGTTTGAGCTTACAAACAAACATTCACCAAACTCTGTTTGGGGTGGCAGTCATGGACAAAACCAAAAACCATAAGCTGCCCAGAGGTAAAGCCAGGGAAAAGTTCCCTAGTCCAGATGCATCCAACTGAACAGGCCCAGAGAGTCTAAGGACAAAAGCAACCACTCAATACTACCACATCAGGCTCAGGAGCCCCCTCATGCACCCCTTTTCCTGATATACATTTGATTATGACTATTTAACCGTTGTTAAATGTTCCATTCACATACTATTATAGTATTACTAATTAACATCATCATTATTCAATATTGCCTTCTTTATGTAAAATATTGATTTTTAATGCAATACTTGCTGTTGCTGAATGTTGCTTTTCTGCAACATTCATGCTAATGGAGCCTTTTTTTTTACTGGATAAAACTGAAAGAACTGGCTGAATACATGGGGGAAACATGAATAGCAATATCTCTCATGCACCTACAAAAACAAACAAGATCATTAGCATGAAGGATAACTCTCTGATTCTGATTCTGATTAATAATGCTAAAAGCTACTGCAGTGCGACAGAGAGATGAACAGTGGACTACAAAGTCTGTTTTATCTGCAGCACACAATACAGAGAAATACCTCCTCATGTACAGAACAAGGTCGGCAAAGGAAAAAGAGGCACAGCTCTATCAACACAGGGAGCCAAATCGGCAAATAATAAGTGTTACAGGAGCTTTAAGCCAAAGACATAATTGCTGTCTGCCCTTGTGTTCACTTATGCATCTGTTGGTATCACGAGCACTTTTGTTTATTTGCCTGATTGTGACGCATGCTACTAGAGAAGATTACTTGAGGCCACACCAGCGCTCTAAGACTGTTCAAATCAACCTGTTTTTTGGGATGTAAGCTACAAACATGGCAACAAGCACATTGTTATTTTGTAAGTACCTGCAAGTAATTAATAGTAAATATTAGAAATATTCAGATGACTAGTAACCTTGCAGTGCAGATGGACCTGCCTGATTCATTGTCTGCAATCATGCAGATCCATCTTGCCAAGCTCCAATCTTCAATGACTTCACGGCCAAAAGCTGGACGGCCCAATCAGGGAAGAGAGGCAGAAACTGAAGACGCGACGACAGCGGGAAGTGACTGCATGTTTGAAAACAATGGTGGCTTCTTAAGTGGTCTCCGTGGATGTGGCAATATCTGCAGTTTTATCAGAAATTGACTCAATTTCTTCCTTAAAAGAGGAGTAAAGAATGTCACGTAAAGCTTTTCTTACAGGAAATCAAGTTTTTGCTCTTCTCCTGACCGGGGGTCACTGCTGGGAAACTGAGAGAGAACGCAGAAATCCTCCGCGGACAATACCAGTTAGTCTATGGCAGTCATGGTTACTCAGCGATGCCTGGCAAAAAATGCTCTCCTCAGAATTACCAGGAGAAATTGGGGATTGTTGTTGAGGAGGTTCATGTTACATATAAGTGGTAAATGATACATCTGTGTGGTAAAATTTAATGTAAGATGATAGTCTAAGGGCTAAACCGTGGTTTAAGCTAACGGCTAACAACAGGGTCATACTGTGGCTTGATATGAATTAGTCAGTGATGAGTGTGACTGGCAGAACGATCATCCAGTCAACAGTTGCAGTTGTTTTTGAAGGTTCTGCCTTTCTGACTAGTGAAATATTTCCTTGGCGGATAGATGGAACTGTCCGTCTGGCATGTCAGGTTAGATGACTAATGGCCCGTGGACAGATCACATTGTCTACACCATGTTCACTCTGTTTCTTCATTTTCCTCAGTGACCTGATGTAAATAAATACATCCTTAAACCTCATGCAGATGCCCACAGTTCCTATATGTTTAATAAGGACAGTCTCATAACTTCTTTTATGATTTCATAACAATAGCTTCTGACTGCCAGCCTTCCTTTTTGCATATCAGCATAATTATTTTCATTATTACATCCTTAAGGATTGTCAGAATCCCAGCACCCTGCTGCAAAGATATCTTAAGCTTGTCCTCATGGGAATTCTTTTTATATTTGCAGCAAGGTATGTGATCAATGCAGAGAGAGAGCAGAGAAGTGCAGAGAGGAGCAGAGCAGAGCGATTCAGCCTGAAGCGTTTGTCTGTATTCCCTCTTGCATCCAGATAAAGCACCATCATAAGGAGAAGGCTGCGCCACGTTAAACAGCTGGACTGATTTGCTCTTTGGCCACTTACAACCAGCGAGAAGTTTCTTATGAAGGATGTTTGCAGCAGCATTGTGATCTATAGGTGTCTAGGCCAGTTTCTGACAAAGTCAGGAGCTGGGACATATGGAACAAAGCTTGTATTGTTATATCTTTACTGAATGATGTCAGGGCTGCATGGGGGTGCAACAGAAAATGCTGGTGCCTCATACCTTTGATACCCATTTACACACCACTGATGCAGGGGGAAACTTGGGTTTAACTGTCTTTGTCCCAAGGACACATCTTCATGTGACAGCCAGTCTAAGGACTGAAACGTAGTTTAAGCTAACGGCTAACAACAGGGTCTCACTGCTACATCATACTGTGGCTTGATATGGATTGGTCTGTGACAAGTGTGACGAGCAGAATGATCGTCCAATCACCAGCTGCTGTTGTTTTTGAAGGTTCTGCTTCTGAAAACATTTGCAAACGGCTCTTTCCCAGATGGGCTCGTGAAATATTTCCGTGACAGATATATGGAACTGTCAGGTTAACTTTTAATAGTAATGTTAAAAATTCCACAGTAATGACAACCCTACAATCCATTAGCCTTTCTTTTATGTCCTCTACTGTTTTGATCTTTTGTACTGTATGAGTATACATAATGGAAATATACTCAAATCTAAATAGACTAATTTCCCCCATTTACAAGATGTATCCATTTCCATCTCTTACCTCTCTTTGCTTTTATATCTGTCTTCTTTGATGCCTCTGAATGCTACTTTACATTGTGATATAATGAAACTAGCAGCATTCATTTAGTTCATAGTAGTATAAAATCAAAAAACTTTTCTCTTTGCAAAAGGAGAGGCAACAACGAGGATGGAAAAAAAGATAAAAATAGAAAAAGGAAAACCTGGAGCAGGCTGAAGTGGAGAGGATGAGTGTGGAGGAGAAATTGCTGCTCCCGCATTCAATTCACGTTCGCAGCACAACCATCTCTATCAAACGCTGTAAAGCAACAAGACAACATAAATCACAGATTTCATGTCCCGTGGTCTAAAATAGAATGAGGAAAAAGAAGCTCATTCAGGCGAGGAATCACCTATTCATGGAGAAACACATGTAAAACGATGTGTGATCAGGCTTTGTATATGACCTGCTATAAATGTGAGAATGATCTCATGTGTGTACCACCAGACACCCCCATTAAAACACAACATTTTGGACCCAAGAGACAGAAACATTTCAACTCGCACAATATCCTCGTGTGATTTTAATGGAATTGGACAGGTTTGGCCCTTAATACGTACTTTTACACCCTCTCTTCTTATACCTCTTCCTGTCTCCCCAATCTCTTTCCTTTCATTACTGCATCCATAACTCTTTCTACCACACACTCACACAGCTCGACTTCCCTGTCACAAACACTCCTTCATTACTCCCCTGAGGCCGTGAATGTGTCTCAATCCAGCCTGGCCCCCCTCTTTAAATATTGATACCCTGGTTCTCTCCATATTAGCAAATGGCTGTTGATCACAGACCTTTAGCGAGCGTGTGTGTTCGTGCCTCAGAGCCTTAATGAGGCAGCAGCAGATGCATATTTAATATCCGAAACACATTCCATCACCATAAATGCTTTTATGTGGCTGTTAGCTCCACAGAGATTTCTGTTCCTGTCCTTCCACATGGAGATTCAAGAGCACCAACACTGCCACAACCAAAGTATCAACATCAAAACTGTGCCATCAGTTTTTATGTGACCAGAAGTCATTATAACTCCAGAGAAACCTGGTGTGCACAGGTGCTACAGTCTATTGTGTTTAACTGATAAATAAGCAGGAAATATGACAGCACAGGTGCATCAGCTGCTTCGAACTGTTCTGGTCTGTAATCAAGTCTTTTTAGACACGTATTTATCAGAAAGATGTCCTATCATGGAGTCTCACTGATTATTTTAATTACACAGCCAGAAATGACAGCTCGAAAAGATTTTTGTTCTCAAGCAACTGCACATTTTAACTTAATATTGATATTAAAAACTGTGTCTTTCATTGGTGTGTATTGGTAGCTTCCAGTAACATGACTGACACAGAGGCCTGATGGGGAAAAAGAGCTTGGAAACAAAGTCATTACCATAAACACTGCCAGGAGCTGCTGTACCAGCCTGTTAAGTTTCCTTTTCAAAGTGACTTTACATCCCTTCAATAACTGCAGAAAAAAAAAATCAGAGGTTTTATTTTTACATGTAGATTTCAGGCATGTATACAGTACCTGGGATATTATTTAATTTCTATATGAACAGTAAAATCTTCAACACAACAAAACTTTTTTCCGTATACACATGGACAAAATTGTTGGTACCCTTCCAATAAGGAAAGAAAAATCCAAAATGGCCACTGAAATAACTTGATACTGACAAAAGACATAATAAATAAAAAATGACTGGAAATTAACTAATGAAAATCAGACATTGATTTTGAATTGTGGTTCAACAGAATCATTTTAAAAAACAAAATAATGAAACTGGCCTGGACAAAAATGATGGTACCCCTAGAAAAGATTGAAAATGATTTGACCATAGAGACATGTTAAACTAAGGTGTGTCCTGTAATTAGTATCATAGGTCTCCTTAAACTTGTAATCAGTCAGTTTGCCTATTTAAAGGCTGAAAAGTAGTCACTGTGCTGTTTGGTATCATGGTGTGTACCACACTGAACATGGACCACAGAAAGCTAAGGAGAGAGTTGTCTCAGGAGATTAGAAAGAAAATTATAGACAAGCATGTTAAAGGTAAAGGCTATAAGACCATCTCCAAGCAGCTTGATGTTCCTGTGACTGCAGTTGCACATATTATTCAGAAGTTTAAGGTCCACGGGACTGTAGCCAACCTCCCTGGACGTGGCTGCAAGAGGAAATTTGATGACAAACTGAAGAGATGGAGAATATGAATGGTAACCAAAGAGCCCAGAACAACTTCCAAAGAGATTAGAGGTGAACTCCAAGGTCAAGGTATTATAATATCAGATCACACCATCTGTCTCTATTTGAGCCAAAGTGGACTTAATGGAAGGACCCCACTGTTGAAAGCAAATCATAAAAAAGTGAGACTGGAATTTGCCGAAATGCATATTGACAAGCCACAAAGCTTCTGGGAGACTGTCCTTTGGACAGATGAGACTTAAGATGAGCTTTTTGGCAAGTCACATCAGCTCTATGTTTACAGATGCAAAACTAAAGCATAAAAAGAAAAAAACACTGTACCTACTGTGAAACATGAAGGAGGCTCAGTTATGTTCTGGGGCTGCTTTGCAGCATCTGGCACAGGGTGTCTTGAATCTGTGCAGGGTACAATGAAATCTCAAGACTATCAAGGCATTCTGGAGCGAAATGTGCTGCCCAGTGTCAGAAAGCTTGGTCTCAGTCACAGGTCATGGGTCCTCCAACAGAATAATGACCCAAAACACAGCTAAAACACCCAAGGATGGCTCAGAACAAAACATTGGATGATTCTGAAGTGGCCTTATGAGCCCTGATCTAAATCCTATTGAACATTGGTGGAAGGAGCTGAAACATGCAGTCTGGAGAAGACACCCTTCAAACCTGAGACAGCTGGAGCAGTTTGCTCATGATTAGTGGGCCAAAATACCTGTCGACAGGGGCAGAAGTCTCATTGAGAGTTACAGAAATCGTCTGATTATAGTGACTACCCCAAAAAGGTTGTGCAACAAAATATTAAGTTAAGGGTACCATCATTTTTGTCCAGGCCAGTTTCCTTATTTTGCTTTTTAAAATGATTCTGTTGAACCACAATTCAAAAACAATGTCTGATTTTCATTAGTTGATTTTCAGTCAATTTTTATTACTTATTACTTTTGTCAGTTTTAAGTTATTTCTGTGACCATTGTGGGTTTTTCTTTCTTTAATGGAAGGGTAACAATTTTGTCCACGTGTGTACACCACCACCAAGATCAAAGTCCCAAAAATACAGTTTTCTTCACTTTCAGTGTCTTTCGAATGATAATGTTGCTATTTTGAGAGTCAGGGGGAAGAAATTTCTTATAATTAAAACATAAGTGAGGGCTAATGAGCTAACATTAGCTTATCAACATTAATTAATAATAGTAAAAGAATTGATGCAGCTGTCATATTTAGACTATGGAAAGGGATGGTAAAACTGTGCGGTCATGGTAGCCTCAGTCAGGGAGGTTATGTCTTTGCTGGCATTGTCCATTCGTTGGTCTGTCTGCCTGTCCATCTATGAGCGATTTGGAATTGATGAAATTTAAGGGAGTGTTGGTCATGGCACAAGGAAGTTATTGGGATTTGGTGTTGTTCTGGATCTGTTAACACTGCAGGCTGTTGCAATTTTCCACATTTAAAATAATAACTCGGCTAACAATGTCTGAAATACTTTTACCTTTGATAAAGTCAATAGAATATTTTATGGAGGAATTGAAAGGAACCTTATTGGCTGTTTGTACTGTAGGCTGAGGCTATGGATCATCCTGAGGGAGCATATGACAGCATCCTCTCTGTGAGGATCACAGAGGCAGACTGGCATTACAAAAATTGATTTAAATCTTTGTCTATATGGCACAGCTTTATTTTGAAATTCCAACTGCATGCCTGTGTTACAGTTTTTGCCCAGCCACTTTGTTTCCTGTGAGCTCAAACAAGACAGTAGTTAACTGATGCTAACAGGCAGCGCCTTCAGCCTAGGTTGGTCAAAGAGAAAATGTATTCCCCTTGTGCCTGTGTGACAATAGTTTGGATTAAAAAACAACAGGGCGCATTGCTCAGCTTTACATGCTGTCCCGGTTTGTGTTTTTAACTGTTTATGATCAAAATAACTTCAACACATACGGAAAAAAAAACTCCCTCAGCTTTTATGCTCTGGTGGTAAATAGAAACCAAGAAGCCTTCTGTGATGCACTGAGTGTTTTTTTTTTTTTGCATGTCACATTTAATATAGCTATCTAACTTTGAGCAGCACAGAGGACAGAAGCTCTCTCTACACCCACCTCCATTTATGATGCCCTCTATGTCCATTAAAACTTTTTTTACTAGAAAGTAAATCAAAATCTTTACTGCATCAAGTATGTACCACAGATGTAATCTGTGACATTGTATTGTACTGTATCGTTTTGTGAAAAAACTGATGATTTACATCCCTTCTATTAATAGAGGCAGCTTGAGTTTCAGTCCAACCTTTAGGTCCTTTCTTGAATGTTCTCACTCTCTCTCTCCAGTTTCCATCTTTTCCGCTGTTGAGTCTCTCAAAATAAAGGCTTAAAAAGCCCAATAACAGATCTTTAAAGAAAAAAGACATAAAATACTCTGTTTAGCATGGCCATTGTGCTGGGAGTAAAGAGCAAACTTCAGAAATGTTGTTTACATTTGAATGCAGAATTCTGTTAATAATAAAGCTGTATTGTGACAACACAGCCAAAGACTTACAACCCCTTTTACCCAGGGAATCTGCTGCTGTGCTGTAACAAGGCAAGGCTGCTGTCCTACGGAGTGTTATCAACAAAGTATTGGTGCATTTTACTGGAAAAAGAGCTCAATATCCAAAAAGTTACAAATTGTTGTTCAGTCCTACATTTAGCTGATTTTTTTTTCAGACACCTTTTTTCCTGTCACTTCTTTCATCAGCAGTAGAAAACTTTGTCCAGCTCAGTTCTCCTCCATGTGTTTTACAAGTGAGATACTGTATAACTGTCACACCTCAAACAAGAAAGTAAAAAGGGCAATCAGTCATTCAGTTAGTCCATTCATAATAAATGTTTTCTCTGGACACTTAAGGAAGAGCAAGTCTAGAAATTACGTTTTGTTACACTTATCTCAGAAGTTCAACATAAATCCATTATAAGCAGAGCACTTAGTAACATGCAGCAAGTTAATAGTCGTGGGAAATCATTTTAGCTGGCAGAAGCCTGACTTGAGATGCCTCCATCCACTGTAACTGTGTTGGGCTCTGACAGATGGATGTTGTCAAAGATGAATAAATATTCCATCATCAAAAACTCATGACTTTTTTGGTGAATTGATAATTATTCCATAAATAGAAATTTAAATGGAACAACCACCTCAAACATGTGGGCCTTTGTTGCACTGATTTCAAAATCTTATTAATCATAGCAAAATCAATTCTTAGTTAATTAAAAAGTAACTTGAAAATGTTTTGTGGAGACAGTGTTTGGAGACAGTGTTTTCTTTTTGTCATTCCTGCTTTGGTTTATTACAAAACTGTGTTATGTGTCTTTGTGTAAGCTTGTGGGTGCAGCTCAGTGCTGTTTGTTAAGTCAGAAAGTGGCACTGCCTTGGCATGGAGAGAGAAGAAAAGATTGTAAACAGTCTGGAAAAACACAGTTATACATTTTGTTGGAGTGCTCATTTGGTACTGATATCTTGAGTAATTGATACAAAAAGAGTATCAATCAATTACTTTCTTTGATGCTCACTGGAAAAGAGGTAAAGCGCACATTAGGAGTAACAAAATAATTTTATCTATAATTTGCAAAAACTGTCAAGTTTTCTTTTTTTTTCCAAGTAACAGTTTGTAGTTGTTATGTTTTATGGAAATTGGTTTACATAAAAATCAAAATAAAAAAAATAGAAGGGAAAAGTATGGCATTTTTTTTTTAGCTTTTCTCACATGTTTTTATATGTTCTTATATTTTTATTTTACCTGCTGTTTTGTGTGTGTGTGTGTTTTTAACATTGTACATGTGTCGGGTTGCCTTTGGTGCCCAAGTGTAGTTGATGTTTTTAATTTAATCAAGCTGTGACAGAAGAAAAAATTCTGTTTTTTAACTGAAACAGACAATAAAGTTATATCTATATATCTATCTATTGACCTATTCTTTTGTAAAGCATCTTGAGACAAAATTTGTTATGATTTGGCGCCATACAAATACAGATTGTTTGCTTGATTGATTGATATATTAA
The DNA here is from genome assembly GCA_037902135.1 of Cetoscarus ocellatus. Lineage (NCBI taxonomy): Eukaryota > Metazoa > Chordata > Actinopteri > Labriformes > Labridae > Cetoscarus > Cetoscarus ocellatus. The sequence continues at coordinate 360,002 of JBAMNC010000566.1, read as the reverse complement.
CCTACTGATAGGTTTAATAAAAAAAACATTAATAAGTTGTTTTAGAGTTGTAGTTCTAACTTGTGGTTTACATATATCCAAGGTACACCTGGGCTTAGCTCGAGACATGTCTTGTATGTATACAATATGCACATAGCATTTTATATGTTACAGTAATAACAGAAGATTTTTGTGGTATTTTACTGAAAAGAATGCAGAATTAGCTGCTCATATTTCTGTTTGGAGACAGTTTGGATCACAGCTGTGTACTGACTCGGTTTTATAGGTCTTGTGAAAATCATTATACACTGTTTCTGGCTTCAAAGTTTAAAAATTGATGCATGCTCCAACCCAGTGCTCTGCTTTCATGTGTTTGGAGACTACAATGTCACAGTTGCTGCTTGTTGCAGTGAAATACTTGTTGAAATAGTCATGCATACACACACACACATACACACAAACATGTAGTATCCAGGGATAGACGACGGAAAGCGAGAGAGATGAAATGAAATCTGTTGCTGCAGCAAATATTTCTTCTTTCACATGTTCTGATGACATAAACATCGAGTAGCCTGTGTGACAGTCAGAGCGGATCCCCGCAGGATTAAAGGAGAATGAAACAGAGTGAGTCTCGTGTGTAGGAGGGTGGTGCCAAATGGCAGACATGTGGTGTGTGTTTGTGTCCTCAGGCAGAGGGCGAAGCACAGATAAAGTTCTTCTCTGCTGGAGTGAAGTGGATGTGTTCTTGAGTGTGTCGGAGGGGAAATGTGTCGCTGCACGCTGCCTGGCTGTGGGTGATAAAAACACCGAGAGGACACCAGAGCGAGATGCACACAAGAATGTAAATGGGCATCTGCATTTGTGTACAGAAATACTTTCACACTCCTCTGCTGATTTGTCACTCAGCACACAGCCAGGCATAAGGTGCAGGCCGAAACATTAAAAAGCTATTAAGTGATCATTAGAGGTGCTGTGGCTGCCCGGTGCAGGGCTGCAGGCTGTTACATAAACAGATGCCAACAGTTAGAACATCTTAACGTACAGATATGAACCCTGTGTGTGCGGGTATGGAGATTAGCAACAAAGATCAGCCAGCCCACCATACATGCAGACCCCAGGTACAGTAAACAGGTTGTGCAAACCTCAGCAGAATGGTGATTTATGTGTGAGAATGTAAAAAAAAGTGCAAAGTTTTGTGAGAAATAACAGGAACAAAAAACACAATCAGGTTTATTTGTTTTAAAGAGGAACACAAAGAAAATATCAAGAGGTTGTTATCTTTTGACGTCTGCTGCTAGATTTTCCTGCACAAAGAATGAGACAAGTTTTAATGTCTCTTTTCTTTTGAATTTGTGATTGCCGTAGTCACCCTCAGAAACAGTTACCCTGAAACTGCTCAAATTCTGTTTTAAGGATCAAGGGTCCCTTAGGAGCAATTTCCCAAGTATACCATTTCACAAACAGCAAGAATACAGATGAGGAGAAAATTCAAAACAGACAATTCAATGGCAGTAAATTAATATCATAAATAAATATCACATTGTGTTTACAGGGCCCATGGCAGCTGGAGGACAAGTGTCTGCTTGGTCTTCTTACTGCAAAAGAACTTCATCTGAATTTAGGGTGTGATCTGACATGAAAACATGACTCTAAAGGAGAACTTCCATGAGTTTAGGGGGAGAACTAGAGCGCATGAGGAGAACAAAAGATATTTCAAATCTAATGTGGTAACAGAGAAAGATAAAAGCTGATCAATGTCCTCAAGCAATGCAGAAAAAATGAATCTGGAGGAGTGGAGAAAGAAGGAGGGTTGCTGTCAAGATATATTTTTGGCTTTGCTTGGTCAGCTTTTAGGATATCTTTAAAAAAAAACTTCTCACTGTAAATCCAGCAATTTAAGGTTTGCAAAACTAGTCAGGCCAATTTTTTAAACTCCCTCACACCCAAAATATTTCATGTTATGACACCAGAGATCATCTGCATGTAGTCTGTAATGGATTGTCTAGTCAGAGAGCTGTCTGCCATATTGTTCTGCAAACCTTGACTGCAAATCTGTAGAAGACTGCCTATGGTTCCTAAGTGCTGACAGGGCGAGGAAATGGTATTCTTGGGATGTTGTCTACTTGGGACCCCCACTTTGCAGACCGTCTCTGACATTAGGGATGGTAATCAAAAACCAATTCCAATGGAGAATTACAAATAGCTAAAAGAATCGATATCTTTAGTCTTTTTGCTTGGTGATTCCCTTATCAATTCCTCTCACAAGGATGTGGCTGCCTTACAAACTGAGGACATCATGCACTCATCAGATGCAATCGGCTCAAGGGCAACAGAGAAGTAATCATGGCAGACAGGAGACTGAAGTAGTCAAAACATTGGCTTAATCTTACACAACATGATGCTAACTGCAAAACATCCAACAGGATGTCAATCAATGATGGAAACACCAACAATATGCTGAGTCACTTGTTTTGGCAGCATAGCACTAAATATCAGGACAGCCATGTGTTTGGTGTAGTTGACCTCGAAAACCTGTAGATCTGATTGTTTTGGTGCACAAAATCCACAGGAATCGATAAGGAAACCAATAAAGAATTGCATCGGTAAGCAGGATTGATAATTTCATTGATATCAACAAAATCTTATCAATTCCCATCCCTATCTGACATCCCTTGTTATATGCAACTTGGTCTTCAGTTTGGAGATGGTACTAAGGCTCAATCCAAGTACTTGGTTTTAGCAAAAACCTTCAAGTTGCCCTACTGCACAGGCCCTATTTAGATAAGTCAAATGCAGCATACCGATTCTCTGTAGCAGGACCCGTGCTCACAGCTCAATGCTGTGAGGGTGCCAGAAGCCTATAAAGCTCATTTAACAATAGCAAAAAAAAAAGTGTTTGGCATTGGCAGAGAAGATCTGACAAATTTTTCAGTGGTACAACCCACATACCCAGCTCTGCTGCTCATCCCACAAATGCATGCTCCTAATAAATGTGGCATCATTTAAAAGAGAAATAAACAGGCTTTCCAACTGTGTAAGATTAGTTGCCAAGAAGCATGTTTACAACAAAGAAATAATCTACAAAACATAGTTTCCTTACTTTTTTGTGCTATACTTATTCAAATAACTAGTGAAAACTCTGAACTGGAAAAGTAAATTAATCTGAATTATATGTTTAGATGGTTAAATTAAGTATCACCACTTGCATTGGGTCAAGAGATATACATGTTTATAATATACCCTTGTTAGAGCTTAAGTTTTTGTTTTCTTAAATCATAAGTAACAGTAAATGTGTGAGAGAGCATTCAACAATTGCCACAGTTCAGCCCCTCAGCAATGGGAGCAGTACAAGTGTGGCCCTCATGGTAACCAAAGTTGCCCACCCCAGCTCTAAGCGTTCATTGCTTTAATATGCAGATCCAGGTATCAGAGCAGGATAGCTAGAGAACCATTACTTTGCAGGCGGTCTGCACTGGTATCCACAGATGATGACAGCACTATTATTAGAGGTAACACAACCTGCACACTTAAACGAACATTCACACACACCATTAAGCTGTGCTCAGAGATAAAGTTAAAGTGGATTTTCGAATGACTGCCAAAAAATCAAAGAGTGACAGTGAACGAGGAGGTGACTTTCAGACTACACAGACAAAAATAAGGAACAGTTGTACGTATTGTTCCAACCCTTACACATATCATTAAAAATAAACCATCTGCAGCTCGTGGTCTTTTTTCCGAGCAGTTGTGATACATTTGAGGGTGCTTCTAAGGGCTCTGTGCTAGTACACTGACAAAACATGAAACCCATCACTGCTACATTTCCTGAAACTAATTGTGCTTCCCTCCAGCAGTCTGTTTACCCTGTGTAGTAATTAGAGAGGTTAGTGCTGCCAATCCCACTGTGAATCAACAGCACAAAGAACTCTTTCCTCATTATTTATTATACTCCACAGCTTGGTCTTAATGATTCCTGATGAAACTAGAACAATAAGAAATGTGAACTTGTCTCCATTCTTACAGCACAGCTATTGGGTAGAGTTGGGGGCAGTGAAGTAGAAAGATCCATGAAAGTTTCAACATCTTTAAATATCGAATTCACAACCCTAAAAAGCTCTCTGCAGTGTCCACAGATGGCACTCTCTGGTACATGTGTTTTAAACTTTAAGTATCAGACGACTTAGACAAAAATGAAGAAAAAAAAAGCAGAAAGTTTTTCCCATCTGCTGACATACTGTAATCTTAAAGAGATAAAGGAAAGAACAAGGCCCCCAGTTTAAGTTTCTATGTTCATGAAAAATATTTAACAAACCAATCTTGTCTCTCCATTCTTCCTGTAGGACAGTGCCACTATGCAGTTCTGTGCAAACAAGCTGGACAAGAAGGACTTCTTTGGAAAGTCAGACCCCTTCATGGTCTTCTTCAGAAGCAATGAGGATGGAACGTGAGTGCTAGGATTTAATTTAATATTTTAAAACATTTTTTTTAATTAAGTGTTTCTCACAGAATGATGATGTACTTGTTGTGTGGAAGTGGCATGAAGAAGGGAGATTAAATTGAAAGTATCAAGGTGAAATTAGCTTTATTTAAAGACATGCTACATTCTCTTTTTAAGGTAAAAACAAATCAGTACAAAATCTTCATGCTGCCCCTGCATAAATGAGGGCCCTGCTGTGCAGCACAGTCAGCAGAACACAGAGGGTTCTGTCAAGGGAATATGATAGATGACAGCAAGGAGGGTAGGGACTCAATTTTCAAACAGGCAAAAGTCAGACCTCTTCTCAAGGATGTATTATGTCAAGGTCAGATTATGTGAAACTTTGGTTGGTTACTACAGTTGCTATGTCAGATTAGGCTACTGCAGAACCAAAAATTTGTGCAGTGACTTGTCTGACAAGTGAGGCAGACTACATGACTGAAACCGACTGCATTTAATAACCAATGATGATGATATTACACTGAAGACAGCAACTAAACACACAGTATTTAGAGTTCTATACTTTTGTTTGTCTTCCAGAAAGTTATGCTGGATGATATGTTAGTTTGATGATTCAAGCAGTGATGATTGACTTATCAAGGTACGAAAGTTCTCCTGCTGCTCCTCTCCAACATTCCTTCTTTAACAGTCTGGAGGTACCTCCTCTACAGCATGTAATGGCAGAGATGCTGTTTTTATGTCTGTGCTTAACCTTTTCTCCATCTTGTAGCTCTCAATGCATGAACTTTGGCCTGTTTACTTCTATGATTGTCACACATGTGGAGCTCCCTGTGCTCTCATTGGTCAATGTCTCTGATGTGAGGAAGGAAACAAAGGGTGCCAAAATCAAACCTACTAGACTTTCTGTCAAGGAGTCATGAGGCGTCCTGGACCAGTCTGTTGTTTTCGGTCATTATGAAACATTACACAAGATGAAATTCTGAATTTTTGTGGCCAACGTGTCCTGAAATCCATAATTGTGCATAAATTGTGTAGTCCAACTTCAACATCATTATCTCTCCCTCGTCTATGGGATTAACTGATCACACTAGCACAGTGTGGCGTACTGTTGTGATTACTGAAGTCAGTGTGGGTCGTCCATTTAGGATCTGTCTTCCTCCCTCTGGTATGGCCCAAAGGCTGTGCGTAACACTGGCTCCAGGGAGATCATTTCCAATAGACTGCACATTTTACAGGTCCTGATCATGTGCGAATAGGGCCAATGGTGTGAAAATACTGTTTTGCAGTGATGCTGCAAGCCTTGAATGAAACAATACTTCCCATCACACTCCGATTTTGTCATATTCTTAGGTTGAGTAGGTTGGGGTAATGAGCTATTGTATCAGCCTGGTGCATTGACTAGCTAACTGAAAACACCATAATGCATATCTAAAAGGCTTACTTTCATATAAGAATCATAGAAGTGCTGAATTTTGTGATGTTCAAGCCCATGGTTAGAAAACACTGCCACACATTATCTTGCCTTTTAAAATAGAGTAAATTAGGTCCTATGAGAGCCCAGAAATCATTTTGAGTCATGAGAGAAATAGTTTTTTAAGTACAATATCTCAAAGGTTACAGTGGAATAATTGGAAATTCTTATGAAGTCATCTGGGAAAGAAAAAGAGGCAAATAGAGGTAATGTTATTGAGATTGCATTGTATAGACGAATGACTGTATAAGAGGAAAGCTGCAGTGGTTACTGAAGCATACACAACTTAAGAAGCTGCACACAGTGGTGATGTTCTGTTCACAACACAACCACAACTCCCATGACTCTGCCTTACATAAATGACTCCTCGAGAGCAAATAAGAAAGAAAGGCAATTATTTTAAAAAGCATGAGAGCTAGAGAAAACACATCATCTACATCTCCAGTAATAAAGAAGTATTTGGTTAAACTAACCAATTCACGTCTAAATATACAACACCACCAAATCTCACGCTTTTCTTCTCTCTGAATGCTCTCCAGTCTCCCACGGGGCTGTGCAGTTGTGCCACTGTCAGCCTTATCCACCCAGAGATGCTTTAGCAAGTGCTTCATTAGGCGACTTCTGGCTTTTCTCAGGATTTTTTTTTCAACATAACAGAGTGGGAAATGGATCCCTGCAGGTTTGCAAGGACTATCTCTTGTCGGTGCCAGAGGGGGACAGAAATTAGTGGCCTGTGTGGCTCAAAGATTTCCAGCATTTTCAAAAAAGGCTTGAGGCACTTAGTGGAGCAGAAGTAATCCAAGGCTTTAGGCAGACAAAAAAGAAGAAAAATGTGATTACACAGTGTTGCTTCTTTTGAGAGTATTTGGGGGGTATTTTAGGACAACTCAAGTGGCTCAATGCTTGCAAAAAATTGTAGATATTAGAGAAATCAATTTGCACATCATTGTCAGACTGTGGTCAGCAGGGAAAGATTGAAAGCAAGAAAAGAATATTAAATGATTCTTTGTGGACTTAAAAAAAACATGCAGCTGTTAACAGAGCTGGGTAAACTACTTTTTAAAGCATCTCATGTTACTGGGATTTAAAACTATTACTTCTTTTAAAATCTGTCTCATGTATTTGCCGCTTTCTTAACCTATAAAAAACACTCTCCTCTGTTTACATTTTGCATTGTTAGCCATACTGGGTAGTGGATAGTAGGGCTAAATGAATCACTGTTTTACCACAGCAATTGCACATGTGCAGTAACAGCATCACATGACATGCAATGTAAGTCATATTTCCTAATGCACATCCTGCTGCTTCTTCTGTGTTGTTATATGGGAATCAAATGCACACATTTCTTATGTTTTATAACTACCAATCAATAAAGGTCTGTTTAGGGGTGTTAAACAATCATTAGATATATTGATTGGCTGATCAGTGATCCAATCAGACTGCTTTAAAGTCTTCAACTGTATGATTAGGCTATATTTTAAAACTTCCAGAGATTGCCTGTGACAGTTTCTGCCAGGCCTCGCTGTTTCCCTGGCTGTTTCCTGTGAGTTCAAATGGGCTAGCACTAGCCTGAAGTTTGTAGCTAGAGCCTTCGATGTAGGGAGAACAAGGCAAATATTTACTCCTCTCACAGCTGTGTGATGACAATTAGGACATCACAGACACCAGGGAGGACTGCTCAGCTTTATATGCTGACCAAATTTTCATTTTTAACCATTTATGACAGTCTCACCTAAAAATAATCACCTATTAAGCGCTATGGTAGCATCTGTTACAGATTCTGTAAGTAAACAAAGAGAACAAAGCTAGCTGTCAGATTTCTATCTGGATGCTCTGGTAACTTTTGTGTGTCACTGTTAACATGTCTTAAACACAGAGGACAGAAGCTCCCTCTGCAACCCCCTCCATCAATATGTGGCAGGCTTTATAATAACAGCAAATATTGTATCTTTGTACACCAAATCATATCATATTGTGCTGAAACAGGTGATATACACACCCCTAGATGTCACCACCATAATCAGAAAACTGCTGATGTCATGGACAAATCAACATGATGCGCAAGACAGACACTAAGTTTTTTGAGGCAGATCTTCAGTGGGTGTATTCCTGGTTCCAGCAGTGCCACATCCTCAGGCTTACATGAAAGAATAGCAGGTTCATTAATGATATAAATGTGCTACTATGATTATTTATTTTACAGCTATAGTTGCAAGCTGAATTCAGGCAACTCAACTTGCCCTGCAGCTCTTAGCAGGAGGTCTAATTTTTAGGGTTGTTTTTTTTTCCCTCATTGTGTAAAATCATCCTTGAATTGGAATCAGTGGCCTGCCATTTAATGTATACTCCATATTTTTAATGCCATGTTTATGAGGCCCTTAGTTTGTAGGGAGAAATAAACAGTGAAGACAGGCGGAGGTAAACCAATCTTTGGTATAAAGAATTTACTTATGGGCGCTACTCATCATCCTTTGGATTGTTTTTGGTTGAGAGCACCTTGACAACAACATATTAAATATTGTTCATTAAAACTGCAGGTCTATGCACTTTTTTGACAATAGCCTGAAATAAGCAATTTTATCATTCTAGCTGACAAACACATTCTGGATGTTTTGGTTTTGAATGTGACCACTCTTGTGAACTAATTCTGCCATCAGCACTAAGCATGTGTTGCCCTCAATAACTATAGCAATGAAAAGGGAAGGCATGGCAGAGCTTGCTGATTGTGGTTCAGTTTATTGTTAAAAATCAGTTTATGCTGTGCTCATGTTTATGGTCTTCCTTTAAAAAAACAACAAAAAAAAAAACATTAAAATATGAAAATCATCTTGTGTGTAGCCCGCCTTGCCCTAATTCATCTTAGGATCCACTGTTAGGAGTCATGAAACAGGGATGCACACAGTCTAGAAGATCTGTTCAGATCAGCTGTTTATGTTGATATTTAGTCCTGGTGGATGATAATTATTGACATTTTGTTCAACCCCTTCATTTGATTTTAATAATTTCCTCTTCCTCTTTTAAATCTAACAATGTCCTGCCTTCTCCTTCACCTTTTAGGTTTACAATCTGCCATAAAACAGAAGTGGTGAAGAACACATTAAATCCAGTGTGGCAGCCTTTCACCATCCCAGTGCGAGCACTCTGTAATGGGGACTACGACAGGTACAAGCAGCAACTTGCTGTTCTTTATACTTTCTTATCCTCGCAACTACTGTTTATTTCTCATTGCTGCACTTTGCTTCATTTGCACACATTATTTCTACATCATTACACATTTACTAAAGGAATAAACCTTGAACAGTCAGTAATGCTGGCCCCACTGACTTCCACATCTATAATTGATTTCAGATTTTCAATGTATCGACCTCCCTCATGGCCCTCATCAGAATCTCCCAGGCTAACAAACTGTGTCCTGATGATAGCCATTACTGCACCCTGAGTGTCTGTGGGTTTAACCAGCACAGATCAATACCAGTTTAACATGGTGTTGTGTTTTACTCATCAGTCTTTCTACTGTAGCACAGTTTCTGTGGATGTGTGCTTAGGAAGTCCTTCTGTATTGATCTTTGCTAGAGTAGCTTGAGTCAGACACATGAGCCTCTCTTAGCTCAAATGACCCCTTTGTGGTTTTTCGATATTGACCCTATTTTTAACTAATTCAAAGTCTGACTCATGGATCACTTTAAATAAATGACCCAAAGCCAACTTTTGCTTGATGTAGCCACACATTATGGTCTTTATTTCCCTTTCCCTGTCTCATGAAACACTAAAAACACAAAAAACATTTGCTCAGAATAAGAAACAATTAGAACCTGACAGGACAGCAATAAGAATTCAAAGACTTTCTTGAATTATGAGGGCTGAGCATCTGTTTGTTAACACATTGGTATCCACAAATCATGAGGGCTGACGATGGAGAGAGAGAATCTTCCATGCGTATGTCAACATGTTTGGACTGTCACATAGCAGTAATCGAATTAATTGAAATTTTAAGCTGTCTTTCAAAATTGCACATTTACTTTGTCAAAACATGAAGTTTGTCCAATGCTCGAATCCTAACGGGATGACACTAAAAAAGTGTCTACGTTGGGCTCAGTAGGCAATTTAAACATCTTTCTACAATCAAATAAATTCATGACAAAATGTCTTTTTAACATTGACTCAAGAAGACTTTCAGTAATATTGCTGACTTTTAAAACATAATTTTCAACAAAATTAGCACATAATTAACTTACAGTCATGTTATGCCAAAGGTGCTAGAATTCATTTTTCTGACTCCTTATCTGTCTTTTTGTAATTTAAAAGACAAAGCTATAAAGCAAAGCCTCTAATAGGAAAGGGAGCCATGTGGGGAGATAAAAAAAGAAGTGACTGACAGATTGCTTTGTTCAGTGACATATTTCATGTTTTTTCTTTGCCCTGCCTTCTTTCATCATCTTTTTGAAAGGTGTCTGTCACCCTACCTGCTGATAAACACTAATTACAGAGAATCTGATTCCTCTTGGATGTATAGCTTGTTTCTCGGATTCCCAAATACTCTGAATATGGTAGATGAACTTGTTTAAGCCAACAGATCACAAAAGACAGACTCTGTCATACCCAATCATACACAAAGGACTGAGCCGGGCATCAGAGGCTCTGCTTAAGAGGATCCTGTTCAACCTAAACATGCACACACAAGCGCACGCCCACACTGCAGAGTATGATTAAATGTGACAAGCTAGGAGCTGAAACAGCCTGAAATACTGCAAGCCTAAAAATATCACCAAGACAGTGAAATAAACAGGTTATATTTCTGTGTGTGCGGGGGTGAGGGATAAACTTTGTGTTCCTGTGTTTTCTTCTTCAGTGTGTTTCTGTGAGGGTAGAGGCCAGGTCTGTCTGTCTTTTTAATTATATGCTTTCTCAGACCTGCTAATGAATAATTCTTTGAAACTCTGCACTGATACTTAATTAACCAAGCAATGTTCATTCAACAAACATATATCAAGAGTTGACAATGCTTTCAACCTACTCAATTATTGTTTGTGAATATCAGTTAAAGGAGACTTTCAGTTTAACGAATGAATATGTGACCTAAGTGAAGTAAAAATATGAGCTCTTTAACTTGTGTAAGGCACACTGCACACAGTAAAAAGTCAAAGTAGCTGATGTTAGGATCGAAACTAAACAACAGAGCTATGCTGTATTCATCAAAATCAACTGTTTCCTGACTTGCATTGCTAACTTAATAAAAAATAACAAAGCTTCTAAACATGAATCCCCCATTACTGAACCAGTGCTGGTTCAACTTGATTTTCTATAAAATCAGTCGTCGCTTGTCTTAAATTTAGACCTGCTATGTCATCTAAAAAAACCCTGTTCCTCTTTTATCTGTTACATTTAAACAATCCCTCAAAAACTAGCCGTTAATGTCTTCATTTTAAAGATTCATACATTCAACTGCCGTCACCAGTTTTATAGCACTTGATTTTCACTTCCTTCTCTCTTGTTGTGAACTGATCTCCTTCCTGTTGGACTCACTGAGGTGTTGTCACCTAAGCTGAAACAAAATACACAAATGTTGAATGGGTTTTGTTGCAGTGAGCTGTGCCCACAGCCTCCTATCTGAAGGTCCCCCATTGCTTCAAGACCAAAATACGGATGACCAGAGTATGCTGGAGAAGGCTTTGAAGCACCTCTGGCTGCTAGGGTAGTGGTGTGCTCAAGTGTGTCAGCGAATGACCTACTGCGGATATACTTTTGTTCTAATTAGAACAGTGCTTTGGTTTGGACATGTTCCCCTCATTAGAAGCACCACGGGGCAAAAAGAGAAGTAGGAGAGAGATCACTAAGGGTATTTCCAAAGGGAGCGCTCTGATCTCTTTACAGTCATCTCTGAGGCACCAAAGGACGGAAACTCGATGCTAAAAGAGACAAGATACACATTCAGCTGACTGCAGGACTTTCTCTAAACACTGAACTAAAAAGGATAGTAACAAACCTTTTTCTTTAATCTTGGAAAAGTGTTTTACTGTCAAACAAACATTAAAACTGCATCACTCTACCCCAGGGACAGCCCAAGCTGAGGGGCAATGCTTTTGGGCTGGCCATCTATATTGCTCTAACAATACTTCAATACTTTTTCAATACTGTATTCCTGAGATGATCCGTTAACATAACATTCTTCCATTTATTAGTACTGAAAATATAAACACTTACAGAACAGATGTAGAATCAGATTTTTCAAACCAGGACTGCAAAGATTTTATTCAAATAACAGAAAGTAATAACTTTAACTCCCATGGCAAGTAATATTATGCTATTTATCTTCCTGATATTATTACCATGTTCTTGTATTTTTTTCTTTATTTAGAGCAAAAAAAAACTCATTTTAACAAGCTACGATGACAAAGAATGTGTTCATTTTTAAAACAAGGTAACTTTTAAGAATTTACTTATAAAGTATTTGGTATTATGGTATTGTATCAAAGATTATAATCTTGGTATCATGACAATCTTATCCGTAAGTACAGCAAATAACAGCAATATCTCAGAACACTTGGGGCAACATGTTCATCCTTTGTTAAAGCTGTAGTATGTATTTTATTTTTTGTGAATCTGGCCCAATAAATATCAGTATTTGGCAACATCTCCACATGAGAGATCATCAGACATCTGTAGCCCTTGCTCTGTATTAAGCCTTGATGAAAATCTAGCAAAAGACAACCACTTTTTTAGTTAATTTATTAAAGAGATTAGGTTTAGGTCAGTGTCATGAAACGCTATGTTTATTCTCTGCTTTGGAATGCAATCGTTTGAACTTAATATATTATGAAGACTTTCAGGGATTTTCTTCTAAATTTACACAGAAGTGCACTTTGACTTAAGGGTCATGAAATTTTGGGGGTCAAAGGTTAAAGGTCAAGATTAAAATGTCTGATGTTTATCCCTTGCTTGTGAACACCACACCTAAACAAAGCTTTAAAGGATTTTTGTCAAACTTTGTGCATCTTCATATTTGGTTCATTGACTAAGTCATTAAATTTTAGAGGTCAAGGCTCAAGGTCATCAAGCTTCATGTCCATCCCTTACATTTGGACACAATATCTCCAGCCCACTTTGACGAATTTGCTTTAAACTTTGCAAAGAAGTCCCCTCCAACTTACAGAACATCTAATTTGATTTTCAAGGTGACAGGTCAAAAGTGAAAGCCATGAAGCTCCAAACCATTGCATGCAAATGTGATCTTGTGACTTTTTTTTTTTTTTTTAAATGCTCATTAAAATTTGCACGGATATCAGTGTCTTCTTCCTCACAGTTATAAATACTTTGAAATTATTTGAATATAAAAACTTTTTGAAAGATCAAAATGTTGCACAATTCCAATCTCTTCCAAGTTTATGGAGATGTATAAATGTGCAGTTTGTGCAGTAGCTGCTACTCACAGGCAAATAAAGTCAAATACCTTTGAATGTAACTATTGTGCATTGTACTATAAAGACAAATCTATTGAACTCTAAGAACAGTATCAACAAAAACTCACTCAATTTTACACACACAAGTCGTCTAGCTGTTACAAAATAAAGTCACCTTGTGATATCATAGCAGCAATATTAACCAACAGAGTTTCTCACAATATACTACATACTAGGAAATTTGAAATCAGAGCCCTGGTGTTTGGTTGGTGTTGGTCTTTTCAAATGAATGAAGGGATGTTGTTCTAAGAGTGATATGTCATGGAAAAAAATGGTTTGGCAATCATAACAATGTGTAGCCAAACACACTCTCTATGGATAATTATGAGTTCCTTCTTATCACTAGAAAACAACAGCAATAATTGAAGACTGTCTGTACATTATATTTTCATTAGTCCTGTTGGTAACCTTTCAAATACCCTCCATGGGACTTGAAGAGCTGAAGGAAGGAAAACAGAGGAGGGGAAGTGATAAGTGAAGAGAACAGAAGGAAGAATTAAGGAGAGGAAAATAACATAACAGGAGGCAAAGGCAAGTGTACCTGAAGTGGGGAAAACAGAAATCCAATATGTCAAAGAGCCTGTTCCAGATGAGTGAAGGAGGAGAGTGTGTTGGAGTGTGAAGAGGAGGGGGTTCTTATCAACCAGTCAAGTGTGAAGAGATTTAAAGTCTCTCCATATGTATGTCCAGATGTTGTCACGCACTGTAAATACTGTTTCTATCATATACTGCAGGTACCTAAAATGTGTGTATTTAGAGCCTCATTTACTAAAAAGTTGGAAGGCTGCATAACATGTGAAAAAAACAGGAGTATGATTTTTAAAACTCTGGGAGCATGAAGACAACCTAACAAAAGCCACTCATGTAATATAAGTGTTGTATAGTATTACAGTTCTGAATTTGTATGCCAGGAGAATCTTTTTAAATAAAGTTGGGATATTGGCAATATAAATAGTTGTAAAATGTTTTAAAAACAACTGCTGGCACATGCTAAATTGTTAAACAGTTAGTGATATGGTCCAGCATCCCAAAGAGACTGGGTCTTTCTAGAGAAGAGATGGGGAGGGTTTTACTATTCGCTGAAAGACGCTTATGGAAAATAGGTCAACAATTAAAAAACAAGCAATAATCAAGCCCTCAATTCAAAACAAAGATGGGTAAAAGATGAGTCTCTGTCCTGTTAGTTTGTGAACAGGCTAACTCAAAAAGTTATGAATGGATTTGGATGAAATTTTCAGGAAGTGCTGCTCATGGCACAAGGAAAAATAATGTGGATAAATTACTTTTTAAAGTATAAGTTAATATTGCCAGACATGGTTGTTTTCTTTTCTTTTTTTGGCTAATAATTCAATGAATTCTCAATAGATTTTAATGATATTTTCAAGGAAAGATGGTCATGGCACAAGGAAGAAGAGATCATGTTTTTGTGGTAATGCGAACACAGAGGTGGATCCAAGAATTTTTAAGGATTTGTTAACCTTGCAAAATGGGGCAGTTTTACACATTTTCGACAATAACTCATGCAACAATGTTGGAAATACTTTGGCAGAGATTTGTGCTCTCAGAGCACTTCTAGTGTAATTTGAACTTTTCACTTTACTTGAGTAAATAAAATAGACACGGCTGCTGATAGTATGAGATGTTTATCAGATGCAGGACACAAACTTCTCGAGACATGACCGGGATATTATCTGGATGGTTTATTATACAGCCGTGACCAGGACAGACAATGGATGCTGAATGACTGTCAGTGAGGAGAATGTCTTCACTGTGCTTACATATGATCAGCATGCTTACATACATGGTAACAGTAATCTTAGACAATGGAGTATGTGTGTGCTGGTCAACTATTTCTGGCTGAGAGCCAACTCAGCTTTCTCCGTGTCATGTATAGTCTAATGTGGTAAGAATGGATACATAGATATATGGAGAACTTAAAAGATAATTTAAAGGATGGGTCCAAGACTTTAATGATACATGGAAAAACAAAATATAGGTATAAGACCTAAAAAGAAAAATCATACTAACAGCTGCATGGATTACTTTGCTCTGGGTTTGACACAAATGCACAGATTGTGAAATTTGACGATGGTATTAAAGGAAATCTGTCATTATTGTTTTATTGTTCAGAAGAGAAGGGCAACATAATGACAGAAACTGGTCTTCTCTGAGTGTTGTAAAAAACATAGGTAATGCTACTGAGTGATACACATGACCCACTCAGAAGAATTTGGTTATGTGTTGCTTGCCCAATATTATATAAAATATAACACTCTCATCACTTGGTATGCTGTTTTTTTTTTTTTTTAATCCAGATTGTGTTTCAGTGTTCAGTAAGTTTTCACATTTTTTCATTCACATTTTTCATTTTTCTTTCCTAGCTGTTTTGTAAATGTGGTTGTTTTAATGCAGATAATGATGAGGAACATCATAAGGATAATTTCCTTGTCATTCTCATAATAGACTCAGTCTGTCTTTTTTTTGTCCTCTGCAGACATAACAGACAGATCAGTATAATTAAAGCTGGTGTATAGTTCAGTTTCAAATGTAATCTTCTTATTTTCTCCAATTACATGCGCCTCCATTATAAAAGATGAGTCATGTTCATAAAGACACCTTAGAATAGCTCAGGATATCTGTGGCTGATGAGTTTTGGAGTGCTTTTTTGTTTAGAGAGCTCTTGGGGCCTCTCAAGGATCTAAGCATCTGAGTCTATTAATGCAGCTGTAGATTAAGATTTGAAAACAAAGTGATGGTATTTTTTGTTGAGCTGGTGAGGTGAATGGTTCCTGGAGATCATTAACATGGAGCTGTATTCAAAGACTGTTCAATTTTCTTTTCTGTTTTTCTTTCATTATTATCCTAACTTCTATATTTCTCCCCCTCCCCATAGTATTGGAAGGAACGCATCATGTTTCTACCACCTGGTGGAACAGCACATTTACACAACCCTGCAACCTTTTAAAATAACCTCAAAAAGAACAAACTGTCACCACAGAACGAAGCAGGTCGGGTGGTAGCGAGGAAGTCGGGCTTATTTCAGGGATCTTTTAATCCCACAGTGACAGGAACGAGCCTCTGAAGAGTAGCTTGCCTCGTTTTTTCATTGGATCTGGGCTGGTACTGGTTCTCGTTGTAAGACAAAGTGGGTAGAGAGGGGGGAGACGAGATCAATGTGAGTCAAGAAGAGAGTGCTGAGAAAAATAGTGTTTTTTTCTATTTTCACTCTGCTGGGACGTTGTTTCTGCTGACTTTTTGTAAAATCTCATCAAAGTTTCAAGTTTCTGATGCTCTTTGACATGTTTAAAGTTAACACCATGCAGTTTGTAAGTAAGACTTCTAAAGGCTTTGCTATTAGGCTGCAAAAGAAATAAAAAACTTGTAAAATATTTGATTAGTTTCACTCAAAATCAGTGCATTTTAATCACAAAAATACATTTGATCTTTCTTACACCCCTATATTTGTATAGTGCCAAATCATAACAGATGTTTAAAGGTTAATGCCACACTTTTCTTTGTTTAATTTTTTTTAATTTTAAAGGTACTTAACAATTCTCAACTGGAATTGGTTTTTTCGATTCCTACCCCTAATCTTAACCCTCCAAACTCCAAGGGGTCGCTTGTGCACCCAAGCCAATCTATGGAGAACTAAAAATCTTTTTTTTTCCTTCCAGAAAGTTTTGAATTCAGCTATGAAGTACAGTGTTTTTCTCTTAGTAAAATTATATTTGTGGATTTATAGCAATAAATCCATAGTTAGTTCTTTTTCATGGCTTTTTCTTTATCATGGTCATATTATTAGACCTCCATTTTGACTTTTCGAGGAAGTGACCACTTGCTGTCTGTCTATCGACAGATCAGATGCTCCCAACTTCTACATCTCGTGTTTTCTTGACATTCTATAAGGCTCAGCCAAGTGTCAACATGAAGAAGACAGCATCCTAAAAGAATTAAAAAGGAAAAATCAGCAATTTGATGGGTCTCCTTGGAAAATTTGGGGCAGAAACTTTTTCCAAATGTGGCACAAACTATACAAAAATGGAAGCAAAAATAAGTCTGGAGGCATGAATGTAAATGTGTAAATTGTGAGCTTTTTTGCATACTTTTGATTAGATTTTTTTGTTATGTTCCTTTGGTCAAACAATTTTCAATACATAAATGTGATAACGCTGCAGCATAAATATTCCTAAAGCCTAGACTGCCCGAAAGAACTGGATGCCTCTAACTTAGTTGAAAGGGACTAGGTTTTACATGGATTATTGCAAAAAAATTCAGGTGGACTAAAATGGCTTGGAGTTTCAAGAGTTAATGGTAGAGAAGGTGTCTGCCTCCTGAACCAGAGGACCCTAATAACCGAGAGCTCTGCCTCCTATACTACAGAGATTGATGGTACCAATGCCTACTTTTTGGGAGCGTGGCATTCTCGAGGAGTTATAAGGCATTGCAAGCTCTTTAAAGTGTGTTGGTGCCTGAGCATTGAAAGCCCTTTAGGTGAAAAGACGAATCTTGAATTCTATTCCAGATTTTATGGGAAGTCAATGCAGAGAAGCTAATGCCAGAGTTACGTGATCTCTTCTCCTTGTTCTGTTCAGCTCCTCTTTCTCATGAAGGTAACGTTCAAAGTCCAGACCTCAGACTTCATTGACCAATTAGTCAACCGACTGACCCGAGGCGGTCAGTTTTTATTTGCTCTAGACAAATTTCTGTTAAAAGAAAAAAAGAAGCTGCTCAGTTTTCTTCAACACCAACCAATCCATTTTCTTTTCATTCAAGGTCACTTCAGCCTTACTTACAAAAATCTATTTGAAATTAAATTATACCAACAAATACGACTGCATTACCTGAAAATAGTAATGTCTTCAAGTTCAGTTTTGAATAAGATCCATTTACCATTAAGAGAGCAGACACTCTTTTAGATGGTTTAATCAAAAACCCTCCCCTCACTTATCATTAATGATAAAGAACCTCATTCACAAACTGAAAAACCCAAGGTCTGCAGAGCTGGCATGAAAGAGGGGAACATACCTGCTGCTGCCATTGCCCAACCTTGTTAATCAAAAGCATGAGTGATGATGATGAAGTGGCTGTTGAGGGTTATGGCTATATGTCTCAGGCTATTAAACCAATAACACCTTTTCAGACATTCACTTTACTCCCACAATCCTATAACCTTGCCAGGAAATAAATGGTGTGATCTTTTTTTGTTCTTTCAAGGAGTGCATGCGCAAGTAAGGATGCAGACAGACATCTGTGGTATGACTCTGATGGTTTTCCAAAGTGACACAGCTACAAGTTTCATAGTAATCAAATAGAGAACGGTTAAGCGGTAGACATCTAACTGGTTGAGGTGGATGTGGTTTTGGTGAAAAAAAAAACCCACAGAATTCAAATAAACTTAACTTTTGGCTGCTGAAAGGAGATGTTAAGAGGGTAATTTGTTGAGCTTCAGAGATCATTTTGATGCAAATAAAGGCTGTAAATTGGAAGCTGAGAACATGGGCACAGGAGGCAGGGGTGCTAAGGGTACTAAATGTGCTTGCAGGACCTCCTACAATCAGGTACAAACAAAACAATTAGCATTGACTATGATCTACCATCTATAGAGCCTTTGTGAATGGTCCTTGACCCTATGCTCTTTAGACTTATGATGATTTGGACACTAGAGTGTGTAAGCTATATTCATGTCATTTTCACACCTAGATAGTTTGAGAGATATGTTTCAATATAAGTGGGTGTTCCCTGTTTGGCACGGTTTGTTAGAATAAATATGAACAAAGCAATCGGTCTATGTATTAGTACAAACAATTGTACCGAGCTCGCCAGAGAGAGGTGGTGTCAGCTCACTTCCAATCAACCCCTGGAGTGGTAAGTTTGTAGTGCGGACACATTGAAGCCAGAAACCCTCACAAACAGGATTACGAGCTAACTCATCACACTGCTGTTGTAGTTTAAGCTTAATGATTGCATTCAGGCATTCAGGCTGATAACAAAGCACCACCTATTAATAATGTTTTGGATCCCACAGAATCACTTTATGTGCACAGGTACAACGCGCCATGACAATATCAACAGGTCAACATTACTCACCATCTCTGTGGCAGATCATCACAGGACTCGACATTGACTGATACAAAAACTCATTTAGAATTCCAGAGTTCAGTTCAGCTCAATCATGCAAGAGACTTTATCATTTTCACAGCAGCTCTCTTCTGCACCACTGACAGTCTCTCTCAGAGCATTTCTAAGTATGAGTAATTAGCAACTTTTGCTTACATTTTAAAAGTAGCTTGCCACTCGCTGTCTAAAAGATGCTGATTGGGCTGTGCTGCTTTTGGCAGCTCACAATCGTTGTAGATTGGAGCTTGGCAAGATGGATCTGTCTGATTACAGACATTGAATCATGCTCATCCAGCTGCTGTGCAAGGTTATTTCTCCTCCATCTCAAGAACCACTGATCAATTGCAAGTGAGCCCCTAGGTCCTGTGTCCTTTTAACTTCATTACCCATTGCCCATTGTTTTCTTATTCCTGTACTACCTCAGATTGATGATCTTTTACCTCTTTGCTTTATCAGCCCTTTGTCTAAACCATATGGTTTATTTGCCCTAAGCTTAAAGTGTTGGTTTGGGTTTTTTTAAGAGGGGTTGCTATAGGCCCATAGCTAAATATGAGGGCCAAGAAAGGAACTTGCAAACTTTTACCTGCGGGGGAGATATCAGGGTCAGATGCTAGCCGGTAATAACAGTTCATGGTGCCACAGATAGCCTTGTAATGAACCCACTTACTGATTGAAACTACTCAAAAAACTATGTTGGCTTGACAATATGATGTGTTAAGATTCTTTACAGCATTTAACTTTCTCTATTTTGTGATGCAATGAAAGGCTATGTATCCTTCCATCAGCAGCTCCCCCCCATTAGATCTGGTCAGAGTACTGCAGGCTGCAGCGGGGTCAGGTATTGGTCACTGGAGCACAAACCAAATTAAATCTCACTCCCTGGACATTATTGTTAATTTTGGTTGTTGTTTTAATTATGGGCATCAGGATTCATCCCCCTGCAGCAACGAAGTGTTGTGTTTGCAGTTCCCATTTTACCGATCAAGACAACAGCACACAACAGCAGTTTTGAAGGCTCACCTCAAGTAAAAAGGTCTGATAAAAAGTCCAGAAGAAGCCTCGTTATAAAGTCTAACTTGTGACAGCAACAGGCCTGTGAGTTTGCATACATGGGCTCACAGCTCATGCATCTGTCACACCAGGTTACTTGTGATCTGTCCTGCTCTGTTCTCATTACTCTTTCTACCTTTAAATCCATCTGCAAAAGTTCTTCTTCTTTGTACTGTGTTCATATAGATGTCCTCTCGTACCCATGATGGCATGTCATCATTACTAGAGTCGAAATCACTCATTTTTAGTGAAGCTAGTGTTTGTTGTTTTCTCTGACTACCCAACCAGCTGATGGCAGAGGGATCCATAGCCCCTATGTCCAAACATACTAAAGTTCTAATTACAGGGGCTTTGTTGAGGAAAAGTTAAACGCTGTAAAGAATCTTACTGATGCCTATCATTGAGCCAACATAGTGTTTTGAGTAGTTTTAACCTATAAGTGGGTTAATGGCTTTCGGTGACACCATGTAGTGCTATGTACTGGCTACATTCGCCCGCAGATATCTCCCCCCAGGGACAAAGCATGCAGGTTCCTTTGTTGGCACTCATATTTACTAGTGCCATAAGCCTATAGCAACCCCACTTCAAAAAGCCCAAACTTACCCTTTAAAATCTGGAAAAGGCCCAATGGATCCAGAGGTGAGGGCAACTTGATTTTAAAAAAATATGTCCCTTTCTTTTGATTCCAGAACAATCAAGGTGGAGGTGTATGATTGGGACAGGGACGGCAGGTCAGTATGGCGAAAACTTTAAACCACTTCTGCTAAATGTATTGATCATTTACCTTTAGATCGGTATCTAACCAAAGCTAATGATGTGTTTTCAATGAATTAACTCAAATGTGACACATGTATTATTAAGTTACATTCAGGCAAGGTTGTAAATGTTTCTTGTTGTGTAGTTTGAACTTGACATTAAAATCTGTCCTGATATTTGTACCTAGTGTTTCCATTCACATGCTTGTGTTCTTTTATTTATGTATCTCCCAGCCATGATTTCATCGGGGATTTCACAACCAGCTACCGTGAGCTAGCTCGAGGGCAGAGCCAGTTCAATGTATATGAGGTGAGTTATTCCAGTGTTTTTAACTTGTCTGTTGGCTCCTGAGATCTGCATCCTGCCACACTGGGGATGTGAGTTTCCATTTCAGACACAGTGACATTTCCATCTCCTACATCACTGCTGTGCTGTTTTCCTTCACTCCCGCCCATTCCTTTGCATGGATTTTTTCTACACTTATGAAAAAAAAAGTATCAATGGAATTTAAGAAACACTGAGAAACTTCTGCAAAGTTCTTATTCTTTTCTTCAAAAGGAGAACACGTCTTGTGCATGGTCCCATCCTTTCCCCAGGCAGTCACAAATCCAATTTTACATTTCTTCTACCCACGCTCTACATTTTGAAAAATGAGGGATTTATTACTCCACAATAATCACCTGGATGCTGACACACATAGAAATGAAGCTATTAGCAACAGCGTGAAATACAGCAGGATTAATAGGAGAACAACCCTGGGATTTAGAATGATCAGAGCTATTTCTCAATTCTTCTCGAGGGACAGCTTACTGTGTCTCTTAATAGCATACAGTACAGCTCTGTATGCAAATTACAAACACAACTCATTTAAATGTCTCTCCTCAGAATTCAAGTCTGATAGGCGAAGACTGGAAATGATGTAAGGTTGTCTGACATTATGAAATCTAGGGCTGTAGCCAACCAAAGGATGACCTGGTTTCCTAAAATTACACCCACAAAAATTACTGGACATAATCATATTGGCTGAAAGACCTCTTTAAATCTGGTCGGATAGAACAAATGCTGAACATATAGCCAGAATAAGATGAAGCTAAGAGCAATAAAACACACAAAAACACAGACATTATATTGTTGATACATTTCAATAATACAAAGTGGTCACCATTAAAAAAAACTTTTGGAAATTAATCAGATTTGCAGCAACAATTACATATAACGGCAGTGCAGGTGCAAAAATTACTATTTGATATTATGTTTAATCATTCTTTTTACTCCATTTTTTTTTTCAATCCGTGACATAGAATAACGTAAAAATGACACATGCTACAGGGGCAATAAAGCTTCACTATAGAAGAAAAAAGTTTATATTATGTGACACCAGAGTGTGTGTGCTTCTGCATTAAGTTACGCCAGTGTGTATGTGTTTGCTGCATAGACAGTTTGGGTTGAGGGTGGGAGTTTCAGCTACCTGAAGCAGCAGCATGAAAGGCCACATCAAGTGTTTCCAATCCGAATATCACCAAATGTTTGACAGAACCCTTAATGATAAATGTCATTTGTACCAACTTCACTTAAGCACCACAGTACTGTGCCAAAATAGAAACACCTGATGGAGAGAGGAAGTCAACCCTTTTCAGTATGATCTTATTCTATGGGGTTACGAATTAGAATTTAGGCCATAATCTGCTATGGAATGTGCTTAAAATCAACAGAAATCTTTCAGTTACAATTTTTTTAGATTACTATATCTGAGATGTGATTGTGTAATATTTATTTGGTAAACTTGAATATTGTTTTTGGCACAACCTCACTGAAAAGCTAAACATATCAAGTCCCCATCACATCACTGGAAAATGGATTAAGCCCTTCTTGCTATGAAAGTAACCCAGTGATTATTCAACCAATGTCAAGGTCATCAAGAGTTCACTGGCAAACTTATCTACCAACTGACTGACAGATGTGAGCCCCAATGAAATCTGTGCTTTTCCTTTTTGTGTAGAACTAATTTGATTTAGTCCTATTCTAATGAATTTATGTGTGTCTTATAAAAGCTGTTTTTGAAAAAAGCAGTTTTTGATGTGTAAGTCTATTGTTCACTACAATATATCGAGATACTTTGCAGCACCATACTGTATTGATTTTTTTAAAATGTATTTTTATTTTATGTTATCTTTATTTTATAATGAAGTCGCATTGAGATTAAAAATGCCCAATACAAAAACAAAAGCACATAAACAAGTTAAACAACCCTCACAACTCACAACAATGTAAAGCAGGCTTTCAGATGCAGAGTAACCTCTCAAGAAAAAATACAGGTACACCTTATTGCAGTATTCTGATGTTTTAGTATTTACTGATTTATAAAAAATCTAGTTATTTGTTTTTGCATCCTAGTGAAGCCTTGATCCCCTGGTTGGCAGCAGACATCCAGTTCTATGATTCTTCATCTTTCGATTATATTTATTGCTATTATTTCTGTCAGTTTAACACCCTATAAGGAATGCTAATGTCCTCGGGAGGTCTTTGGAGGTTATAAATAGAAATAAGTGAAATAAGTGAAAGAAAATAGAAAAGCATAATGAGTACAAGCACAACTATAAATACAGAAAAAAATACTAAGAATAAAATAAATCTATAAAAAAAAGTGATGTTATATAATTAACACTTGTGAGAAACTGTGCTTTTATGTATACCATATCGTGGGTTCTTAATGATGTAAAATAGACTTTTTAGTGCAAAAATTGTGAAGTATTCCTCTGTTGTATTGCAATACATTGTGACATACTTTATTGTCACCCAGAGTCTTGCCAATACACAACCTTGATATTTTGCCATTTAGAGGATGTACAATTCTGGTTCAAATCCAGGAACAAAACATAATAATGGATGGATAATGTAATTTGATTAAACATGGGTGTCTTAAGGATGTATCATGAATCAAACCAAATCAGTGTCAGCTCTCATTCACTTAAAATAAGAGTGCATCCACTGGTTGGTGTTTTGTTATTTACATTGCAGATTCCAGCATAAAGTCCAAACTCTAAACAGTTGTTTTTAATCACTGTCATTTTGTTGTGCCATTAAACACACAAAACACACAGAGGAAACTGCATATGTTATGAATCATGTTCATACTTCGGTAAAAGTTATATCACTGAGACACTCCCACAACATCAGAAATGATCAAAAAGACATGCTAGGCATTTTAATATGTCAGGCATTTAAAGTGTAAGCACACTGAGTATTATAATTTCCTCATAGCACTGACAGTGTCAGACAAGATCATGTCTACAAATCTTTTTTTTTTTTTTTTGTTTAACATCAATCAAAGGTAGACTATCAACATCTACTTACAACTTTTCTCGACTGGAGTCTTTCGTTTCATTTTTAAATGTATAATAAAACACACTGGACTGTTTGTATTAGTTCCCGAGAGCATGACTGATGATGTCGCTGACAATAATGTTAAAAGATTACACTTGGTGCAGAGCCTTTAACTGTGTGTGTTTCTGTGTGTTCTTGGGTGTAAACCATGCCATGAAGGGAGCGCAAAGAGGGCAGTTTTGACAAAAAAAAGAAGAAAAATGCACTCTCTCCACCTGTTCCATTTAAAAAACTTCATTTGACATTAAGAGAAAATGCACATTCAGTAAACTGTGGAGAGGGTGCACTGCAGCTCAGACACTGAAGTGTGTGGCTAACTCACAAATGTAGGACCAACTCTCGAATGCATCCTCTTGCTAGTAGGATCTTGTTACAAAACAGACTATAGACCTAGACCAGGTTTTAGGTGGTCTACAGTGCAGTTAATTTGTGCATATGTCTACTTAAGATAGGCACCTGACCACACCTCACTTTAAGATGAACATATCGCTGGTGATAAACTGATGCACATCTGTTTTTAATTTTTGGTGTAAAAATGACCAGAGCATTAGGCAAATAATAGGCACAGACATCTGCGCTGCATGATGGGTGTACAGTGAATTAGGGCTAATTGTGTTAATTCAGGAGGAAATGTCACATAAATTCTTACCATAAAGAGGGACATGTCAATACTCTAATGCCTCAGTGGTATGGTAGCCTTCAGCTGAAGGACAAATACCTGTTGTATGGATGTCAGCTCCTTTATACACAACTCCTGATTTCTCTCTACCTCCCAGTAGGACTGAAAGACCCTTTAGTTTTTGCATCAGCAGATTGTTCAGCATGTCAGACAAATTGCCATCCCTCCATGTTAAATTAGGGGCTGTCACTTTCATGCCTAGTAGCCATAGAGGAACGGGGTAATGAGCTGAGATGTCTTTGGTCTCTGGATTGATGTTTCTCTCACATAGAGGCAGCAAAGTAAATGTAGGTATTGCCTCTTAAGCCTGTCTCATCCATTGATTTTCTGTTGTCTAACATTTGTATTTAAATTTTCAATCTTTCCCCACCTAGACGCGTGATTGACATGTGTAAGACATGTAAGATAAAGAGTTTTTCTATCAAGGGTTTATAAATAATCTTACAAAGGCAACATTTTCCTCCATCTGTCACAAACAAACAAATCCATTTCACCCACTATCACTTCACCCCAGCTGTCACATGGACAAACTAATAGTTCAACCTGAATGAAAAGCTTAATGTTACTGCATACGCCTCTATTCCTGTCGCCCATATCCAAGCCTTCATCACGTGTGTTGCACATAATTAGGACAGACAATATACAGTATGCAGAAAAGCAGCAGGGTACAAATGGGTCTGGATAATTCATGGAAATAAAAATACATAACTGCTTACCAAGTTTAAATCAAAGTAAAAGGTTAATTTTTTTTTTTTTTACTTTTTTTGTATGAATAGAAATATAACTTGCTTTTTGTGTTAAAGGCTCAAGGTTTGTTTATTTGTTCATAATAGGTACATTTGTTTCACACAAGGTTCAGCATTCCAGTGTTTTACCCTGACGTGTGCATTTCTATGGACACATTTGTTTGTTGTTTTTTCTACAATAGATAGTACACAAATACTGTTGTTTTTTTTAACCATCTCAGTGTACAATAAAATAGCATAAATATAACTCATTATGTCTTATGGAAAGAGTGCACATTCTTATTTGAAATAGCTTTTTATTTTGTCTTTAACATTAAATATCTTGTCTTTGCAGTGTATTCAATTGAATATAAGTTGAAAAGGATTTGCAAATCATTGTATTCTGTTTTTATTTACGATTTACACAACGTGCCAACTTCACTGGTTTTGGGTTTTGTATAAAAAAACTACCTTTGTGTAAGGTTGTCAAAATTCCTGATTTGAAATGTCAGAATGTATTAATGTACTGATCCTAAGAAGTGTAGATCGTCAGTCATATTGCTAACCAATACTGACTTAAGAAAAAAAAAGCCCTGTCTAAAATGCACAAATTCATTGGCAATGTTTTAGTGCCAAGAAGTTGCAAGCTGTTGTTTCCCTGCTAGCTGTATTAATGATAATTGGTTGGCACTTCTTTTAAAAGTGCCTTGTTATCCTATAAGATTCCTATCATTAAAGATTTGTTCAAAAAGTGTTTTATTCTGAGAAAACTAATGTTAGGGTACTTCTGTTACCAAAAATTTAAACCTTTGCTAAAATGAACTTATTCCAATTCAATTATTAAAACAGCATATAGTCTATACGTACAGTCTGTACATGTAGTTTCAATGTGTTATTCTCCTGCCTTATTTACAGACATTAATCTCTGTTTAATTAATTAATAACAGAGTATAAAAGAGGTGTTATCAACCTACGCCAACAGCTCATAATGGTGCACACCATCTAACAATTAATAATGTGGGCAAAGAACAGGGATCATCTACATTTATACAATAGCCACAAGGTTATTCTTTACAATCTTAATGCCATATATCAAAATAAATTGAAATAGTTTTCATATTTTGGTAATTTTTCCTTACATATAATTAGTTTTACATTTTTTTCTTTCCAAATTAAATTAGACTTAGATTAGAGAGATTAAACTCTATCACACCTACAGTTACCAGCCATATGAGGGCAGTTCTTGGCTACTTTATTTTGGGGTTGTCACATTTTCTATCACTTGGTTTGACTCTAAGATACTCATACTTCTGGGTCAATATTTGCCTAAAGTTGGATTGTTGTACAGCTCATCAAAAATAATATCGTTCCAGATAAAACTGCTTGAATTGCAATTGTTTTGGGGGTTGTATGCATACTTGTCAGGACAAAACAACACAATATACCATTTCAACCACAACATTTTCCCCATACACATCTTCAGAATTTGACAATTATCTGAGGGATTGATGGGAAGCTGTGGAGGACCTGATGTGGCCCAAAGGCTACCAGTTGATGATCAACGGCACAGGGTGTTAGACACAGCTAATAAAATGAAAACAAAACAACATAGGCTTTTGAACTTATATTTTGCCAATATGCAACAAATGCTCAGGTCTCTGACATCTTACTGGATGAATAACAAACCACACAGGATAAACACAGCTGTGTTTACCTTGCTCTGCCAGAAGATGGAAGAGAAACAGAAACTGTGCAGAGATTCTTATGGAAATATGGTCTTTTTTACTACTGCAATAGCTAATAAAGGGTTACTTGAGTTAACTGTAACCACAAAAAAGGAATCCTTGCACTGTGACCGATAACTTTAAAATGCAAACCTCTCACCCACCCCCACATTATTTTATTGATAAGACAAAGAAATTTCAGTTATTGAAATATAATGCATCATCTATTTGCTATTGTGTTGAAATAGGTATCAATATTGTCCAATTATCAGCGTTGTGTAATGACAGCTCTTCTATAAGATGAGTTAGATGTCTTTTTTTGATTATTTTTTTAAGGTAATAAATACCAAGAAGAAAATGAAGAAAAAGAAATATGTCAACTCTGGAACAGTGAGTATGTCTCTAAAGTTTGACACTCTGCCTCTTTTTCTTAACACATACCTCTCTGCTACATGAGTCCTTTTATTGTCATACACATGTCGATGCCTTAGGAAGAGATGACATGTTTGTTTTATCTATGGTGAGACAAAAGGAGAACATTCTCTCATTAATCATTTTACTGCATACCAGTCAATCAAACTGATGTGAAAATGTAATTGTTTTGATCCCTTAGATGTTGCTATAAATGAATCCAAAACTTTGTGGAGCATAACCATTTTTACTTGCATTTCCTTACCACGAACACTGTGTATTATAAATGATATTAAAAGTGCTGCACATTTTGTAGTCAGATGTACGAATCAAAAAATGGAAGAAAAGACAAAAAGGGCAATTTTTGACAGATGTAACATCTGTGAAATCAGAATGGGTGACATCAATGTCCAAGGCAGACACCAATTTTAACACAACTTACCCGGTGGCAGTGTGAGAATGAAATGGTAATGCATACAAAAGCATTTCATCCTCTCTTGACTTGTCCTCCAGCAATGTAAATGAGTCAGTCATCAGAAACCAGCTGCCTCAAATCTTTGACCAAAGTGATTGTGAAGAGTCCAAACAAGTCAAGATGTTGAAGGTTTTTTGTTTAAAGAGGGAAAACATCATTACCGCCATGTTTAATGAAATGTTTCTCCTTGTCTTTAATTACAGGTGACCCTGCTCTCCTTCTCGGTGGAGTCAGAGTTCACATTTTTAGATTACATCAAAGGCGGGTGAGTGGAAATGACTGTCTGCATACCTAGAGAAAACCTGACATGACCTTGCGGGTTGAATGACTGCAAATTCTGTTAGAGCTAAGAAAAGATAACTTAAGAACAATCAATAAAGAAACCCTGGTAGTGTTTGTAATACAGGTTATTTTAGCCTTTTCTAGGGGGGCTGAAGAATCCTTTACTTTTAACCTGGCCCACTTAAAATTCTAACAACAAAAGCAATAATTAACATGAATCAATTTACATTGTTTCTCCACCCATTCATTTGAAATGACAGCCTGAACAATACACATCTTATGTTTAGTCTTCTATGTAGCACAAGGTCATAAATCCTTGCCAAGCCTACTGACTAAAGAAAAATCTTCTCTTTCCATTTTCTGGCACATACAATATTATTTCAGCTTCTCTTAAAGATGTTTCTCCAAAACACTCATAGAGTCTGCTAATGTGTAGGTGTAGACATTTGATATTTGAGTTGAAATATTCAAAAACAGCATGCTTCTGTGTACTATTCAAAATGACGTGGATTGTTTCAATCAGTTACGGGTGTATATTGGTAAGAATCTGAGAATACATGGGTGATGATACAATATGTCACAATATAGGCTACTGTATATTCGGAAACTATAAACAGGGCAATACTTCAAAATTTTGTCACAGAAAAGTATTTTCTTTATTTTATTTTTGCATTAAGAAACCATATTTTATGCACAAAATAAGTCAAGTGTCTATCCAGTGTCATTTAAACAAAGCATAGATTTTACAACATTTAAAAACTTAATTGTTTGTCCCATTGACAGAAATAGTAGCAATAAATGTTGTGGAGGGAGTGAAAGTCAGACGGTTGAATATCTGTTGCCAACTAGTGGCTGGAGGCTGCACTACAATACGTAACAAATGTCCCAAATAACTTGTTAAGTTATAAAATATCCCAATACTGCACCAGATATATTAATAGAGTATTGTGCTGCAAAATATCACAGTATGTTAGTGTGATGATATTGTCTTACATCTCTACTACCAAAACATATTTTTTAAGAACACTGATTATTATTCTGGATAGATCATGGTTAGTTTACATTAAAGGCAGAAGGAGGATGTATCATAGATGGACAGTCTTTATTGTCTGCAATAAGAGAGAGCTGTGCATGTTAAGCTGCAGTCTTGCCCCACTGATATAGGAAAGATAGTCTTTCATCTTTCGAAAGCTGTCTGAGTTTTACCTTTGTGAATGTTGAGTCCCTGTCCTCTATGTTGCCATCTCTTCATCACATTAACAGAGCTCTCTGTCCTGCAGCTGGATAAAGTATTGAGTCATGCTTGCAAGTATGGAGGTTCAACAGTCAGGCTTGAATAGGTAATAGTCAGTGTTGCCAGATTTTTCCACTGAAATAAGATCGATAAAAACAAGCCCAAAACAAGTGACCTCCAGCTATTTTTTTTGTAAAGAGAGAAATCACACTTTATGAGAGAAATCTACATAAAGTGTGTTTTAATTTTCATCTACCTTACATTTCCATTTCACAGTGACATTTTTTTCTTATTTGGCTCTTAATTTACTTCTTCAACATCCTTTTGTTTGGAGGTGGAACATCCTTTTCTTTGTACAGAAGTGAAGAGAGCAGCTACTGTTATTTATAACTCTGTTTTTGCTGTCTAACCTTGATTTTTGTAACCAAACAGACATAGTCAGGCTTTTATCTAAGTTTTATGTTGATTCTCTACAGCTTTATTACAGTTATAGCAACATTAGGAATAAATTTAATCCCTGCAATAAGGATTTCTTTTTGGTGGAAACATCACTTTTGCCTCTATTTACAGTAAAATTTACATTTGTGTTGAGAGAGAGACTAAATAGTTTGTGTAACTTCTAAATTGAGTTTATTTTGGTAGTAGAGAGTTCATCAGGTCCCTCCTGGGTTTGGGGGCACAACAAGCTCAACAAGCCCAAAAAGCGACTGCACTTCTGGAACAAGCCAAAAAACCACAACTGCCAATATTTACAAGCAACTTAAAAAAAAGAAGCTCAAAGTCGCATATAATAAGCAGACCTGGCAACTATGGCACTAGTGTAGTAGTGCATGCGTCGTGTGTGAGAGTGTGTTTGGAGGCGGACGCGATGACCAGGAAACTACTTGTACTGTACTTCTGCTGTACTTGTGTTTTGCTTTTTTGTGGGGAGCTGGGAGATGATCGGGGAGAATTCACACAGACAGAAAAGGAAGCCCAAACAAGCAACTACACGGTAAAAAACAAGCCCAAAAAACCGCAACCCACGACTCATGAGATTTACAAGCAACTTTGGAGAAAAACAAGCCCAAAGTCGCTTATAATAAGCGGACTTGGCAACACTGGTAATAATATAAGGGTAAAAGTTTGTGTGTTGCTGTTTAAAGCTGTAACGAGGATGTAAATTTCTAGAGTCACACTGCTTTGAATCAGTCCCAAGCAAAGCCTTTTTTTGACCACGGATAGACAAACAGATGCTCTGGAAGCCTGCCCACAGTGTTATGACAGAAATAAAACTCTTTTCTCTTCTCTAAAACAACTTTTTTCTTTCAAAGAACTATTTTCTTTCAGAGTAGGGAGCATACTTTTATTTATTACTGTGCAATCATTTACTTCCTTTGTAAACACAAACACTGCTCTGACATGATGAAGCTGCTGTGCCATTCCATCAGCGTGTGCGTGTCCTGGCTCTGTTGTGGAGGTGTCAGAACAAAAAATACAGGACTGGGACTAAATCTGACATTTATTCTGTCACAAAACACTCAAGAATCAATTCACAACTAGTTTGAGGCATCAGTTTCAGAGAGGTCCACTTGACTTGCAAAAGAATAATATTACAATCTCATGTGAAGCAGTTTAAATCAATTATCCTGAACAGAAGAGAGAGGAGGTCACAAATGATGCAAACAGAGCAATGTGCATTGTCTGAGATTGTGTGATTTCAAGCAAGGGTAGAAAAACCAGCAACATGCTGAAACATTTGTTGACACAGCATGGCATCAAATATCAGGAGTTGTGCATTTAGGACACTTTTGACTTAGGATGGGAATGAAAAAAACATTCTAGTTGAGATGATAACAACTCCCTTCAGGAATCAGTATCATCAGTGTTTTTGTTTAACAATTTCCTTATCAGCTCCTTACACTTTGTTCTGCTTGTTTTGTAAATGAAAGACCCCACACTCTCATCAGAGGCAGTCAGTAAATACGATGATAAAGGAGTGAAATGCCATGGCAGACAGGGGGCAGAAGTGGTCAAAACTGTGGCTTAATTTTCAGCAAAAACAAGCTTATTGCACAACTTCCAGTAAGTGGAAACACCAGCAACTTGCAGAGGTATTTATCTTTCCAGGACTCCCTTGAATATCAGGACTGTCATGTGTTTAACATTGTTGCTACAGAAAACCTGTGTAGGCTGGCTTTTGTCCACACAGAAAATTAGCAGGAATCCATAAGGGAATCCTCAATGGCATTTAGTATCAATAAATGTTATCAATTCCCATCTCTACTGTTGACACAGAAAACTTGTGAAGGAAAACTGTATAAACACAGAAAATCTACTGGAATTTTTTGCTTTAAAATGAAGTGCATTCTTATTTCTGTGAAACCTTTATAAAAAAGTGCATGCATATTTCTTTCTTTCTTTTCTTTTATGTGCTGGAACCATAAATAGTACTGCAACTCTGCAGAACAGCTCTCTGAGTTGTCAGTAACTGTCTGCAGCATTAAATTGGAATATATAAATCTACAATGTGCTTGCTTAGGCCAAACTGTCTTTGCCTGTGGGTACAAACCCTCAGACCTCAGTTTAGGTTTGGATATGGAGGCAAATGATTGATACTAAGCAAATCTCAGGTGTGGGGCGCTTTACAGGCAGGTGGAGCTATATTTTGATCTCCTCTGTCCCCTCACAGTGGGGGGGCTGTCAGGGGTTTTATGGGCTGTGGCAGAGCTGACAAGTGTGACAGATTTCACTGACAGGTCCTGGCTTTGACTGATTTGTGGTACAATAACATTAAGCTATAGTGGCCTTGATACAAAAAAAACATCATTGTCATCTTTCTATCCCCTTAACATCCCTCTAACACTGATTGGATGACATGTTGGGAGGCTAGTTATAGCACATGGGAATCTCATATGTGTTTTAAAAGATAAAATTAAACAGAACTAAAGACTAAGCGGTTACATGCAACCTTCTAGCGCTGCAAGGTTTCATTTTCATCTTACACAGGATGTTAAAGTTGAGTATTGACCTCTTGTTCACAGGTTTATGCACACTCAAACACATCCACAGACTGAACAGTGAATCCCAATCTTTAACCTCAAAGAGAAATTACCCTCTCTCCTGAAAGATGAACAATTAGCAAACCTGCCTCAACATGCAAGAACACTGTCAAGAGCTCTAATGAATTAATAAAACCAAGTTTAATTAATACTGAGGTTAGCAGAGTCAGGCCTCAGCATATTTACTGCCAAGTTTAAAAGGTTAATGTAAATTTCTGCCATATTCGGTTTATAACTTCTTCATTCTTTTGCCTTCTTCACAAGCAGCCATTATACAAAACATGATGAGAAGCTTGTGTGTGGGTCCCTGAAGGCATCATTCCTTTGTCATAAATTAGCTAGAAGAGGAGGGTGCTTTACCAGCAGGGAAAATTGGATTATGATTTGCTCTTTAGAACTCCATCAGTCTAATTTCTTTTTGTCCTGCTCAGAGTCAAAAGCTCCAAAGCACCTCCTGCTCCACCCCCTCATAGGGTTGGTAGTCAGACAAACAAGGAGTGTAAGAAGTCTTTCTTTATTTTGGCAATAGACCCTTTTCTGACCTCTGGCTGTGGAATTATTGTATTAGATAGAGGCAAAACAGAGCAAAGCAGAGGGCAAACACAAACTGCCACCAAAGGCTAGCAGAGGCACAGGAATCTAACTATGTTTGTTCTCAATATCAACAGTGATTCACATTAGGGATGCACAGTATTGGAATTTTGCTGATATCTGATATGCTTACATTTCTGAAATCACCGATACAGATATTTTTGGGCAAGAGCAAATAGTTTTCCCTTTGCTTAAACTGACCTGTTCCTTTCACAGGGACAGTCTGTGTTAGAAACAGATGTCAAGCAAGAAATAAATTTTATTCCTTAATGAATTATACTTTTGATTTATGACAATAGACATTCAACGATTATGAGGTAAACCATTATGGTACATTTGCAAATTCTTACAGCCAAAATATGGGATAGATATACTCAATATCCATTCAGCCATCCATTATCTACACCGCTTATCCCTTTTGGGGTTGTGGGGGCTGGAGTCTATCCCATCTGACATTGGGCGAGAGGCTGGGTACACCCTAAATTGATTACCAGCCAATCACAGGGCCACATAGAGAGACAGACAGCCATTCACACTCACACTCATACCTAAGGGCAATTTGGAGTCACCGATCAACCTAATGAGCATGTTTCTGGTCTGTGGGAGGAAGCTAGAGTGCCTGGAGA
This sequence comes from Cetoscarus ocellatus, assembly GCA_037902135.1. Lineage (NCBI taxonomy): Eukaryota > Metazoa > Chordata > Actinopteri > Labriformes > Labridae > Cetoscarus > Cetoscarus ocellatus. Next base: position 325,562 of record JBAMNC010000566.1, on the reverse strand, counting down.
GAACCCTTGCATGCATGGGGAAAACATGCAAACTCCACACAGAAAGGCCCTGAAAGCATGGGGAACAAACCAGCAACCTTCTTGCTGTGAGACACATGAACTATCTGCTGCACCACCATGCATCTATGCTCAATGTGCACATCCAAAAGATTGGCTGTAAATATCTGCAAAAATGGTCTGCCATTGCAGATACAGTTCCTATAATATTGTGCATCCCTAATTAAGATGTTTTAGACACTGTCTTGTCAGTTGATACAGTCTGCAGTTGTCTGCCATGAAGCATAAAAAGGGGGCAAGTTTTTTTTATTATTATTATTTTTTTTTTTTTTAAAGCCTGTCCAGCCTCACTCATGATGATGCAGATTGCATTTATTTTACAGAGCTTCTTAACAGTTACATTAGATCAGTAATAACAGCCATACCTTTGGCTCTTTAATTATCTCATATTTGCTACCATGTTGGTTTATTTATGTCTATTAATCAACAGCAAAAATGGAAACATAAATGTTGGCTCTTGTTTGCAAATAACACAATACTCACATGACATTTCTTGTCTTGAACCGAGTTTGTATTTCAATCTAATTACCACCTTACAAGGTTTATGTACTAATTATAGATCACTGTGGTGTTTTATATCATGTTTTGTGACAAAATGGAAAACAAAAACTGTTAGAGCAATACTAGCCTCTTCGCTCATGGCTGATTCACTTAGCTGCTAGCACCGTGAACATGGGGAGAAGGAGAAGTCTGGATGCTATGGACCTTTTGTCTTGTTTACAGAAGTGCTCTACCACATGGAAGAGACATGTTAACACTCTAAAGGGCATTAAAATCTCATAAAAATAACATATTATTGGCTCTTTAAGGGCAATGTCCTGCAATTTTGTTATAATTCTACTTTACAAAAATCTGTCCAGAAATATGAGAGCACAGAAATTTAATGGGGCAGGTCATTTTTTCTCCTCAGCGCTGCTTGCTGGTCTGATTTTTTTTTTCCTCCATTCCCATTCCAGCACACAGATCAATTTCACTGTGGCCATCGATTTTACAGCATCTAATGGTGAGTGATACTACCAGCAAAGTGTGTGTTTGTGGGTGTCTGTGTGTGTGTGTACAGGGATCTGGGGATGGATAGTAGTGCTCTTTAAATGTGGCATGTCCAATCTTAGAATCAATCACACACACACACACACACACGCCTGCAGCAGAGTGCACAGACTGTACTGTACACACACACACACACACGCCTGCAGCAGAGTGCACAGACTGTACTGTACACACACACCGTCATCTTTAAATGATTTTCTTTCCTGGACAGTACTTCTCCTAAATGTTCTGTCAATACAGTTTGAATGAAGGTTATAGTAGATGTTCAGCTAAAATAAAATGAACAAAGGAAACACCCCAACCTCACAGAAAGACTTCTGTGTGAGTCAAAGGCCCATACTTTAGTCTGATCAGGCTACTTATGGTGTTAATTATGCTTGACAGCAACATTTATGTGATTAACTCACCTGGGTGAGTTTTTGCATTTGTATCTGTCAAGAGAAGGATGTTTTAATTTCACATTTCCAAAATGATTTTTAGTACACTCATGTAGCAAACATCCCAAAGTACACTAAAGCATTGATTTTTTTAATATAACCGTGTTTTGCTGACAAGTTTGCCGCATACAACTGCACGAATACCACTAAGTCTAAGGAAAACAGCTTTTAAAAGAAGAATAATCCATAACAAAGATAAGAAATTACACAAAGGGACTATCATAAGCACAAACAACATATACACTAAAAAACTTTTTACACTAAAGAGGTCATATTGCTGTGCTCTAATGTGGTTTCTAGCGGCTTTGGTTGAGGGGTTGTATGTGAGTTTGACCTGACAAAGCCCAACATACAGCTTAATCTTCATTTCTTTGCTTCCAACCCACCTGCTCCAACTTCTACCAGTGCTGTCCATATGTTTTTAAGCATACATTCACTATCCTTTGTTTGCATCTAGGTTAGATAGCATTTCTGTATTAATAAACAAATGGAAAAAATTAAAGAAAATAAATAGTTTAACCAAGATATTTATCTGGTGCTGGCAATTTGTTATCCTAATGTGACCATTTACCCAGCTATCCTCACACAACCCTACTTTATATGGCCAGTGGTACCACCATTTGTCACTAACGATGCTTGACCAAAAGAACAAAAAATTCTAAGCTATGTGAAACATTCATGAAACATTAAAACACCATATATCACAATGCACAAATCTTAAGATGATATCTGGACTGGTTCAGATTCTTGAGGACATTTGCCTCTTCTCAAAAAAGCCTCTTCAGCTCTGAGAACTGGCTGAGGAGGAGCTAGAAATATAAGCCTCCATCTAGATCATTTGTGTTCTAATGGTCGACAGAGGCTTCAGACTTCAGATAACTCTTCCTCAGTCAACTCTTAAAAGTGAAGAAGTCTTCTGGAGAAAAGGTGAAATGTCTTCAAGGATCTGAACCAGTCCAGATATCATCTTAAGATTTGTGCATTGTGATATATGGTGTTTTAATGTTTTAATGGATCTGAACCAGTCCATCTGCCCCTTCTTTTAGCGTTGGCTAAGGATGATATTGCATTACCAGAACCATTAAATTCAAGTCAATACTTGATGACAGACGGCATAATAAGACGATGGGCTTGACAGATATTTAATTAAGCCAAACTGTGGTAAGCTCTAATCCTGTTGATAGTAGATGAATTACATTATTTAATGATCCGCCATAAAATCAGCAGAACTTCTACTAGACAGAAGTTTTAGTTATGAGAGAAATCCACATCAGTCAGGTGATGGTGATATTATCTCTGTCATACCTGAAGTGTCTGAGCTGTCTCTATGACTTCACAATGTGTCGACACTGAGATTTTTCTGTGAAGGTCACAGTTATAGACAAGCATTAATTCTGAATGCTCGATTAATCTGTCATTTGGAGGTTTTCTCCTTCCACACTCCCACTTTCTGCTCATGATTTATTTTTTTCTGAAGGCTGAGAATGAAAGCTGTACCTGACAGGAATCATGATAATTGTGATCCATGGTTGCAGCACACATCATTTTTTTCATACCATGTCCATGTCTATGTTCTTTATTACACACAATGAAGTCCAGACTGATTGATTGGCCAACAGGTAACCCCTCACAGTCCACATCACTACACTACATGAACCCCTACCAGCTGAACGCCTACGCCATGGCCCTGAAGGCTGTGGGGGAGATCATACAGGACTACGACAGCGACAAGATGTTTCCCGCTCTGGGTTTTGGAGCCAAACTGCCCCCTGATGGTCGTGTTTCACATGAGTTCCCTCTGGTAAAGTCAAGCTCTCTACTTTGAAAAAATATATATATACATATAGTAATATTTAAATTCTATTTGTTTTATGTGTTTTTTTTTTTTATAAATGATACCTGTGTTTGTTTCTTCTTTCCTGTGATTAGACAAAGGGGTTGATTTTTCTTTTCATATGTGTTCACATTAGGGATGCAAAGTTCCAGGGATTTTCAAAGTTTTTTACTTTCCATGGGAATGAACAGGAATTTGTGGAAATAAAACTGGAATTTACAAACTGAAGACTGGCCCTAAACAGGAATTTTATATGTAATATACAACCAGATTTCATGCAGTTACATATAAGAATATCTATACTGTTCCTCAATCACACAGGGCCACACCCCCTTCATGCTCTGTGTATGCTCATTCCTCTATCACATAACCAGATGATTCTTGAACCCTGGACAATTGAAGCACAATGATTAAGTGACATGATTAAGTTCTACTTACAAATAGATCTGTTTAAATGTTAAGTTTCCAACTGTATTATTTTGCATGGATGTCCGCCTATGACAAACAAAATGTTTATTTTTATGTTTGAATATGAAATAGTTTGATTAAATTATCCCAATTTCAAGTTAATTCCCATAAATGCCCATAATTTCCATAATTCACATGTTCCCGAGTTTCCAAATTGGAATATTTCTAAAATTCCCCAGCTTAACGTCCTATGGAAAGTTTCTGGCAATTTACTAGAAATGTTCCACCCCTGTGTTTCACCTACAACTAATTTTTCTGTTTCTTTCTTCATCTCAGAATGGAAACATGGAAAATCCATATTGTAATGGTATTGAGGGCATTTTGGAGGCATACCATCAAAGTTTAAAGACAGTGCAGCTGTATGGGCCGACTAACTTTGCTCCCGTAGTGAACCATGTTGCCAGGTGAGAGATAATGCAGCTGCTTAATGGTTTTGTGTTTATCTGCTCTTAAAGTAATGAAATAACAAGCAAAGAGACATGCTTTTTGGTTAAATGCAGAGGCCTTCAGAGGCTCCATTACTACGTTACTGATTGATAATTGGCTTCTGAATGCTATGAAACACCTGAAAACATTTAAGAACATTATATGGCGTCATTGGCTGGGTCTGTCTCTCTAATGAGTCATTAAACAACAAAACTCTCCGCTTGAAAATGGTAGACTTGATTCAACTAAGAGAAGTGAGATAAGCTGGCTAAATGACTAAATTCTGCACCCCTGTCATTAGGCACCAAGGGTCACATTTATAAAGCTTGCTCACGCACAAAAAAGGGCTTGGAAGTGGCGTCCAACACTTCCCATGCAAAGGTTGTGATTTATGAAAATAAAATTGGCAGAAGAATGTGCGTACTGGTACGTCAACTTGATCCCAGCGCACAAACATTTTGGGGGAAACTGCCAGCGCAGATGTTGAGGTGGTGAATTGTAACCAGATTCATCTCATACATTTAATGTCATCACATATCAGACTTATAGACCAGCGTAATCATGAATACCCGAGTCTGCAGTGTTATAGACACGTTCCTTTAGTGAGCCATTAGGCCTGCTACTGTATGCAATGTTCATATATCATACTTCCACCTTCAAATGATATAGAACGGTGGATAGCACTGATTGATTAGTATAAACTGTGACAATGAGTTGTGTAACCATCAGTCTAATTGCTGAGTAAGCATATAAATAGTGTAGTGACACTCATGCATAATGCTGCACAATGGATGTGCTGGCACCGCTGGAAGATCACGCAAATGGTAGGATCCGGATGGAGAGAGTCTTTAGGGACCACGAAGATTTCCTGGCCCATGATGATGACTGGGTAAGAAGCCAGATCCTTCCAGCAGCAAGAATTAACCCAAAGATATGATATCATTAACCATATGTTATGTTACATTTTCTGTCTAAAGCCCCTCTTGGGTATGATATAATACAGTTAAATTCCGTCCTTAGGCCTGGGGCCAACATTAAAAGGCAATTTGCAGCAATGTCCGGTTTCTCAAACGTAATCGGTGCAGTGAACTCCTCTCACGTTGATATAAGACCTCAGAGTGAAAATGAATTTGTCTATGTGAACCAAAAAAATGTGAATACAATCAATGTACAAATTATTTGTACCTCAAACATGGTTTTGACAAATTTTGCGGCATGGTGGCCTGGGTCAACATGACTCATTCATCCTGACGCACAGCAGTGTAGGAACAGACTGCGCAACCTTCCAGGTGGACTGTGATTGATAAAGGAAAAGTGCTTGCAGGTGTGTGCACGTACGGTTTTATAAATCAGATTATTTTTTGGCACACGGCATTTTCATTATGGATCCTACGCAATGTTTTATAAATGAGGCCCCTGACCTTTAGATTGTTCATGTAATTTTGAATAGGAATGGGAAGCAAACAAATTCCAGAAGAGAATTGAAAATAGTTCAGTCAAGGATCAATACAATCCTTTTTGCTTAAAAATTCTCTCATTGATTCCTTCTACTTTGTTCTGCATGCCTAGCATATCAAGGATGTCTTCCTGTTATCAGAGTCAGTAGAAATGAAAACAAAGAATCAGAAATATCATCATGGCAGACATGAGGGATGAGTGGTCAATACTGGATCTCACTCTCAACAAAACACTTCATGCACAAACAGAAACAACTTGCAGAAGTGTTCATCTTTGCAGCTCAGCAGTAAATATAAAGTGTGATGTGTTTGCATTGCTGCCACTGAAAACCTGTGGGGGCCAATTATTTCCAGACCGAAAATCTACAGAAATCAATAAGAGAATTGCTACAGAATTGGACTGATTAGTCGAATCAATGATGGCATGTGTATAAATAAAATCATTTCTAATCCCTCACATGTGTATTCTTAACTAGTTATTTTAGGTCAAATGCTAAGGTTAACAATGAGGAAGCTGTCCACCACTAGTCGCCACAGTAGCACTTATTAATGCCTACAACCTTAACAAGTACTGTCAGCTGAAAGGGTTGTGAGCTATTTAGATTTGCATTCCTTTTAAACTAGTCATCTGGTAACAAACCTTGTTTAATGTGCTAAAATGTTAATTTTTATCATTATACAATCATGAAACAAGTGGCTTGTGTGTCTTGTGAGGAGTTGATAAACAATCCTGTGACTAGCTACATAAGGACATATATATAATAAAAAACCTCTGATATAAGCTTTAGAATTTTTACCTATAACACTCACCTTCATCCCTGTGTCACTGCTTTCCTTACCTTTCATTTGTTTAGTTGTTTTCAAGCCATGCGTTATCTGATTATACTCCAATCCACAGCTGTAATTAAAAATGTCAACCAGATAAAACTCATTCATGTTTTTAGACCAGTCAACTGTGAAAATCCACAACCAGTATGAAATTTAAAACTTCAATAGATTAGTTCAAGTTGGACAAGATTTCATCAAAGGCAATAATCTGTCACGACACACAGCAGTGTGGCTTTGTTTTAAAGTGAATTGTTTGGGCTGATGATTAACTGTGTATTTGTGAGGCATTTTAATAAATGTTATCTGATGTACAGCAGTGACAAAGAGCACTCTCTGCAAATTTGTCTGTGCATGATAAGACATGCATTACCATGGATTTGTTACATGAATGTCTAGGTAAATCCAACAACAAATTCTCTAGTCAGGTTTGTTACGGTATGAAAGAGATTATTCATCATTCTGTCGTTTCTCTCTTTGGGTCTTCTTGTGTTTGTGTTTCTTTGTATGTGTAAGCAGGTATGCAGCCGCAGTGCAGGACGGCTCTCAGTACTTTGTGCTTCTCATCATCACAGATGGCGTCATATCCGACATGGCCCAGACCAAAGAGGCCATTGTAAATGTAAGAACAGAAAAAATGACATACAATAAATCCAATTACAACACATTAAAACATTTTTATATGGTGCAAATGTAACTAAAAAACTATACAAGCTTCACAGAGGGCTAAGGTTAGTATGAGAAATTCCTGATGCCCGTGTGGGTGAATCAGTACATGTTATTGCTCATTTTTGTTAACATCTCCCTGCTAACTTTTTACTGTCAGATTTATAGCTTGAAGTTGAACCCTCTAATGAAGATTGTAATCAATGGCTAATGTAGCAGTTGGGCTAAAAAATAATGGAGAAAAGATGCAGAAGTATTTTTTAATATATCAAGTTTTAAGCAAAATACATCTGACAAATGCAGTGTCTTCTTGTGTACATCATTTTAAAATCAAAAGAAATTTATTGAGCTATTTGTATGTTAAACCCATTTTCTAGTTTAAAATCCAACCTCCTCAAACTTTTATTTGGACAGAGACTCGGACACACATGGAGGAGTAGAGACAGCATGCTTAGTAAAAACAGGTATAACAACACAAGTTTAACTAAACTTGCAAATGTAGTATTTGTCTCTCTGACCATTTCTACAAACTGCTCTGTTAACAGCCCTGGCCCCAAGCTTTTGGTTTTTCTCTTATTTCATATCACTAAACAAGGGTTTAGTGTTCAGTTCCCTGACTGCTCTTGGTGATACCAGAAGAAATGCTATCAAAGAAAAGTAAAGGTAAAAAATAAAAAGGAAAAAATAAAAAATGTATTTGGTTTCCATCACACAACACAGAGGTCACAACACAACATGTCCTGTGATGTAAATCCTGCCTGTGAACACAACCCAGCTGCAACAGCAGACCAATGCAATGTAAAGGCTTATTTGACATTGTGCATGAATTGCATCGTGTGACACCCACTGGGGGGCATGTGGTAACCGCTATTAAAAAAAAAACAATGTGGAAGTGATCAACCTTTATCCAGATGACTTTGTTTGCTTTTGTGGCTCTTATATGGTCATTAGTCTTAATTCCAATCTGTTCATTTTTAGTTAAAAGTACACACATTTAAAACCAAAATCTCTGCTTATTTCAGGTGGGATTTTATGTAAAATCCAATTTGACTTGCCCATAGAAAGAATTTAGGAAGGGCAGAACCTTTCAGAAGCATATCCAACAGGTGACTGGATGATCGTTCTGTCTATCAGATTTATTACAGGCCAAGCAGATAATTTAGAAGGCAGGTAAAACAAACTCTCGACTAAACATGTCAGAAGTGGAGCAAAAATAACCTTTTTACAGAGAAGTTTGTAGGGCTGTTACTTTTTTCACTTGATAGAGAAATGCGGTCTAGATCTGATAAAACTACTGAAGCTGTTAGCATCTATGCTTATCTACGTTAATCTCACTTTCTGCTGTCGTCTCTCATATCTCCCACCTCCTCCTGCTCCAAAGGACTCTGATTTGGCCATGCTGCTTTGGGCCTCTAAAATACAGACACTGCATCAGGCAGGTCCAGCTGCTGTGCATGGTTAACAAAAATTGTGGCAGAACTTGTGTTTGGTAATTTCTGTGTCGATTGCATTTTTTCTTTGAGAGGGAAAAGAATGATTACAATCAGAAACTGAGTTTTGTGAGAAAAAATCTGGCATTTTACTTTTAAGCCATTTTTCCAAGCCCTCGAATGAGGTTAGGAATATTAGCTATATTTTATGTGTGGATACAACAGTGGCAAAAATCTCTATTGATTTCTATGTTTGTACACTAATACTTAATGAAGAATAAGTATTCACATGTTTTGATGTATTTCGAAAAATCTAAACATCACCCTTTGATTAACTTTGTGGATGATGGGGGACACAAAACACAATTAATCTTGAAGGGGAGGGGCAAACCAGAAAGTAATTAAGAACCACTGATCTACTGTATTATATTTAAAAGCCCATAATGTGTTTTTTTCAACTTTTATGAACTCGTTTAGTGTTATACAAGTCTCCTTCCTGTGATAGAGTACTTCTATACACAACAGAAAAAGTCTCTGACACCTGGACTCCTGTCTCTTCCCCTCTTTCTCACGGCCCCCCCAAATAGACCTTACAGTGTTACATCCTACCATTGTTTTGTCAGCAGTTAAACTCATTAGTTTAAAGTGGCAAGCCCAGTGCAAGGCACAGAATGTAAAATGAATCCAGAGTTATTAACAACATGGTGCAGAGCAGTTCTGCAGTGACAAATTCCCACCAGAGGAGAACAGTCAGTGTGGAGAAGAAAGCCTTAAAGTGTCAAAAGCTCACCAGAGCATCTCGAAAAAAAATATTACCCTCAAATTACAGCTTTTTTGTCTTACCTGCTGTTCATTTTTCTAACAAAACTTGTTAAAGACCAGCCCTGTTTGAAAACAGTCTACCTACGATGTGTTATTCACTATTTAATTTCTAACTCTTAACAAAGCTGAACACAAGTTTGAGTCTGCAATTTGCAGTTTAACTTACAATGCTCTGTTACCAGCTCAGGTGCAAATTTGACATGACTGCCTCCGTTGAATGTTACTGTACTGTTCGATCATGTTTGAAAGTACTGTTTTACTCCAAAAGTTACATACTACTGCTTAAATACTCTGGCATCCATTTACAAAACCCAAAACCAGTGAAGTTGGCACGTTGTGTAAATCGTAAATAAAAACAGAATACAATGATTTGCAAATCCTTTTCAACTTATATTCAATTGAATACACTGCAAAGACAAGATATTTAATGTTCGAACTGAGAAACTTTATTTTCTTTTGCAAATAATCATCAACTTAGAATTTAATGGCAGCAACACATTGCAAAAAAGTTGGCACAGGGGCATTTTTACCACTGTGTTACATCGCCTTTCCTTTTAACAACACTCAGTAAACATTTGGGAACTGAGGAGACCAATTTTTGAAGCTTTTCGGGTGGAATTCTTCCCCATTCTTGCTTGATGTACAGCTTAAGTTGTTCAACAGTTCGGGCTCTCCCGGTTGTATTTTACGCTTCATACTGCGCCACACATTTTCAATGGGGGACAGGTCTGGACTACAGGCAGGCCAGTCTAGTACCCGCACTCTTTTACTACGAAGCCACGCTGTTGTAACACGTGCAGAATGTGGCTTGGCATTGTCTTGCTGAAATAAGCAGGGGCGTCCATGAAAAAGACGTTGCTTGGATGGCAACATATGTTGCTCCAAAACCTGTATGTACCTTTCAGCATTAATGGTGCCTTCACAGATGTGTAAGTTACCCATGCCTTGGGCACTAATACACCCCCATACCATCACAGATGCTGGCTTTTGAACTTTGCGCCTATAACAGTCCGGCTGGTTCTTTTCCTCTTTGGTCTGGAGGACACGACGACCACACTTTCCAAAAACAATTTGAAGTGTGGACTCGTCAGACCACAGAACACTTTTCCACTTTGCATCAGTCCATCTTAGATGAGCTCGGGCCCAGCAAAGCCGGCGGCGTTTCTGGGATCGAAGGTCACGGGCATTCAATGTTGGTTTTCAGCCTTGCCGCTTACGTGCAGTAATTTCTCCAGATTCTCTGAACCTTTTGATGATATTACGGACTGTAGATGATGAAATCCCTAAATTCCTTGCAACAGCTCGTTGAGAAATGTTGTTCTTAAACGGTTCGACAATTTGCTCACGCATTTGTTCACAAAGTGGTGACCCTCGCCCCATCCTTGTTTGTGAATGACTGACCATTTCAGGGAAGCTGCTTTTATACCCAATCATGGCACCCACCTGTTCTCAATTAGCCTGTTCACCTGTGGGATGTTCCAAATAAGTGTTTGATGAGCATTCCTCAACTTTCTCAGTCTTTTTTGCCACTTGTGCCAGCTTTTTTGAAACATGTTGCAGGCATCAAATTCAAAATGAGCTAATATTTGCAAAAAATAACACAGTTTACCAGTTCGAACGTTAAGTATCTTGTCTTTGCTGTGTTATCAATTGAATATAGGTTGAAAGGGATTTGCAAATCATTGTATTCTGTTTTTATTTACAATTTACACAACGTGCCAACTTCACTGGTTTTGGGTTTTGTAATTGGCTAAGCATAACGTGCAGATGGAGAGAGCCTTGCTCTTTGCTTTAAATAATTTAATGCATATTATGAAAATTTCAGACCTTTACAACATATTTTTTGCAAATGCTTATATTGGACATATTATTAAAATGGGATGAATAATGCAGCCCCTCGGGACATCCAGGTAATGTATGGTTCTGAAACAAACAAACAACAGTGGATGTTAATGAATCCCTCTGTCCCTAAGGGGGAAATGTGTTCCTTTTCTACTGGTAAAAAAAAAAAAAAAAAAAGCTGCCCTGCGTTTGAAAATATGAACTGCCTGAAGCAAATTTAATCACAGCATTGTACTTTCTTCCTCTCAGCTGTCCCCCAAACTTGTCCTAACTTTATTTCTTCCAGCTCAAAACAGCAGGTGGCTCGCTTCCTTCCCTTTCCTTCTCTGTGGTCTCTTCCTCCCCCATTCTCTCCTCCCCAGTGTGCTGCGGGCTCAGAACACCCAGCAGACTGGATTTAAAGGGAATTTGCGACTGTTAATGAAAACACTGGAACAGCCACACCTTCCTTTTAAGATCTTGCCTGCTGCTGTATCTCCCTGCCTCCTCTCTGGCCGTCTACTGATGCATGCTGCTTCTACTGCTGCTAACCCTTCACGCTACATCGCCAAGGAGGACACTGCTGAGGTTGAATTGACTTATTTGATCACTCTTTCTCATGAGGGAAAGTAGCTTTTGGAAGAATGCAGTAAGAGAATCCACACAACATCTGGTTCATCTGGGGTGGGTTTGTCGTTTGTTTGTGTGTTTTGTTTGATGTGGCAGGACAATTGCAGGGTGTCTACCCTCCATGTTTTCAGCTATAAAGACCCCTGTGGTGCAACAGTAGGGTTATCAGTCACACAAGGATCTGCTATATCACACAAAGCCACCCGTCAATCATTCAGGCCTCCTCTGCTGCCTCGTTCCCTTTTCCCTCTGTGAAGCCATGAGACTCACTTGCACTATAAAACAAAGGCTTCTGCTGTCTCTTTCCATCTATTTCTCTCCCTAAGATCTAAATCTTTTTTCCTCCTATAAGATCCTCTGTCATCACATTCAGTCAACAGCCAAACTTTCTATCTTTTCTGGTCTTTTCTTCTTTATCTGTCAGTGCTCTGTGCTTCAGCTCTGTATTATCCACCAATAACACGACCAGTTTTCCTGCCCTCTCATGTCTGTGCATTTAAAGCAGCCATACCATGACTAGAACAAGCAACACAGGGGATTTGTTACAACAACATGATTCAGTTTGCTGGTTATTGTGACAGTTTGACTCACCACTTACTGGCACTTTGTAGGTTTTGAAATAAATAAAGGTAACATGAAACAGAGGCTAACTGGCCAAAAAGGAAGTGGATTGTGGGTTTATAGAAGTGTAGAGCCCAATGATGATGTTCAAAGGTTGTAAAAAGAACCCCTTCATCCATATGCTCATGCTGCTCTCTTGACTTCAGTACATCTTGAGAAAATGGAGACTATGTGTCAATAATGTGCATAGTAGCTGGCTTACTCCTCATGCACGACACATCTGCAGGCCCAGAATGCTCAGCGCTGTGCGACCAAGTCCTCCTTGGCACGCCCCCACCTAAGGTGCAAAAAGATTTCAAGATCCAAGGACATGGGAGGGGTACATAGTAAAATGATCTAGTGGAAATGTCTTATGTCTGTGTTGCAGCCAGGCTGGTAGGGGGTTGGGGAGCTGCTGAATAACACGTCTTGATAAGCAACACTCAAAAATTTCTTATCTTGAAGTAACTAACATAAACTGGCACACTAGAAAGCCTATTCAATATTTACCATACACAATATATTTCACTAGTCCATCTGGCAACAGCCCATTGAAGGTTTTTGGGAGGCCTGGACCTTTCAAAAACATATCCTGAGAATGATTGGAAATTTGTTAAATCAATCAAACTTATCAAGAGTCAATCAGATGATGCAGTAGGTGAACGCTACAGCTGCAGAGTGAAGTACAACACAGCAAATTCAAACAGCAATCTCCTGCCAAAAACCTATCAGGATGGGAGCAAAAACATCAATTCCATGAAAAAATGTTTTTCTGTGACATTCTTTGTTCATTAAGTGCAGAAATGTTGTCAAGTTCCAACCATCCTTCCTCAAAAGCAATATCACGGACCATGTATTGCATATAGAATTGAACTGTTATCCGCCACTGTAACGTAGATGTGCAGTGCGGATTATAAAATGATGCAGGAAGAGAAGGGCAGAAAGAAGAGAGTCCGCAGAAGAAACATCAGAAAGTATCCAAAGTATGGGATCACTACAAGTTGAAATGAAAAGAAAACACAGTGCAGTGTGTATAAACGGAGTTAGCTTAGCATAATGATGCAGCACCTCAACAGTAAGCATCCGGTCTGTGCGTCAAGTCTGCAGAGGACACAGCAAGATAATACTCACGACACATCAGCAGAAGCAGTTAATGTGATCAATAACTGAGATTAGGTCTAGTAAATAACGTACTCTGATTATGGCTCTGTGTAAAGACTGGTTCAGAACGCAAATCAGTGCGATGGATACTTGGATAGGTATTCTGAGTATTATGTGCATATACTTTTCACAGCCAGTAACTTTCCTTTTAAATTGACTGCAGTGAGTAGAACAGAAATAGATCAGAAAATACTAACAGTGAGTAGAGGAAGCAGGTGTAGGACATTCTTTCATATATTAAATAAATGTGCATTAGCTAGGTGAGTTATCTTAGTATCTAAGTGTGATATTACTTGGGCCTAGTAATAAAATAAGATAAATTTGATCATCAATATGGAAATTAGCATTGTTACAGCAGTAAAGGCAAAAATATAGCAAAAAGAGATAACCATGAATAAAAACTAATAGTAAAAGTGATAATAATAATATAAAAATAAGCACACTAAAAATGTACTAAAAATAGCAAGATATGACCAAGAGAAATAACAATAATAAAAAATAAATAAAATAAAAATTATAAAGCTGCAAGAAGAATGTAAACAAAACACATTTAAAAGTACAAAAATATTGATACCATTGCACAGAGGTAAATATCAATATAATTTGATTAGTTGAACCTCTTTTTGTGCTCACTGCAGAGACAGTTATCATTATAACTAAAGGGCCTGTTTATGAATTTAGGTTTTTACTGTATGTATGATTGTACATTTTTGAGATATCAGCTGTACAGATGTCTGCCTTTTTTCTAGTATGGTTGGCAAAAGTCCTGTGAAGCTCAAAGAACCAAAAATACATTTGAAAAACTGAAAACCAGTGTCTCATTCTAAAAATCATGACCTGGTTGCTCAAAATAATCTCCAGACCTTGTTGTGAGCAGTTTTATGTGGGAAATACTTTTTACTAATACAAAATTATGTATTTTGATTTTGGGATCCCATTTATGCTCAAAATGTTCAAAAAAGGAAATAATTAATTGTTCATTTAAGAGACCTGGCTTATTTTCTGTTTTGTGTGTTACTAATGCTTTTTAATAAAGCCAAAGTGATTCAATGTATAAAAAATTGCAGCGTGCGCAATGTATTTCTTATTCGAGTACTCGATTAATCGCCAAAATACTCAATAGAGTACTCGATGACAAAAAGAATCGATAGCTGCAGCCCTGATCAGGAGTAAGATGGTAGACTAATGCTTGCTGACAGATGCTTTGTTTTGTCCTCTCATTAGACTGGGGTGTCGGCTGCCAGTCAGGGTGACAGAGGGATGGCTAGAGTGGAGCATGTCGCATAGCCAGGATAATTATGGTGGCATGTGATGGTCTGATGTGTGCATTAGTCTCTGGTGATACACACATGCACATGTATGCCTGCGAGTTTGTGTGCGTGGGAGGACAGGCACTGACAGGAGGTGTGTTTAACACTGATACGTTGATGTGCTGAGGATGAGGTGGTGTCAACAGGAAGTGCTCTCATTGCTGTGGCAAAAGAGGTTGCCTGACATGCAGCAGCACATTTCAGAGATAAAATTGCATGTTAGAGATGCTTTGTGAAAATATGTGTCAGTTAAGCTGAATAAGTTAATCATTTTTCAGTAACTCAGCTCATTTTTGCAGCCTTGTGGAGTAAAGGGAATTATTACAATAATACTACTTAAAACATGTGGGCAATAATATAAAGGCAGCAATATAATTTGCCCTCATGCTCATCAAGTCCCTCAGTTGTTCTTATCACTTAGTTTTGTGCAGGCCTTCTAAGATAATGATGTTAATGTAGTGCAACAGGCAGGTGGAATTGAACAACAGTGAAGAGGTGCAGGATCTAATCTTGGACTGTTTTCCAGCCATGCATTTATTATAAACCTAGAGGTGTTAAGAGAGTACAAACCTCTTCCAAGACATTTCTGACATTCTTGTCCAAGTTATTTTCAAAAAATGTGGAATGTGGCGCACTGTTAACAAATCCTTGAAAAGGAAAACTTAGTCTGCACCCATATTTGGATCACCACTAAAATATCACCACTTTATCCTCGAGCCATGGACATAATTCCCTGAAAATTTCATAAGAATTAATTTAAATCTTGTTAAGTTATTAGCATATATGTGGAAACTGCTCTATCTTCCCAATGTTATCGAATCCCCTAAAAATTCTTTGATCTGCATCCCTACTCGGATCACTTCCAAAATCATATTGATTGACCCTTGGCCTATCTGTGACCCTCCCAAAATTTAATCATATTCTGTTCAAAACTTTTTCTGTTATCCTGTTAACAAACAAACACCAGCAAAGTCATAACCATCTTGGTGGAGGTAATTGTTATTCCTACTGACTAATCCTCTTTCTAGGTGTTGCTGTTGCTTAGACACAACTCTTTTGTGAAGTCACTCAGCAGCATCTGACCTCAGTTTGGGGGCTCGGGGGTGGCTGGGAGGGTGACTGAGGATGGTTGCTGTACTGTTCAGTTTCACACCTCCTCCCTCTCCCTCCTCTCCCAGCTCGTAAACACTGATATGATTCAAAACTACTGCATGTAAGACCTTATCAAGGTGTCTGCAAGCAATTAGTTAATTTGCATCTCCATGTAGGCTGATGCTTCCTGTCAGTCTGAAACAGTGTCATTATGTCAAAATGACTTTTGCATCACTGCTGAACATTCTGGGGATGAATATGATTCATTATGTTAGTTATTGTGTGTCCTATGATCTGCTAAAGCGCTCAAATGACCGACCTGCTGGCCTGTTATCTCAGGTAGTGCTGTTAGTAATGTCAGTGAATGTAATCCTCACAGTAAAAAGCAACACAAACTGCCATCAGGAGTTAAGAGCAGAGGAGAATTCCTGCAACAGAAACTGGATTCTGAGACATGAAATATCTGTGATAAGACCAGCAGACAAAAATGTTAAAAAAAAAAAGAGCCTTTGTTATTTTTGTGACCTTTCTCCCTGACCTACAGTCTTCAACTTGCTTCTTTTGTAGTTTGGGGGTCTTGTCTTGTTTAGAAAAGGTCACTGAGCTAGTTAGAGGACTGCAGAGAACATTAAGTGTGGTTGTAACCTGCATGGGTGAGCATGAAAGTGCTATAATGTCTCATACACTGTAATGAGTGTCGTAGGTCAGTTATTACAGTAATATTGACATGACTGATTTTCTCCTCACTTTGAACTGAAGAAATAAGGACCAAAATATCCTGTTCTCTGAGAAAAACAAAACATATTTTATACTTTTGCTCTTTCTGCAGGGTGCTAAACTTCCCATGTCCATCATCATAGTTGGAGTCGGTCAGGCTGAGTTTGACGGTGAGTTATTTGGTTTTATATCTTATATTTACATCTGCTTATACTGTAACACAGAACAAATATAGGGAGTGACTAGGGCCAGACATTTTATGGATGTTTATTTGTTTATTTTCTTCCTTCCCGTTGTGTTCTCTTATTTGCTGTTTTTTATTTGTTGTGGTGTTTTTTTAAGTTGTTGTTGTTGTGGTTTTTAAAGTATATTGTCTGTTCTTGATATCTTTATTTGTAGTTGTTATTGCCAATCTATTGTTTTTTTGATGGTTTATTTGTTTTTTGTGTTTTATATGTTGATCTGATTTTGTGTTTTACTCTTTATCATAAAGTTCTTTTACTTTAAGGTTGTGGTTTTTTAATTTGTTTTTGTGGGTCTGAATTTCTTATAGCTGTTGTTGATTTTGATTTTCCATTGAGTTTTCTGTTGTTTTATTAATTTCTGGTATTTGTGTTTGGGTGTATTTTTGCACTTAAGGTCCACCATACACACTTGAGAGAACAAAAATAACTTCTAACTTTAAACTGAGAAGTACATTGACACCAGCTCACACAGTAAAAATTACCTTATCTAACTACAATAAATTCCTTTATTTTTACATTTTTCTCTTCTCTCTACTCTAAACTAAATCTTCCTCAGGCTTAGTTCTTTAAAGACTTAGTCCAGTGTATGACCAACTTTAACAACAAGCGTCTATTTGATTTTTTTTTTTCAAGTCAATCTTGCACTTAAGACTTGAGTCTCTAAGGGAAGTCTTAAAATCTTCAAACCGAAATTTCAGTAAGTGAAGAGTTCACTGGATGGAGTCAAATCCTGGAAAATGTAGTCTTAGTTGAAAAAGAGTTTGTGTCTAAATCAATTTTACCCCATAATATACAGTAGATAAATACAGCAATGTTTACACTTGTAGTGTTAATACTGAGTAACATTCACATAGTTAAAAAATATATACCGGTACTCTGAGAGAGTGCATTCCTCACATTATATGAAAGTGTTGATCAAAAGTCACACTGTAAAGTGTGTAAAAGTTTTAAATTTTAACTCCAAAAAGAGTCAACAATTACACTTGATGAGAGTACCAACTCCCCAAAAAGAGTGAAAACACTTTGGTGTGGAACCATAAGTGTCAATTTTAACTGTGAAAGTGCTAATTTGTCCATGCAGATATTGCTGTGTATATATTTTATTTACTTCAAGTAAAATATTGAGCATTATATCCTGGGGCCAGAAAAGTCACCGGCAGCCAGGAGTGACCACTTGTGAAACATAACTGAAGCCTTAATAGCTTTTGTTGCGTTTCAGCCAGGTAGCCACGTAAACATGTTGATACTGCCACCATTCTGGTAACAGATTTTTGTTACCATTCCCAGATATATCAGACCTCAGCAGTCTCATCCCTAATGTTGTTCCATAATTTACATACTAAAGGAAGTTTAACAGATTAAAACATGAGCCGATAATTCACATTTTAATTTACACAAATCTCAGTCCATTAACACTGCATGCGCTAACCTCTCTGGCATTAATTCAGAGAAATACCCAAGAGGAAATAACGGTGGAAACTCATTTGAGTCAGTGGAGACAGGAGTGTGTAGGTGGATGGAGGCATAATTGTAGAGAAATGGCTGAGGTTAATTGCTGGGCTCATACTGTTAAGTAAAGATGAATGAAAATTGCATAGAGGACGCAGTTAAAGACTTATTAGTTGATTAGACGAGCAATAAGGACAGACTGGGGCTGTTTAGTTTCACAACCTTCAACTTTACAGATGTGAAAGAATTATGTGGCAATAATAACATGATTGATTACTAAACTTTAACATCACTGAATCTCCTCCCTGTGCTCTGTGTGAACATGTGTCCTTCAGCGATGGTGGAGCTGGACGGGGATGACATCAGGATCTCATCCCGGGGGAAACTGGCAGAGAGAGACATTGTTCAGGTGACTGCTCCTCATATTATACAAGACACTTTTATTGTCATCACATCTTTAGACTAGGAAACCCTAATAAAACAATACATTACAACGGCGGTTCTTAAATGGTACACACGCTGGTGTGCAGCAAGTCTTCTCAAGTATACCTTGAGAATTTGTTTAATGCCCTTCATTAAAAGACAAAGAGTGACTGGCATAGCTTGACTGAACATTTGGTAATATGGATGTGTGCTGTGTGTTTGTAAAAAGTTTGTAACAGAAAAATCCTCAAACGCTCCAACAACTGCAGGTAACATCTGCCTAAGATGGCTGAATATAAGTTTGAACCTTTAAATAATTTGATAGTTTTTTGGTTGATGGTTGCACATTCGGCATCATTTATGTCGAATTAATGAAGCAGTCTTGATTGTTGCACTCAAGCAGTGTTTTATCGATTATTTCAGTGGAACTACCACTATCCCAAGCTCTTTTGCATTTCCGCAAAGCCATGCATTGTGAGTTGGGACAGGTACACCAAACACAATATAATCAAAATATAAATGTCTTATATATATATTATATTATTATTTAGTTACTTCACTACAAATCAACGTCTGTTTCAAATAACCGCTAAAAAACATGAATCAAGCTTATAAGCACTTTGGAAAGGCAAAACATTTGATTTCTGGTCAGCGTTTCTGAAATACACTGTCCAGAGTCATATAAAATATTACTATTCAAGTTGTTCCCTCAGTTGTGCTGTTACATCAAACAAGTTTGTTTTGACAAAGTAGCATCTGCTTGCACTGGCAGCTTCTCCAATGTGGACATCTGTGAATTCCCACAAAGACAAGCATGCTGAAGTTTGATATTATGTGTCTCTGGAAAACCATATGGGTCCTTAACAGGGGGTGTCAGGTGGTTAAAAAAAATCTGCCCTCAGTCAAAATCTGAGAGTTTAGGGACTGAATAGTGGGTAAAGGAGGGTGTGTAGGCTTTTACAAAGTGTACCACAGTGAAAGATGTATTGCATAATGATGCACTCAAGTGATGATACAATGTGTATCATGGTTCTGGGTGCACAATACATGTTTGTCGCAAAAAAGCATGGTTAAAATAATTCAGTGAATGATGATTTTAAAGGCAGTTTGAATTATTAAATTACCAAGTTGATTCTAAGCAAGCACTCATGCAATTTAAACCAAGTTATAGTTTAATTGAACAAAAGCTTTGTATACCTAAACTTTAACTACTTGGTGCTCAAATTGGGGTCAGGGCACAGCAAGGGGTGGGCACCAGAAATCTCAGGAGAGACTCTTTCTCTGCTCTGAGTTTGGAATCAGGTACACAGATATTAACAAAAAAAAGTTTAAAACACACTTATTGGACAGTTTTATAAGGACTAGCTTTTTGTTTTGTTTTTTAAGCAAAAATAATTAAAATTATTACAAATGTTCTTGACAGCATTGTAACAATCTCACTGTGTGTGGTCCTGGGGTTTGCCTTAGGTAGGAAACCACTGCTTCATAAGTAATGAAGTTGTGAACAAAACTGCAAGGAAAATAAACTGTTTTAGGTCCCATGCTACTGTTCTGTTAAAATTGAAAAATCCAAAATTACAAATAATTTATCACTCTCTTTGTTCTCTTGTTCATTAGTTCGTTCCCTTCAGAGATTATATGGACCGGACAGGTAACCACGTGCTAAGCATGGCACGACTTGCCAAAGATGTGCTAGCGGAGATCCCGGACCAGTTCATCTCTTACATGAAGAGCAGAGGGATCAAACCCAACCCGGCCCCACCTCCATACACACCACCTGGACACACACACCACCACACACAGATCTGAGGATGGCCTGAGGACTGTCAGCATGCAGCAGCCAATCAGAATCCAGCAGGAACTCTCTGCCTCCAGGTTCATGGTGCAAACAGAAGCAGACGCACCAGGACATGGGTGTTGATTTTCTGCCGTGACCTCTCAGTACCTTTGGAGCGGCGTTTGTTTTTCTTTTCCAGTTATATATTAATTTGTCTGAACTTTACAGGACTTGCTGGTGATCGCCTTTTAATAGACACAGAGGCAGTGACTGTTTCCGTCTGGTTTGACAGCAGGTTGGTTCAAAAAGGTCATGTTGTGGTTGAAACTTGTGCCTGTCTGTGTTTTTTCTCTAAATGTATCAGGACTTGAACATTTACCCCAGCCTTGTTCATCAGTGTGGCCTAATCCAGTGATTTTTTTAGGCGTCTTTTCCCACTTGAAGATAGTTTTTTTATATTTTGGAAATTCCCCAATATCTGCTGATAGGCAAGTTTTGATGGAACGGAAATGTACAAGTGTGTAGTGTACAGATATCAGGCTTTTCATACAATGAGGTGTCACAGCCTCTCTTCTTTAATATATGAATGTTTCTTAGAGCATGTTGTATGAGAATGAGAATCTATCCCCCATATCCCAATATAAATATATAAATATATCCAGGAATGTTATAGAGTGGCATGGGCATTTAATAGATCTGTTACAGATTATCCATGAAAGTGGTCACCCATTATTTTCAAGTGTTTGCATATCAAAAGCACAAAAACTGGTCTATATATCAAGGACAAGGTCATTGGGAAAGCTAGCAGGTTTCGTCATATTCACTCACTTTGAGTGCTGCTATAATTGTTTTAAAGGAAGTTATGTATTCAAGCAACCTAGTATATGACCAAATCTTATTTTGAAGGGGCAGTTGGTAGAGTCTTGGGCATGGCTGTGGATTATAATCATATACTGTACGGATAAACAGTGAGGCAGCTCCCAAGGAATAAAGCTCAAAGATTTAACGCTCTCCTGCCTGACTGGCTGCAGAACAGATCATTAACTGTGGCCCTTTCATAATAACATAAGGGACATTGATCAAACCTTAGAACTAAAGTAAACGTCAAATAGATTTTGTCACATTGGGTCGTGATAGTCATTTATGATCAGGCTGAATCATGTAAAAAAAAGATGAGACATTGAATTACTGAAAACTTAATATAATGAGCAAATCTGCCCCAAAGCTGTGGAGTATACAATTCAGAGGGCTCTTTTACACTTTTGTGGCTAGTTAGCATACTTGTCATCTAGCATCAAGGATCGGACATTGATTCTTTAGCTCTAGGTGTCTTGGCTCCAAATTTTGCCACCTATGCAATATGTCAGCCCTGTCACAGGCTGTTTTGGCATCACGTTTGTACAGTGGAGTGGGATGGAGACTCATTGTCCATGGTAATAAACAGTTAATATTTGCTAATTTTCTCTTGAAAAAAAATGTACATTTAAGAAGTAGCCATATCCTCTATGAATAATAAATGTTTATTAAAAGACTAGGGATGGGAATTGATTGCCATTATCAATTCTGCTTATTGATCAGATTCTTAATCAATGCTTTTATTGATTCCACAAGATTATCTGTTTGCAAAAAGGCAGCTTACATGTGTTTTCTGCATCAATAGAATCCAACACATAGTGCTACTGATAAGTAATGTAAAACTGAGCAAATACTTTGACCACTTGGAAGGAGTTGAGAAGCAATAAATATTCTATTTATTGGTTGTAATATTGGCAGAATGTACAATTTTTAAAACAAAAAATGATTTGTCATGGAATTCAGTGTTTTTCTCCCAACATATCTGTTTCTAACACAAATAGACTGTCACCTAGGGCTGGGAAAATAAAAGCAGAATCGAAATTATTTTAACAGATATTGTGATCACAATTATAAAACACAATTATTCACTGATTTTAAAACATGCACCACATACTTTAATTGTACCTACATGCTTTTAACACTATAATTTTTAACAAAGAATGGGCAAGACATAGAAATATACTTGTAAAACAGAAATACCTCAAAATAATGCTAATAATAAAACAAAAAAAGGTTAACATGTCCTATATGTTCCAAGATTACACAATTTTCACAACTGATGAAGGCAATAACTGTAATATTGATTAATATTCAATTAATTTCCCAGCTCTACTATCACTACATAAGTCAAAGGTCAACTTTAATAAGGTGAGGGCTTTGCATTCTCAAACAAAAATTTCAGGATCAATACCAGTATCGCCAATAATGAGTGAAGAAATACGAGTGTATTGGATAGCGACAAAAATCCAATATCATGCATCACTAAGACAAATTATGTTGTTTTTTTAAGCAGGTTTTTAGCGATTTTCAACTGGAATTGGTTTTTGATTCCCATCCCTACTAAATACAATATATATTTTCTAATTAATCATTTAAAGTTAATTAAAGCACACTCATGAATGTAACATCCCATTTTTAATAATACGTAACCCTTTATCGCACACGTATGATCTCTTGGAGTTATTTCACATAAACACAGGGTTTTGGTTTTGATATTTAGGCTAAATTGAAAAAAAATCTATGTTTTAAGCCTGCAAACAGTACACATCCCAGGGTGATTCCCACATACAGTATAACCACCTGACCTGCAGCGCGCACACACTGCTAATATTAGTCAAACTCCACTCCACAAACTGACTTCAAATTATTTACCTGCCTTTTCTTCCCATTTTAGATGATAATAATAAAAAATAAATCTTAATTTGAACTATTTGCAAGTGTTAATTAACTTTGGACCGATTAGCTGAAAGGAACTAGGCACGTAGGAGCAGCTTAATCTGGTTTCTATGGGCTCATGCACACCAATATTTTGACAAAGACACACTGGAGTAAAAGTGTTAAATCCCCAGAGGCCCTGCTTGAGCACTCATTTAACGGCTCCTATCAGAGACTTCACACTGTAAGTCAGTTTGATCACAGCCAGCAGTCCTCCCCTGGAGATTTACATTTTACACAGCCCGGCCCTCGCTTCAGAGTGTTACAAGTCTCTGATGGGACACAGTTAATAAGTGTCTCTGGGGTTTTAAGATTCATGTTCATTACAGCCAGTACGTGGGTCTACTTTTTTCTGATGTGAACACACCACTATCAGGGGTTAAGGAAGCTTCTGCAGCCCCCCGCTATCTGTGCATCAAGATACAAAGTAGCTTCCACATTAAAAATCCTCAAGAGACTCAACTTTCACCTGGGTAAAAGTACGCCAATAATTCAAGGGTTTATGACCAACTTTCCCTTACCCCTCGAAGCTGATTGTTCTTTTGACAATAGTTACATCTAGTTTCATAAATGTATGAAATGTCTTATTGACATTTCTAACACTGACAAAAAAGTGTAGGACTGCTGGGACTTGTAAATGTCCCTGAAATTTCATAAAATTTCATAAAATACTGTTTCTGCTGACATAAGATTAGCAATTCTGAATTATGTGAAAATCTAAGAAATAAAGGTAAAAATTTAAGAAGTGGGCACACAGGTCTATAAGAAGAAGCATAGCCTCAAAGTGAAGTTTTTGATGAAATCACAAAATACAAAATAAAACTACATTTTTGTTTCTCCAAAATCATGACTGTCACATGAAATACAGTACTACATTTATTCCTGCTAGTCTTACAATGAAAATGCTTTTTTTTTCTCTTCAGACTATGATTTTTTCCTTAAAATACCTCATTACATTGACCACATCAATGTAATTTGTACCTGACACAGGGTTTTAAAAGGAAGAGGACACCAATACAGCAAAAAGCTAAACCTTGGAGACAAGAGCAGTGGTCATACAATGGGCAATGTCCAAAAGACCATCCTAAAGAGATTTTTTTTCCATAATTAAGGATTGATTGTCATTAAATTTGGGTCAAAAGATTATTCTAGCCAGAGGATTTATCCAAAGACTGCTGTTTTTCCATTTCTTTTCCTGTAGTTTAATCATCAAGACAATTACTTTAGGTACCAAGTACCTGTAATATAATAACTGCCTACAGCCAAGAATGTCCCTTTTTATGTGCTTTAAATTAACTGTGACATGTTTACATGGTATGGCAGGATTGTGAAGATGGGTAGCAATGCTGCTTTACTTTAATTTTTTAGTTAAAATAGTCTAGAGAAACTTAGCCTATTTAGGTGCAGCCAGCATAAGCCACGAACACTTTTCAGCCAAGAATTCCTTTTCAATAAATGTTATTATTTACAGTTAAACTACCTGAAAAATACATAAAAATTGAGAATAAACAACATACAGGGTGGCAGCACACCTTTTTAAAATTAATTTTAAGACCTTTAAAGGCCTTTTTGTAGTCCTAAACAATCAAGAAATAATGCAGTGAATGCACAGCTATGTATTGGTGCTTTTCTCGCCATGAACTAAACATTCTTATTTTGGAAACTGCATTTGAACACATCACGATGCAATTTAAATTATTTGTCCAAATTCCATTTTTGTGAGCCGACTTTAAACACACCATGATGTTACTGATAACATCCATTTTTAAAAGTTTCTTCAATTTGTTTAAGGACATCCTGACGATTTCAGGAAGGACTTTAAGATCGACTGAAATTCTCAACCAACAGGGCTGTAAAAATAGAAAAGCTGTGCGTATAAGCTCACAAGTTTTTAGTCTTTTTGTTTCACAAATCAAGAACTACCTTCATTCCTACTCCACAATGCAGCATATCCTTAGAAAGCAGTATTGTGATGGCCCAAATTTAGCACATTACTACACACGGCAGGAGTTATCCCTGCACCTTGACCCAAAGGACTCAACGCAGCAGAGCAAATATGGTGTGAAAAGGCTACAGTGAATGAAAGCTTCAAAAAAATGAAAAAGTACTGCAATTTACACACATGTACTGTGTGTTCACAATGTACACATTAACTGTAGACACTGCAGCAAGTGGTCCAGTATTTATGAAGTCTTGCATCTCTAAAAGACACTAACAGAATTATCTTTGTATATTTTTCTTACATGCATATAAACTGTGTCTAAATCTTAGTTCTGCCAATTACCATCTTTCTGACTTCTAAAGAAGCAAGTTTTCTCATTTTCATGCATATTTTGCTGTTTTTCACACTTATGTGCTATCACACTAGCAAAGTGTTCAAACCATACAACATTTTGAGTTCAATAGACTGTACAAAGGCACAAGCTTTTTTTAAAGAAACTGACAGACTGATACAGAATCTTAAAATCTCTGAGCTGATAACATGTCTAATGTAGCAAACTAAAGGCCTTACAAATGTGAGAGGCAGTCGCTCCATCTCATTACATGCTGATTTGAAAAGCAGTTGAGGTGGATAAGTACAGCAATTAGACCAAGGAGAGAAATTTAGCAAATGGTGGTCAAATTGGCGTTTAGCAATTTTCTTGCAGAGGACAAAGATTACAGAATGAAAGGTGTATAAACATCTGGCTTGCATTAGGATACCACTTTGTCTATCAGAAGAGTGCATAGTATATGTCTGATATATTTTTGGAAATATCACTGTATTAAAAATGTATTTATTTTTGGAGTTTGTATGAAAAGCCATTGCTCTTGTTGTCTTCATGACAACAGGGACTTTATCTCCTTTTAAAACCTGAATTTATCAGTGTAATGGATGGACTGCATGTTTATTTAAAGTACAATAAAGAGCATTATACACACACTGCTGTCATCTGTAAAATAGGAGCCAACCTAACCAGATAACATGCATGTCAGTGCCAAACATGGCAGTGTGCTCTGTGGACTGTTTGCTATCTCCTCTCGCTGTGCCTGGTTCTTACAAACTCTTCATGTAATTCAAAACTGGAGCTAATTAGCAATTGTTACGGTTTACTCTTTTTTTATTTTTATTTTCCTGCATTTCAGTTTCGCTTTGTATTTCATATTTCTCCAGTTTTCTGATTTGCATGACTCCTTGCTTTCCTTTGAATGGGTTTTTATTGTACATGATTATTGTCATATATTATGGTGGGTTGTGTAATACTTTGTATTTGATTGCCTTAACTGAAAATTCATTAAAAAAAAGACTTCTTTTATAAAAGTCCTTTGAGTGTTGAGCTTCAATTTTACTGACCACTGTACTGGAAAGTAGAAGCATTATTATAAAATGCAGCCAAGCTGTTCAAGTAATTAATTGAGAGAGGTCAAAGGTCATCAGCTTTAGGGAAACTCCTCATCCAACATTCATGGTAGATCATTTTAATAATTAGCTGTAAAAGCACGTTTTAAGGTGTTTTGAAAATCAGTGAAAGATGCTCTCTGAACATTCTTTATTAGGGATAGGTTATTGTACTCCTTATTGACACTTGATGATGGAGATATACTTGCTGCTGACAATGCTAGAGTGGACACATGATGGCTGCCATGCATTACAGTGTGTCTGTGTGGTATGTCAGCTGAGCATGTTCTCCAGAATTAATGTAATGCTATCGATTGTTCATATCCTTGGAAGTGATGGACAGGTAAAATCTATGTGTAGGATGCTGGGATCCAGTGTTCATTTTGACAGCACTTTTTAATCTAGTTTTCGTTATAGTCTTTTGCCGAAAATATCATATAGTTTTCATCATAATTTAGTCATCTAAATTGTTTTAATTTTAGTCTAGTTTTAGGTGATGAAATTTTACAACATTTTAGTCGATGAAATCTACTGTAAATATAGTCGAATAAAATATGAAGTGTAAAATGTAAGGCTTTATTATGTGTCCTTGAATTTCTGAAGTCATGTTTTACTCTTGGATAAAATGAAACATTCAGTAACCCTTTATTGAATGCTAGTAAAGTCTGAACGTCTAAATTAACAGAAACAAATTTCACTTTTGTGTGAAATGCAGTTGTCTTTATTTAGGCCACCTGGCAGAGCATCTCAGTTACAATACCAGAATTGACAACAAATAGTGAACCTGCTCTAAATAAATAAATATATCAATTCGTAAAGAGAGTAGCTCTGATTGGATCGCTCCCCAACTTATCCCGCTACCACAAAGCTAAGGCAGTTGTGACTTGATGTCCCTCTTAACTCATCCAACCTTTCCAAACAACCAAAGTAGCTGTGATTGGATATATTCCTAATTTGTCTCTACTTTCTATATGACCAAATTAGGTCTGATTGGATTTAGTCTCTGTCAAACGTTTTAGCCTTGTTTGTATTTGTTGACGAAAATGTCTGTCAACTTAGTTTTTGTCCATGTGCACTTGTTTTTATTATTTACTGTCTAGTTTTTGTCAGGGGAAAAAAGGTTGTTGACAAAAACTATGACGAAAATAATTAGTCAACAAAATTAACAGTGCTGGGATCAACAGCTTGATGAGAGGTCTTAGGCAAAAAGTTCTCGTCAGCCACAAAAATGTTGACAACCACAGGTTGGTTTCACATGTAAAGTTTGGCATACTTGGTTCAGTTGAGGGTAAAGTTGCAACATTGTCATAATTTTTACATGGTTTAGTTTTCTTTTACACTTTTACACAAGCAGATCAGTTTCTGTCAAATGCTGTTTAACCTAGCAACCTGCCACTAGTTGGGACTGTGGCAGCAATCTTTGCTTGCGTCATAGGCTGATATTGTTGCACTATGACCCAGAAATACACAACTGCGCTTTGAGTAACAACATTGTTTGGAGCAGTCCAGAAGTACACCGAGCCATAAATAAAGGTAAAGATACATTATTTAGGCTACTTAGGTGACATTTGCATATTGACCAGGGCGATGTGTAACCATATTCTGCATCGACTTGTAGATGTTAACCCACTTCACTTCACTTTACTTCACTTCACTTTATTAGTTGTCCCTTAGAGGGCAATTTTTGTGCAGCAGATCATCACAATCACTCACAGCGAGACATTATAACTCACAATACAATAGTAATATAAAAAAAAGGCCAGATTGGACAGTCAGGTCCTGTCCAGTGCAATTGCAGCAGCTTTAGCAACTGCATAGCATCATTTAAAAAGATTGTCATGGTTAACATAATCATAAACCACTGTTCATATTGCACCGTTACAACTTAAATACTAGGGGTGTAAATCACCACTTTCATTACGATACGATACGATATTGATTCTTTGGACAACAATACGATATTTGCCGATATCACAAAGTCTGCCATGATTAGCAAGATCCCTGAGATCCCTGTAAAGTTGAAACTTCAGAACCAGGCGCTATTGGGCGGAAGCGGTAAAATGGATATCCGGTCAGAATTTCAAAATAAAGGCGTTGAAGATGACGATGTTGATCGATGTTTTGAGTTTCCATCGATTTGATTGGATCATTGCTTAACCAATTGATGTATCGATCCAAATCGATGGATCATTGCACCCCTATTAAATATCATACCTCTTTCCTATTTAATGCCATAACATAGAATACAGCTTCCCGAGAAGCAGACAGATAAAGATAAAATGCATCGACAGCATCAAGAAAACAAGAGTAAAGTGCATTGACATCAGCATCAGATCGACGAAAAAAAGTGCATTGACAGCAGCATCAAAACAGGGTTGAGCAAGCAGTACATAACAATGATTTTATAACAAGGAACCCAGTAGCAGGACTGTAGGTTGGCAGTGCTAGCAGTGCACATTACAATGGCTTGCTTGCTGTGGTGATATTCGTCCAAGTTCAAGCCACAATTCACTGCTTTTTGATTCACCTGCCTTATTTGGTCCTTCGTTGGTTCAGATGGCTTCACACCCAGCAGAAACTGAACTGAGATTCAAGACACCTGTTCTCAAGTGGACCAGAGTTTGGTACTTAATTTGGTCCGAACCAAACGTGTGAGGTGTGAAAGCACCCTTAGATGCCCTCACAGAGTGTCCTGGACCAGAGGTTGTGAAAAGGGATGGAAAATGATAATAAATCAAGAAATCAAACTTTATTTTTTAAAAATGTTATTGATACCAATTCCATTATGAAATTCTGCTAATCGATGCGATTCTTTAACGATTCTCTTATCGATTCCTGCTGATTTTCTGAGTGGGCAAAAGTTGGCCTACATAAACAATGTCCAACATGTTACTCCTGATATTCATGGTCATGCTGCACAGATGAATTCTTCTGTATTCATCTGTGCGTTGGGTGTTTCTGCCCACTGAACAATAAATTTTTTTGTAAAGAATTAAGCCACAATTTCTGGCATCTTTGTTATCCTTTCTATTGACTTACTCTGATAGGACCATGGCCATCTTGCTTTACACATTATGCAGAACAAGGTGAAACAGAAAAAACTATAATGCAGCTGCTCACCACAAGTAACCACTACTCTTCCTAATTGCTGCTTACTTGCTGCTAAAATGCCCTCCAACCCAAATGTAAACAAAAGCTATAAAATAAATGCGAAGCAAGTAGTACTGGTAGTGCCTTTTAGGAGCAATCGGGTTTGGTAGCAGATTAAGTTCTTAGTAAACCAAGTCAGGTAAACCCATTCATTTTAGAAAGAACTGGATGAAGCCATGTGACTTTAATCATTTGACAAACACGCTGCTCTGTATATAAACTTAATGTTCAGCTAACACTTTGACTTCGTGCTGATTAAATAATGCAAATTTTTTATAGTTTTCTGAGGTTTACATTGAATTAAGACTGGTTGAAAAAATGCAATTTGGCTTCAGCCAGATATAAAGTTTTTGTCCAGAAATGTCCCAAGTTGGATACCAATAAACGATGTGGAGATTTGCACTGTTAGAGTAAAAGTGTACATGTGCTATCAGAAATGAACATTTCACTTCAGTAAATAACAGTTTCAATTATGTTTGGGAGATTTAATTTGCATTTTGATTCAAAAATTTACTTAAAGTGAAGTCAGAGGGACTCAACATTTAAATGTATAGAAAGATGGATCACTTTGTCCATATCTATAATAGAGAGGAAAAACATACTAAAAATGACCACACTACCTAAATTCCTATATCTCTTTCAAAATATCCTCTGATATAATGTCTGTGAAAGTAACATCCCTCGTTACAAAATTTATCTGGCGTAAGAAATGTTCACCTTTCACTGTTATATCTTCCATTTGATAAAAGGGGGTTAAAGTGCCTAAACCTTTATTGGTATTATCTGGCTGCACAGCTAAGAACGAGAATGTTCTATACTGGAGATCCTCCATCATGGATGGATATAGTGTCATTCTCAATAAAGCTGCCATTACAACTATATTTATATTCAGCTAAGATAAAATACTCAAGAGAACGCACTTTCCTTCCTATTGTGCTTAATATGGTTAATATTTGGTATGAGGTTAAAACCTTCATGAATATACCTAATTCTCGTTCTCAGTTTAGTCCAATTTGGGGAAATGTTTCATTTAACCTGGCAAGCTAGATGCTGGATTTCAGCAATGGACTGAAAAAGGGATAAGTAAAATATCTGACCTCTATAAGGATTAGGCCTTAATGTCTTTTGAGGATATTTCTGTAACACATGACATTCCAAGGAAGCACTTTTTAAAGTACCTGCAACTGATAAGTTTTATCTCCTCTGTTTAAAACAAATCTTTGCTTACCCCGGTTTTATCATCCTTGCTACCATCCAAGCTTGAACTTTGACACTAATTGCTTGATTTCATTATGGTACAATTGGCTTACATCTGGTTCAAAGGAAAACTCATTATCCAAACTTTAGGCATGGAGGATAGACTTGGAGGAGGATATTCCAGAGGATAATTGGTGCATGGCCTGTGAGAAATCCCCGATCCAAACAGCTAACACTAACTTAAAATTACTTCAGTACAATTGTATAATGCGAACTAATGTAAACCCTGAGATATTGAATAAATACAGCAGCAATATACCTGTTAACTCTTTTAAATGTAACAATGCTCAAGGAACCCCAAGACATTGTATTTGGAAGTGTGACAAGGTTAGATGCTTCTGGAAGGAGGTAACTGAAAAAACAAGGACTATTTTGTCAATTAGCGTTCCGATAAACTCCATGATGATTTTATTACACATGTATCCAACTGATCTCAATTTGAGAAGCAAAGAACACATGTTTATTGATTTTGCCATATTGCAGGCAAAACACACATTGGCCTTTAATTGGAAGAAAACTGATGCACCTACTATAGGGGCTTTGATCAAGGACATGGCACAGTATATGTCAATGGAAAAAATAACACATATCCTAAAAAACAATCTAGCACATTATGAGGAAATCTGGAAACCATTTGATAATTTTAAGAATGGAGATATAAAAGGGCTCCTACAGGATGAAAACACTGAATGAAAAAAAGATGATTTGTTGGCAGTTCCCCAAAAAAGGGGAAAAAAATTACTAAAAGGATGTAGATACTGAAAATGTATGTACTCTGCCTTTATGGTATGTGACTGTATAATTTAATGAACAATTTACCTTAAATAAGGAATTATTGATTGTAAATACATTTTGTTTTGTTCTTTTTTTTTCAGTGAGAGATTAGCATTTGTGTGTTTGTGTTTGTTTTTGTGTTTGGGGGGATTTCTGTTGGGAATAAAAATTGACTTTTGTAATACACAATGACAACACTTCAATGTGAAACGAAAGTCAATAAAGATATTATTTAAAAAAAAAAAAAACTTTCAGCATGTAGGTCAAAGGTTATTTGAGCTTCAGTCACAGCAACACACGACAGAAGTCTACTGTGTGACTTGCACAAAAAGAGACCTCAAAACAGCAACACTTGAATTGCAACTTCTCAAAAAAAAAAAAAGGATCTGCTCTGCAGCAATGAGAGGAAAGGCCTTGAGAAACTTGGAGCAGCAGCAAGTTTCCCCTCAATTGCCATCCCCCCAGCGCTTTGAAGGGAAAAACTCAGCTCTCAAGTTTTTGTACAGGCTAAAAAAAGTTTGTCCATTATGAATTATTCACTTTGCATTATGTTTGTTGTACATCTCTTGTCTCAGCAGTCTCTGGTGTTGTAGGCAGTGGTAAAATCTGTCATAAAAGTGAATCAAATCCAAAACTGACAGGGACAAAATAGCACAGTACTGCTGCTATCAACACAGCAGGTGATGTGTGCTGCAATGAAAAATGCCTTTTTGTCTCACAAACTAATACTGACAATGCCCACTCTTTAGAAAAAAAAAACGTTTGATCATCTGGCATTGGTAAATACCTTCTAAAAGGTGTTGGACTTGCTCTCCAGCACACAGCAGTAAATTAAAGTGTGTATGGGGGATTACTTAGAACTAACTTGTGAATTTCATGGAGACAAGGAGTCAAGAACACAAACAAAAGAGGAAGGAAAAAAAAGTTGTTTTTTTGGCTGTATCAACTGAACCTCTCTTTACAAGCTGTTACTGGGTCACAGAACAGACATAACAACTTAAATGAGGGAGAAAATTATGACTTGTAATACTTAATTAAGTTGTGTAATCTTCAAACCTCCATGCACAAACCTCTACAGTGAGTACAAAATGATTTGTCAAGCATTACTTAGAGCAATATGTCTGCAAAAAATGTAAAAATGTTCTTCAGTTTGTCAAACAAAGGTTTATATCAGTATTGTCAAAGGACTACAGTGATCAAACAAACAGAAACATTTAACTTAGCTTGGAACAATGGCTAAAAACAGGACAATTAAGGTTCAACCGTTATCCTATGACACAAGCCTAGTGCAAAAAACTGATCAACCATCAAATAAGAATTTGCGTTCAAGGCCTGGTATGCATGAAGATTTTTAAAATCGTAACCACTTCTGGAACACACTGAGTGATCCTACACATGAAAACCAATAATGTCAGATATAACTGTTTTGTTCTTGTAGTGTGTGGTGTCCCAGAAGAAGATAAACAGGGCACACCACACACAAACAAACTTACTCACCAACAACCAGGGCCTCTACTGTCAAAGCTTGGGTGGTCAAATGCGACTCTGTTGTAAACAAACATGGCGGACAATGTCAGGTTGAGTTTTCAAGGTAAATGCAGATGGCAGTTAACTTCCTATGTCATCCTTGGCAGCTGCGATTTTCCATCAGCTCTCCGTGTCAGTGGGTTACATATAATCTACAGGCTACGCTGTATAGACGCTTGAGTTTTGTCACAAATCAACAGTTTTGTTCTCCGTTTCTGATGTCTACATTTCCATCTCTTGACATAAAAAAGTTTTTAAAAAATACAAACCTTTGTCAAATTCTCAATTTACATAAACGCATCATATCTACTGACTGGACTTAAAATGCATCACAAAACACAACATGCACAAGTTATGGAGCTCCATTATAAAACAATGAAGATTTTTCAAGATTGTTTAATCACATGTGCCAAATTGCTGTCTAGGCTCCCACTTATGTCTTACTCTTAAATATTTTTTTCCCCACAGTCTTCTTCTACTCAGGCTACTGGAGTGTGTCACTGAAACAAGCCCCTAAACATTTCTTTCAAATCACACAGAAACCCTGTGCCTATATTGTGATGTCTTCTGTTGGTGGGCATCAGACTTCACTTGCACTTTGGCACAGGGCTGCATGTTGGACCCTCTGACCATCCTGCAGTGGCTCTGTGGTCACTCAGGTAGCTGCTGTTGTTCCTTCTCCAAATGAGATAATAATGGCAGAAGCAGCTGGGATGTAAACAATTATCCCCCTTCTGCCAGAAAAAGCAGTTTTATGACTTGGCAGTCACTGGACTCATCAAATGAAAGGATAGCATCACAGATGTTCAGCTGAATTAAACCCTCAGCACCGTGATTAACACACACTCAGAAGCCAAATCTGCACACCCCTGAGGATGATCAGAATCAGAATCAGAAATACTTTATTAATCCCCAAGGGTAAATTCTGTTGTTTCAGTTGCTCTTAAAAATAGTAAAGCATAGGGATATCAAAGACATTGAAAAACACTGAATGTTAAGTCACTCAGAAATGTCATTTGTCAAAATTTTCAGATAATGGATCCATAAAAATAGTCATTAACATTGAAAAGCTTTTTGAATAGTGAAGAAAACAGTCTTAAGAATGGTTTATGTCTAACAACAATGCTGAAGCAAATTTGCCCCTGACCCACCACTGAAGGTTGTAACAGAGGTGGGGGGAATGCCCTGGCAGTATGCAAGACCTGAGCCTGGAGGGCCAGACAATGATGTGCTGTGTATTTATGCGTGTGTGTTTTGGTTGAGTGAGTATGTAAAACCCACGCAGTGTGTTTACACACCATGACCATGCTTCTTTCATTTCTGCAAAAACCATGACTCAATAAAAAGCCAACACTTTCACACAACCATTTTAAGCTGTAATGTTTATGACCCTGTGATGCCTCACCTCCACTCTGAACGCTGCAGAAACAGAATGTGGGGAATGAGGTGAGAGGTAGTATCAAAGACTCAATATTGGTGAGAGTGGGCAACCACCGTCAGGAGGGATGGGAATTAAATACCAATTCTAGTTGAGATTCGACACTAGCTTGCTCAGGGAACCAATATCAATTGTTTATATACTTTGCATTCTAATATCAATTCCTCACACTTGATTTTGCATTCCTTGCAAAATCAAGAACAGTTTGCTCTCATTAGAGTCAACTATAACAAAATACTCAAAGATGTGATCATGTAGAGAGGAAACAAAGGTGGAAATTGTGGCTTAACTTTACCAGAAATTATGCTAACTGTGATTTCAAGCAATGGTGGAAACAGCAGCAACACGCAAAAAATATGTATCACATTGTTAAATATAAGGCACGCCATGTTTTTGACTGAAAGCCTTTGTAGGCCAACTTCTTTCCACACAAAAAATCCACAGATACCAACAAGGGAATCCACATATAATCAGATTGATATGCAGAATCAATAATGGCACTGGCATCAATAAAATCTTAACAGTTCCCATAATGACAGGCATGACTTATTTTTCATTGCCAGGAAGGCAGGACTTTCCCTTTTATTCTACCATTTTGTTCCTGTCTCTCATTATTTTTTTGTGCTGCTTATTTCTGATGGACCATATTCTCTGGCTGCTGTCCAATCTGTCACTTAAACTCTCCCTGTAACAAATAACTCTGACACCTGTAATAGAGTGGCTAAACTATTAAAGTATAAAAACAGGTTTGAGTGCCTTTCCTTTTGCACTTGTGCTCAGGATTTTTCCAGATTTTCCTAATCACTGTATGTTTTGTGTTATCATGTACTGGTGTGCTGTTGCCTGCTGCAAAACAAATTTCCCACAGGATAATAATAAAGTTGAAGTTGAAACATATATCGTATAATAGTGTTCAATACATAAGAATAGCAAAAAGTATTAAGGAGAAACAAAGTGTCAAATGGATGAATGTCTGCTGCCAAACAGAGGCTGGAGGCTGAACTAAAATACAAAAAAAAATGTCCTGAGTATCAGTAAATTTTAGATTAATAAAAGATCATTATACTGCAATTAAATTATTGAAATATTCTTACATCTGTTTCCAATAATTTAAAGGATAAATTAAACTCACTTTTTACTGGGGATGAGTAATGCAAGCCAGTACCGAAATGGTACAGGTGGCATCTACAGATGAGAATTATAAGGTTTTATTGATATCAATGCCATTATTGATGATGCTTTACTGATCTTCTGATTCTTTAACGATTCCCTTATTGATTCAGCTGATTTTCTGTGTGGGCAAAAGTTGGCCTACAAAGGTCTTCAATGGAAACAATGTCAAACATGTCAGTGATAATATAAGACGCCTTTGCAAATTTCTGGCGTTTCCAACCACTAAATGCTGTCAAGACAGCTCATTTATTCAAAATTAAGCCACAATTTTGGCCACTTCTGCCCCCATATATGGCATGATTAACATTGTGACTTCATTGTTGTCTTTTTTGCTGACTGCCTCCAATGACTTTGATGTGCAAGGCATACAAAACGAAGCGGAAGGAATTGATAACGCAATAGTTAAGCAGACACTAATGATACTGATTCCTTGAGGAAGTAGTCAACAATTCTAGACTGGAATTGGTTTTCAATTTACATCCGTAGTACCACCATATCTGTATCCAGTCAAACTGAATTTTGACTCAAATTTATGTGCTTTATTTGATACCATCCCCCTAACGGCAGAGCAGAAGATGCAGAGCCATCTCTGCTTCCTCTGCTCAGTGAGCTGTCCAATCTTTCCCTTCAGCAAAAGAAACTGACACTAGATAGATAGACGGACACATACTTTATTGATCTGGAAGGAAATTCAATTACCACAGAAATAGAAGCATTATCATATAAGCCAAGGCAACTGTAAACATCACTGAGGCTCTTTCACAAGTATCCGTTCAGGAACTGCTAAGACAAGGCACCATTTTAAAAGGCACCATTTAGTGCTATTATGACAAAGAGATAATGAAAGATTTCCTGCTCTTGTCTGCTACCTGAATACTGATACTGAGTTGGAGCATAGCTTCTACTTCCAGGCCCCATGACTTCAGCCTCTGGGAAGCGAAACAAAATAAAACAATCATTCAAGGTCAGGCTCCTCCGCAGGACGGGGGAAAGACTTTAATCTGCAGGATATTACATTTGGGCTACAGGAGTTTCATGCGGCTGCTTCTTTCTCTCAGAGAAAGAGATCCAGCTGAGTTTATTTAGAAATCTGGGAGAAAATGTGGGGCCTTTGAAGAAGCTTTTAGTCTGACCTACATGGAGGAGTTTGGTACAGTTGGTTTTCAGATTTAGTTCATCAACATTTTTCACTATTCCTAATGTCAGGGGACAGTTAAAGAGTAGTTAAAGGTCTTTTGGTCATGTTGACATCATTTCAAGCTTATTTAGGCTAGTTAAGAAAGTTAGTGCATGTACAGAAATCAAATTTTCATTTAAAGTTAAACAACATAAGATTTAGCTCAACGATTAACATTTATGATCTTTTTATTTCAGTTTGGAGTCAGATCCAGCTAACAAATACAGAAAAATGTTTTGATATGCCATTTAAAAAGGTCACTTGCACCCAGAGTTAAAGGGCAGGGGCTTTTGTCTCCCATAAGCCCAAAGTAACCTCCTATTTGTCTACTGACCTAATGAGAAGGTGGACACTATAAACCATAGAAACATTTGTGCTGACAGACACATGTCGCTATATTTATCTTGATGCAAAAAACAGTCAACTTTGAAAAACTCCAAATCTCTCTGTCTATAAAAAATCAGTTAGATCAATATGTGACCACAGAACCGTATTTTTTATTAAACTTACATGGGACACATTTTGAGGAACATGATGTTCATACTAAAAAAAAAAAAGGTGCAATTCTGAGGTTAATATGAGGCTATGCTCCATTCATTAGCATCACCGTGAACTAAAGAAGAGCCCATAGAGTTCTCTAATTGGTGGATATCTCTTCACTTCTTCCTATAGCTTCCTCTCTAATTATCTATATTGTAAAGTGTAAGGAGGGAACGAAGAAGGGATGAGAAGAGGATAATCTGCAAGAGCAGCAGCAAACAATTAAAGTGACAGGAATAAGCGTATAATCCCTGAAAGCTAATGAATGTACTTTGAAGTCCACAAGTGTTTCTTAAGACATTGAACAAACCAATCAAAATGAGCCACAGAGGATAATTTAGCATTTATACATAACCTCACTGTCAATCACAGTCCAGTAGGTGCTCAATAATTCATCAGCTGCCTCTACACAACCTCATCAGACTTTAAATGAGTAGCTAAGAAAAGCACCTTGTTAAGGATTGTTGATTATCCCGCCGATAATAGAGACGATTTGTCAAAAGACATTCTTGCTGAAAAGTAGTTTGGGATATAAACATCTGAACTGGTGTAAAGTGCTACAAGGATGACATATTTGCAAAGGTCAGCCTCCTCAATTTGAGTGGCCTGGCTTTTGATTCCAGTAAGGGGTGCGTGTTAGCAAGACTACTACAGGGCTGACAATTCCATGTATATTGTGATACTGTGAGCAGGGTGATATATCAGTTTTTCTATAAATAGTCTATTTTATTTTAAAAAAGGATTATTATAATAGTATTCAATATTATATGCATAAAATAGTTTCTAATCTTTGTTATCTATATACAGCATGGTCACTGCAACATGGAGCATCAAATGACTGAAAGTCTGCTGCCAACTAGCAGCCAGAAGCTGAACTACAACTTAAAAAAGAAATATCATATCGTATATAGTTGCATAAATTACAAACTAATAAAAAAAAACTGGTCACCATTTTGTGCAAGAAAATATTGCATTATATTGTGTGTTGAAATTTTTTAAAATCCTAAATCCAGCCTTAGGCCCCTTACTAGTGTTATTTTCCACTCTTAAAAGTACTGGCACACAAAGACAGTTATTTTCTTTTATGAATACCTTTCTCAGATCACTTATCTGTCAAAGAACAAAAACTAGGGCTGCAAGCAGCACTGAATAGGCCCTCGCACCTGCATGTACCTTAGCTGGTGTCGGTAGGAGGCACACACTGAACATGCAACCCCTGACAAAACGCCCATCTCTCATGATTTTTTCTTTTTTTGGCTTTATTATACTAGGATTGAAAAAAAAAATGCTGGCCTCAAAATGCAGGTGGGGCTGATTTTTTAAAAAAATATATTGTAGGGGCACCAATTAAGCCACGGTTACAAACTAAAATTACATCAATGTAATCCACAATCAACTGGGAATCTGTCTACCATTATCCAAGACTATACAAGCAGTTTTGATTATTCTCAAATTTGTATTTAAACAGTCTATTGGACACGATGCTGTATCTAAAAAATGAAACTGGCAGACTTCCTGTTCATTTTACATCATGGGCCCAAGAGACTTTTTCTTAGATCCTCAAAAAAAAAATCACAGACACAAACCTTGCACACTAAGAGTGATGTGTGTATTTTGCATTCATTGTGAAATTTCACAGTGTAAAATAAAAACTTACAGAGCCGTCAAGCAGCAATTATGTCTTGTTACATCCATTCACAGAGCCTTGTAGATGCATCAGGCTTGTGCTGCTCAGCAAATAGACAAGTGCCAAGTGCTAAAAAACTTGAGGAGTGAGAGCATGTCTTTAATTTCAGTTGGCCACACCAGAAGTGACTGTGAGCACGAACTTTTTCCTTATTTATCATGTCTCATTCATGTAATCTGTAGGAGAGGCACAGCACAGTGTCATAAATGCAAGGGAGAGCAAAAGAGAAAGGAAGCTGCGGCAACAGATTGACACAGACCAGAACCCCAAAGAAATCCCTTGAATGGTATCGAAGGAAAAAAAAAAAAACAGAAAACTGAACCTGTACCCCAATAATAAATAATAACGCTGATGGCCAAAAGTTTCAGACTGCACTTTGTACGGTTGGATTTTTTTTCTTTACATTCAACAATTTTGGACACAAAAAAACCCTAAGAGGCCTTTACTCCTCAGTGTCCACTTCTACCACTCAAGACAAGGTCAAAAAAAGCCCCAAATTAAATTATCATGAAAATTTTTATTTTCTTTAGTTTATTTTTTTCCCTGTTTTCTTGCTTTGCTTTGTTTTGTTATTTATTGGGGGGGGGGGGGGGGGGGGGGGGGGGTTATTGCTTAAAAATACATGTGTAGTAAAGAAACTTATAAAACTTCATGTTTGAAATTATATTAATATCCAAATAACAGATAAAGAGATAAACAACCATTTAAGCACACACTCATATGTAACGGCAATTTGTAGTCACAAATTAACCTTACAAGCATGTTTTGGTCTGTGAAACAAGAGTGCCTGGAGAAAACCCATGCAGGCAATGCAAACTCCATTCAGAAAGACCCTGATCAACACAGAGGCTGAATCTCAATCTCCTCCCTAAACCCTGAGCCCTGAGCCCTCATTGACTTAGGTGACTGCACCTGGAAAGTGATTGAGTGCATGAGGCTGCAAGGGCTTGAAGTACTATAAACAGGAATGGGACAGCCCTTTGTTTATTTGTTGACAGCAATGCATCATGCTAGAGATAAAATAAACAGCCAGATTTTTTTGTTTGACCTCCAACATTTTTTTATTTATGTGAAACACATACACCCATATTCACAGATTTACAACACCGTGTATATACAGACTTTACATTATATACATATTTACATATATACATATGCATACATACAAGGGGCATCTCAAAAATGGTTAATCATATTAAGGGATTCCATAATGTTCAGAGTTTTCTTTGCTCTTTTGTCTTCCATTACTTTAAGTGAGCTCATATAATATTCTATTTCTGATTTTTAGTTGGATAAATCAGGTGCATTATTTTGAATGCCACTTCCTTGATTTTACTTGTGACAGTATTTCTGATTAAAATTCCACACAGACTTCCAATTAATGTTATCAAATTTTGAATTCCAGATGGATTTTGATTGAGGAGTTGAGATTTGGTGGTAGAGTTTCCTGATATGTTTATTGGTACATTGTTTGCTTATTAACTGTACACCTACAATATGAGCTCTGATGAATATTGTATGATGTCCTCCCCTTCCCCTTGCAGTAATGTTAAAGGTACCGTTGGTAAGATTTTGGCACACAGCCAGCTAAGATGCCGATTAGAAAACCAGCACAGCTCCTCCCGTCCTGTTTTCTCTAAGATCACTCCCTCACACGAGTTTAGCCCCTCCCACAAAAATGTGCCTGCAAATGCGACATTGTGCCCGCCTGTATCAAAACACTCCAGTACAGTGAGCTGTTTACCGAAAGGCTTCTCAACAATGAGCAACACAACTGCTGCGACAATGTCTGATACTGAGGTTACAAAGCCCCATGGGGGAAACAGGCTGTGCTTTCAAGTAAAAGTACAGTTAGTACAGTAGTTAAAGTACATGCCAATAAGGTACTCATCTAAGAGGGAATCTAAACATATTTGTTTGTTTTATGTTATAAAACCGAGTAATACATCGCATGTTGCGAAACAACATAAGAGAAAAAAAAAAGTAACTTACCTGTCCAACAGAAACGTAGCTAGCTCTGCATCGGATTTGAAACCCTTGAGATCCCGAAGGGTCCTCCACCTCTCGAACGTAACACCGACATTGATTCTTGTTTTATTTTGCACATGGTCCTCCTCCTTCTTGTGCTCTCGCTTTTCGGTAAGCGTTTTCACGGTCCTGTCTTTTTGGTGGAAGCTGCCTGGGGCATAGGTGGAATCGTCACTTTCCCGCTGCCCGCTGGATTATTGCTGTCCGCCATTGTACATGATTTGTTGTTCTTCTTCTTCTTCCTTATGCGCGTTCACGGGAATGAAGAGCTTTACAACCAATCACGATGAAGGACGAAGCACTGCCCCTTGACCAATCAGGATAGAAGCCTCAGGGGCTCTTCTGATTGGTCAAAGATACCTGGAGCGGTCGAAAATTTTTGACAGCTCATAACAGAGACAGATGGAAATGCAGAGATCTCGCACTAGTGCAATTATACTACTCTCATAAAGGGATCTCAATGGAAGTTCCAACATTTGATCTAAATGGAACACAAAAAAATTAGCATCGGCTAGCAAAATCCTACCAACAGCACCTTTAACAGATCATCAGGAATTGCATCAAACACAATTGCGAACTCTTTAGAGAGATCCCTCACACACTATATGATTTGGCAGTGGGACAGCCCTAAGCCCTCATGGACTTTGCGGGAGCTCGCCTCAAAGTCAGTGAGTGTTTGAGTGTGGACATTGGGATTGGGCCAGAGACTTGAACCGGCAATCTTCTAGCTGTGAGGCACGTGCACTAATCATCCACCCAATATCCACAGGTAAATAGCATCATTAAAGAGTCAAAGTAAATAGCTTTGAAAGTTAAAAGATTGTTTGGCAACCTGGTCACTGCACAAAACAAAGCACCAAACTTCAGGTTATGCTCTAATGAACTGAAATAGATGGGCCCAACAATCCTCAAAGTAACAAGGCAATATTTAATACATACAGCTACCAGCAATGGCAAGGGAAATCACCAAAACAATGGCAACAGCATCAGTGAAAATATATCCAGCCCATTTAAAAATCAATTGTGTTCCTCGCCAAAGTGAGTGCAGGAAGCATAGCAGTGAAATATCACACTAAATATGCCACAGGAACAACCTTCCAGATACTTTTTAATAGGCAAACCACAGCTACAGCTAGGCAAAGTTGGTTCATAGACAGACAAAAAGGGTCTTCAGAAAACCTTGCTGTTAGAAAATGTAAGTATTTTTAGTAGATGATTGTGGAACAAGCCACATTTGCGGAGCAGAAAAAGAAGATAAAAGGCCAATACAATCCATTATGTGTAACAGTGCATGTAAGCATGTAGGGCGAACACTTACCTTGCTAATGTGAATCAACAGGTGTTCCAAATGTTTTTGAATCTGAGGTTATCATGGCCACAGGAAACAGCAGAAGCTTCAGTGAAGTTACAGAAAACATACTTAAGAGTTTTTCTTTAAGTTATCAAAGCAGTGAAGCAGTAGTGCGACATACGCAATTGACTGGCAGCTCAATTAGACCTCCTCTCCGCTTAAGGTGCATTTGATTTATGTTAAAAGTGAGGAGTACGGAGCTCGGAGACCACTGGTTTCTTTCTATAAAACCCATGGGCTTTGCTCATCAGACAGGTAGCCCGAAGAAGCGTGTGTAATGTTTGGGCAATGTGAAAGCCAACACCATAAGCTATTTGACTTTTATTTGCAGTCAGGCCAACATCTTCAGACTGGTTAAAGTCGGAGTAAGGTGGCGTCGAGAAATGTTTGTTTGCTGCACATAGCGAAAACTAGAAGTCCTGTGGTAGGACTGGGAAAATATCAGATTTGTATGATATATCAATATATTTTCAAATCCAGAAGAGAGTCATTATTGATTATTTTTCATGTTACTTAATACCAGGCCTAATGCTCAGCATCAACAATGTTCATAGTTAAAACCACTATTTTTATCGCGTAAAAAACAGTCTATATTAAATGTGAAATCTGAAATGGGAATTCATATATATTATTTATTTTGTATCATTTGGGAGCATTTAAGAAAATCAATCAATGTTGACGTGTTTTGTACCAGGACAACAAAAAATAGAAGTCTCTGAATCACAATATTGGAAGTTGTTTTTTAAGTGTAAGTATTTACAAGAAAACTCCCACACACTGTTAAAATTGTGGTAAATATGTTGGCAACATTTGGTAAAGTAGATGAAACTGGCAACAAATGCGGATTGCCTTGATTTCTCTCTAGCAGACAGGGCTCCTCCGTTTTGTTTGATAATTTGACTGACTAGTATTATCACATTTTGATACAAGCAACCATTTAGGAAACTGTGGTTATACTTAAAAAAAAAGATTACAGAGAATGTGTTTTAAAAAAAATCGATAAGTCAAAATATCGTCATTTACTTCTTGCCATTAAGTATATCAATACTGATTCTATAGAATCAATACAGCCCCTCATGCTGTGACAGCACATGTTAAATACACAGTGGATAATGTATCCAATGGTGCAGTTCAAAAGGTGGCGGTAAGCCAAACTACATGACGCCACACATGCTCCAAATTTTAAATTACTTCCAAGACGTTTAGGACCCAAAATTTAAGTGCCTTCAGTCGTAGACTCCTTTAAACATTTGTCTTTTTAAAACATTGGCTTTTCCCTTTTTGTACTCGCAAAAAAGAAAAAGTCTGTTAACAGTCAGTGTTAGTCAGTGTCCAAAAGTAGTATCACAGTATCTAGATATACATGGTATCATGAGGTTGCTGGAAATACCCACTCCTACTAGAAATCTTAAAAGAAAAAAACAACTTTGAAATTATAACTGAAGTCCAACACCCTCTCACACCCAACGATAAATTATGTTCAAATTTCAGATTTTTTAATCCCAGACTTAGACTTTTTCAGACAAGAAGTCATACAGGATGACTTACTATAGAGCTGCAACTGGAGTTAATGCATTTAAACCTGTCTCCTTGCCCCCATTTGAAAGGCCCCTTGCATGTTACTTTTAATAATTTTATTATTACCGCTACACTGCAATTACTGTCATCAGTCCTGGTGTTTTATGATATTGCATTCAGATTTACATTGTGTGGGTGTAGTATTCTAATGGGAACAATGTGATGACATTTTGGAGCATGACAGATTGTCTTTATTT
Source organism: Cetoscarus ocellatus (assembly GCA_037902135.1). NCBI lineage: Eukaryota > Metazoa > Chordata > Actinopteri > Labriformes > Labridae > Cetoscarus > Cetoscarus ocellatus. The sequence goes on along the minus strand of JBAMNC010000566.1, from coordinate 280,819 downwards.
GTATTATCTGTGTTGGGTTCTTTGTTGTGAACTATATTTTAAGTCTGGTATTCAACCCAACTGAAATAGGCCATTCATTTCAATGGAGATATCAATAGAATTATTTAATCTATCCTCTCCTTTATGCCACAATAGAGTGGAAAAACAAAATATAAGGACTAAAATTGCTGGGATTTTCTGATAACCAGTTTAGTCCATTACAGCTGACCAGCCAATGAGCTCAACTCGGAGTAGGGCTGAGGCTCTTTAGCCCACAAGCTAGAGGAACATTTCAGCTAGGAAGAAACTGCTGTTTAACAATGCTGTGCTAATTTACACTGTTAACGCACAGATACATGTATGTATGAGAGGAAAAGAGTAAGCACAGAAGTGTGACTTATGTGACTGAACTGCAATATTTAGCTGAAGTGCATATTAGCCTCAGCCATTCTACTGTTTTTCTATTTCTTTGACTTCTACTTTAGTTGCCGATCAAAATCATTTGTTTTTACCATATTATGTCAAAGATTGCTATGCTGGTACTGAGATAAACATTTGTCATTTCTTTTAGGTCTTGATATCAGTGTGATAATATTGTTTGTTGCCATTCAGAATATGAGGATAAGGTTTTTGGTGCATTTTTCCCAGCCCTAAACCACAGATGGCAAAATCACTCATTGGGTATATTGAGTTTGGCTTCTTTAGCTCTTTACACAGACTATTTTACAGTACGTAACCAGTGCTAATTTGAAAACTTGTTAAAAAAAAAAGCTGGTCTGAATTCCAGGGCAAACTGAAGTATCCCCCCAGCACCAAAAATTTTGCAGCTTTCCTGCAGATTCGCATGTATATTATACATTAAAGGCGATTCAAGCACACTTGAACTGTGTTTAATGTGTTTAAAAAAATGAGACACTCAGAAGGAGTATATAACCAGTAGGGCCTGCCATCATTTTCTTAAAAAAGGAACATGAAAGATGAGCAACAGAGTGAAATAAAGTGGAATAATGCAGGCTGACATGTTGTGAACCATCGCTATTTTAGTACTAGAGGGGAAAAAAACAACACCTGCAACTATTGATCATGCGTTTCACTGCACAGAGCCGGAGGAGAGGATCCAAGCTAATCTGAAAACCCTTTTTTCCTCTGGCTTATCCTGCCCTCCCTTTCTGACCAGCAGAAACTACAACTAACCTACTTCTCCTCAGTATATAAGCCCCTTTTCTCTCAGTGTTGATTCTTTGAAGACCGTTTGCAAAGCTAGTTTGATTTTTTTTTTTTTTTTTTTAATTGCCTGTTTAATATCTGGTCTAGTATTCAGGGTTATGTCAGAGGAAATTATAGATTTGATCATAAGGCAACTGCACTGTTTAGGCAAAACACTGTTTTCAGCCGTCATTGATTTGTCCTTTTTGATTTATTTCATTCCATGATGTGCAATGCATTTATGTGACAATATCTGCCATCCATTATCTAATAAATGTGCAATCAGGAGACTGTTAAAGGGAGAAATGAAATAATACCAAGAAATGCGATAAAAAAAAAAAACAATGAGGCTATGTACAATTTAACAAAGATATACATGGCAATACCCCTTTTAACCAGCAGATGATGCTATCTTTAATTCGCTCTTACTCACGCTTATTGAAGCTGTGGCTTTAAGAGTTGTGGTTTATACAATTGGAAAGAGCCTAACTTTGAAAATTAAAAAGGCTGCTGACTTTTGAGAATAAAATAAGGAAAATGGATGAATTAAAAATAAAAGAATCAAATTCAGTGTTTACTGCAGAATAAAATGCCCCTTAAGGTTGTTCTAGTGTTTTGTGTATTTATGGCTGCAGTGCATGCTGTTTTTACTACAACCAAATCAACTGAATTTTGTCACATTTAAGACATAATCACTGAGACATCAGGGTTTAAATGTTTTTATCATTTGCTTATTATAGGCAAAAGTGTTGCACATGTAAGTTTGAATACAATGTTGAGTTATGTCTGCCACAGTGGGGTTCTAAAAATGTTTGTATTAAAACCCAAGATATAACTATAAATGCATGAATGCTGAATAAAGCATTATTGTGGATATCCAGTGATATTTTCAAACATATTATCACCGATTCCGTTATCGATACCAATATATACATGATTTTTTTTTGTAACAACAATTTTTTGGCTTTTTTTTCACTGAGAAGGGATTGTTTTTCTTTTATTAAGTAGTGGAAATAATGGAGCATTGATCTATTTCTGTAAGCAAAATGTTTCAATTTCACTTTTAACACCGAGGGAGACACCTTATTTGGCTCACAGTTAGCTGTGTATTAACAAACCTTTGAGTTTGTAACCATTTGTCTTTACTAAACACTACACGTGGCTGCTCCACCTGCACAAAAAAACACTTTATGAACACAAGACAGAATAAAACATTATACAGATGCAGTTTGGACAGCAAGTGTGCAACTCTGAGTGATGTGCCGCAACATCTGACACTTAACAAAATTAGGATAATTTGTCAGATGCTATCTTTCAGCACAAACAGCAATAAAAGTAAAAAAAGAAATCATCTTGTAATTGCTCTCAATGTTTGAATGATTGTCACTGTGAAACAACTATTTCAAACACATTAGAAAGTCATTTGAAAGGTCAAAAGCAGCTAATAGGGCCATAATCTGTTGTTCTTGTTTCTGTACACAGCAAAACAAATTATGCACAGTCAGGCTAAAACCAGCCCCAATTTCAAGGCCAATCATACGACTCAAAATTCTCTTAAAAATTGCCTTGAAACGGCACTGTGTATGTCCACCATAATATTAACAGTGCTTGCACCGCTGGCCTTTGATAATCCTTGTAGATTGTCGTCTACTTGTCTGTGCTAAATATGGCGATTAACTGCTTTGGTCAACTACTTATACTAGGGGTGCACAATGTTATCAGTACTATATCTGTATTGGCAGATTTGAAAACTGCTGCAGAAATTTACTGCTGATTTTTACTTAAATATATTTGCATTAAGTTTAGCAAAATTTTGCACATTAATTTTACATAGCAGGTGAAAGTTGCCAACAAAAGGTGGATTTTTTTTTTACAGATCAGTAAATCAGTGTCTGTAGCTCTTATTTAGCATTATTATACTGTAACTGTTAAAAAGGTATATATCCATATAAAAGCTGTAATATAAAAAAAACGTTCCAGTTATTTTTACCTATCAGTATCAATATCAGTATCTGCCAAAATAAGTTTTAAAGTATCAGTATATCCAATATCAACAAAAATCCAACTATCATGCATCCCTAACATGAACTCAAGTTTAAACTGGCACAGCCAACATTAAACTTCATTCTTATTTTCTAGGGCAAAAAATGCTGCTAAACCATATGGCTCCTACGTGAGATGCTACCTGTGCTATCTGTTTTTGCTTTGTTTACATCCAGACAGTAGAGCATAAAAGACTTATTTAGTAACTGGAGCCACACTACCTTCTAATTTTACAATTAAGACAAGGTTTATCAGGAAGTAGGAACCCACAAAAAAGTCAGAAATATGAAGAAAATTCTTAACCAACTAGAAATCATGGCTCTTGACTGGCTTATAGCATGTCCCTAATGTTGACCACAATCTCACATATTCGCAAAATTTAGAAGAACCACAAAGACCCTCATAAAACTGTACCCTGACCCCAGTTTCAAGATGCTTATCATATTGTTGCATCTATATTAAAGGCAGAATTATACAAGTTAATTCTCTTAAACAAATGTCTAATTAAACTTTGGCTGCTACTTCATTTTAAGCTCTTTTTAGATGAATGTTGTGAGTGAAACAATAGCTGACACATCTTGTTTTCTAAAGTTTTAAAAATGGAGAGAGGTCTTAGATGGCCCTTTTGCAATTATCCACAATCAAGCAATCAACTGACAAAAAGTTTGTGTGATACTGTTTAACATTTTGTTGTTTCACTCTGCAACCTCATTTTGCTTCGGTGATAGAGCTTTCATGTTCTCATTTCATCCGTGACTTGTGATTTTTTGTGTGTTTAAAACTGACTTTAGTGCACAAGACAGCACAGAAGTGACTATGACATCCCCACTGTTTGTCCTGCTGCACGCATCCCAATCAAGACTATTATTATTTCCTGAAAAGAAGGAATTGCATGACTGGCCAACCAAATTTTCATTTCATCCTCTGACATCCCTGAATTACAATGTGAGGATGAAACATGCTCGTTCATTATTATTTCATCTTCTTTGTCAGTGTCAACAAACAAGCTACTTGCACTGGTTGAGTGAAAAAAAGAGTTTATTAAGATCAGAATGATGTGGTGAGAAAAATTGTTTGGAACTAGATATTCTATCTTTTCTTGGCTTTAATTAAATTTATTCAGGGAATAGTCTGTGATGCAGATTGGTTCAGTGTCACAAGATCTCTGCAAATGATGTGGGTGAAATGCAAGTTTCTGCTTGGCTTGTGTGTGGAGAGAGTGAGGACAAAAATAGTGTGGCATATATATTGAACTGATGGGTGGGATGACAAGTCCTGTGACAGGACAAAGCTGTCTGGAGGCCATTTGGCTTGACTAAAAGATTTATTGTAAAATGTAGTTGTAATGATTTAGTCAAGCTTTTGTTGGCCAGAGTTTACCTTTAACACAAATCACTATAGGAGATCACATTCATCTTAGTTTAAGGATTACAAGTGTTGACTTTTAATTACCCAGTAGTGTCAACACTGAATAATTTATGATCCTTTGGCTTACAATGCAGGTCACTGCAGACAGGCAGAGCATGCATGTGAATACTTTGTCCAGATGAGTCACTGTTGTATAAGATCAGAAAAAATCTTCAGCTGTTCAATCTAATTTATAATTGTTAAGTGGAGAAGCCTTTGGTAGTTTCTCCAAGCTGTGGATCACTATTTTATGTGTGCACACCAGGTAATTTCATATTATCCTGAACATGTACCCACTGTTATTGTAAACGATGCTAAATCTGTGTTAATTGGAGCAATTTATTGGTGTTTATTTCCAGTTACTGTTCGTTTGGAGACCAAGGTGGGGCAACATGCCTAAAGGATGTAGTCGATTGGTGAATGTTGCCACCTTGTGGATTAAAAATGATAACACAGCTGATTTGAACGCAGGTAAAGATAGAAAACACCTCAGTGGTCATATCTAGGTCAAACCATGTGTCAGCAGGGGATGGAAAAAGCACAAAAATATTGATCTCATGTAAAAGCCAGTGATGGTGGATAAGTACAAAATGTCAACCATTGAGTAAAAGCATTGATCCCCATGGTCAAATGTTACTTCAGTAGAGTGGTGCAGGAATGAGTCAAAAAGAAAAAGTATTTCAAATAGTGGTTTCAGATAAATGCCTGAAACAAGGTTTGTGATAAACACACGGACATGAGATTTTAATGTGTGATGGGAATGATAAAATGTATCTGATGATGCATGCTTTTGAATATTAAACTGATGTTGTGTTTAAAACAACAGTTGCAAATTAACTGCTAACAAGCACTATAAAAATGGCTGAGGACCCCATGGCAAGCATTTTTAAAGATGTGTTTAAATTATCAGTTATTGCCTTAGCCATGAGGATCAGCTTGATCAGGTCTCTTGATTGTATGGAAACGCTTGCACGAGAGGTTACCGTAAGATGTTGTCCACTGGAAATATTGAAGTTACTTCTAAATCGAACCGCCATGTTGTAGATCTATTTTAGCTTACTGATAGCTACTATGGGATTTTCGCAAAGAGCAGAACATCTAAGTTTCATATTTTTTTGTTCACCATAGAGATTATTACGAGCAATTATCCAAAACACAGTAAGAAATTCCAGAGGCTTTTGGTGGGCTTGCAGTTGTCTATGCCTACAGTGAAAGTTTCTCAGTCAGTATATTACATGTTCAGAGGTAGTTGCTTTTGAAAACAGTAAAGTATTCAAAAGAGGGGGCCTAGGAAAGGCAAAACCAAATTACAAAATCATAACCACATTTACAAAGCTTGAAATAAATGAACATCTAGCAAAACACTTTTGCAATCACAAAATAAATTTAAGTTTTAGAAGACATATGTACAAAACAAGAAACACTTTCACAAATCTTAAAAGAAAAATATGTTTCTGAAAACAAAAGTGCTTTTCAAGACAAAGGCACATTTGCAAATACTTTTATATAGGACAAACACACAGTGGGCAGAACACTTTTACAAAGTTCAAAATACTTTAACAAATGCCAGAAGTAGACCTGCAGTGATTATTCAGCAAGGAAGTCTTTAAGATTTTCTATATTTATTTTTTGAAGTGCACATCTGTTTTGTGTTTCACAATGTTTTGCTTTTTTTTTCTTCTAATGTAATCTTGTCTTTAGAAATATGTATCTGTTTCAAGAACTGTAAAAGTGTTTCTTGTTTCATCCATTTATTTCCTGAAATTTTCAGTCTAATTTGTTTTGTGTTTGTGCAAGTGTTTTGTTAATGTATTTTTGTTTTGTTTTTTTAATGTAATCTTGTGTTGGTATTTTTCACTGTGTTTAACTTTTTGTAATTTTGTTTGCAAATCCCTGCCATCTTATCAAGGTTCTTCTGTGTTTTCTAAACACAGTATTTAACAATGAATGAGCACAGTAACTGGTGGATTGTATATTTGCTAAGATCACATCAGCTCCACTTTTTTAAATCCCAAGTTGTCAGAATTGCAGATTTGTTTTGCAATGGGAACAACCAAAATGATGACCATGAAAGATATCAGCCAGGCTATACACAGTAGAAATCATTGATTTCAGGAGGTTTGAGGCCTTTTGATCTTTGCAAAAGTGCAGCATGTTCTTATTCCTGCTGCCTTACTTCTCCTGTCTTATTTTTACTGCTCCACAGCCATGTGAGCACCCAACAAAATGCTCAACACATGAAGCACACACAGCAAATTAAGAAGGGTTAAAGGAGTTGGTGTCAAAAACACGTGTTAAAATGTCCCAGTAAATCAAATCCATAGATGCCACTGTAGGATCTTCAACTAACTTTAACTCAGAAAAGAGCCAGCAATTACACTTAATGAGAGTTAAAATACCAGCTCTCCAGCAAAAGTGAAAACAATACTTTGTGGTGTGTACCCATATAGACACTTATGAAGTGTTAATACTGTCTCTGATGGTGTTAATTTGTCCAAGCAGTTTTTATTGTGCAGAGCCTCAGTAACAACAACTCTGTTTATACTTGTATTTTTTCTGATTCTGAAAAACTACCTGATGACCTACTGATCATTGTGTATGCCCCTTGTTTTTCCCTGCAGTTGACACCAATACTGATTATTTCTGACTGAGACCGCCTGATACCAGTCATACTCAGTGTGGCCTGTGCTCAAGAAAACAGAGTGGACATTTCAATGACTTAATTTTTCATTTCAAAAACCCTTTAAAATGTGATTAAAATATAGCAATTGGTGCTCAGGTGGAGATTGTCATTTCTCTCTGCTGCATCCAAAATTGCCAACGCTCAACTGAAACCTAAGTACGAGGGCTGATTGATAAGTTGTGAGCCTCATATTTAAGGGTTTGACATTTGGCAGACATATTGCATTATTTTTCAACATAATCTCCTTCAGTATCTATACACTTTTGCCAGCGATGTTTAAGGGCCTCAATGCCACTTTTAAAGAAGTCCTTTTCTTGACCGTTCAGAAAATCCTCCACTGCATGTATGATTTCCTCATCTGACTGAAAGTGGGTACCGGAAATGGCCTTTTTCAATTTTGGAAATAGATGAAAGTCTGATGGAGTGAGATCAGGTGAATAAGGCGGATGCTCAATCAATTCAAAGCCACAATCTTTAATGGCAGCCATGGCAATGACAGACTTGTGAACAGGGGCATTTTGTCCATTGCAAAAGTCACTTGCCTTGTTTACTTTAGAGTGCTACCTCTTTGACATAAACTGACCAAATGACACCAGTCTTCGGGTACACAGCCTTACAGGGACATGCAAAGACATTGGGAGGGGCAGGTGCTCAAAGTTAAAAAGGGGGCACATGGAGCACAAATTTGAAACACCATACAGAAAGTACATACCTTACAATATAACCGGTTGAATTGTAGCAACCCATATTCATAAAGAATGTAACAGAATCACAACGTACCATATCACTGTCCAACGCCTCATTTATTTGTTAGAAGCCAGTGCAAAGCAAAAGTAGTGTATGTTTCACCTGATGGCCTGGGGTACACTGAGCAGCTTCTGATGAGGGGTTGGTGAGGAGGGTGCTCGTGCTGATATTGTTGAAGGTGAGCTGTATTCATCTGAGTGTGTAAAAAGAGCATGGGAGAAATAGTAGCTGATTAAACAAGTGTTATGCGATCATGACAAGATGCAAAGATATATAACATTGAAAATGGCTCCCTGTGACTGACCTGCCAGACTGTAGATAGGGACCTTGCTTTATCAAATTGGAGGACAAAAATGAATCAATTATGACACCTCTTTATTTTAATTTCACAGCTTTATTTTTGCTTTCTGACCTCAGTAACACCAAATAACTGTTTTGAACACAAAGGGGAACATTAACATTCGTAGAAAGAGAATAAAGGAGGGGTGTGTGTGTGTGACACACATGCACACACACTGCTTGAAAGTAAAATAATACTATTATTTTAAGTAGTACTTGACATCTCTCTAATTCACTTTTGGTATGATAAAATAAACATACAGAAACAAAAAGAAGCCTGACACACTTTTTGGAGAATGCTGTGTGGTCACCAGAGTCTGTTGTGCAGATTTTTTCCCCTAGCCAAGCAGAATTTCATTCATTTTTAAGTCTGTGTTCACTATAACTGTGCACATGAGCTATCAAGACACTGTATGAATTATAAGATCACACAAAGTAACTGATGATCCCTCACTGTCCCTGCGATGCGCGTCTGTCTGCGTCTTCACGCTCTCCGGCACACGGAAGAGCGCGCGCCGAAAGACGCCGAGCTGTTCAGGAGGCATTTAGATCAAATGCTCGCGTGCATCATCTGCACTGCAAAATGACACTACTGACAGTCAACAACGGTAACAGCCACACTTTAAATGGAAAATATCAGGCCTGTAGTCCACACAGCAGATCATGGCTGCATCAGACAGCGGAGAATGCATCCCCTTGTGCAAAATGGGGACCCCATAGATCGTGGGGTCCACGAACATAACTTACATAAAGTAAGTTATGTTCTCAATAACTTAGTTTACTGAACTCACTCACTCGTCTGACTCTGCACACACACACGAGACACACTAGAAGATGCTTCTTGCTCACTTCACTTCGGTCATCTTGCAAGAATACACCGTGCACAAACGATACCGCTGAAAAACCTACTCACCGGATCAGCTGATTCCTCCGTCGGTCGGCACTCGGCAGCGGCAGTTACAGCTAGCGCGGCGCTTAGCTAAATGGTCAGGGCACGTCAGGTCAGGGCAGGTCGTGGATCATGTGACCGACCAAGCTAAATCTAAATTACTTTTATTTTATTTTATTTTATTTTATTTCTGGGCCACACAGACAGACTTTCTCACACTCACTTGCAAAAAAAAAAAAACTAAAAATTGAAAATATCAGTTTGACAAAATGGCACTTTGGGCATCAAGGGGCAAAGGGGCAGGTGCTCCAGCACCCTCTGCCCCCCCGCCCGCACGTGCCTGCAGCCTTATATAGTCAGGGAATAGTAGAGCTGAAAAAGTGGGGTGTAACAGATACAAGCAACACCACACCGCACAAACCAGTTCAGTGTCTTTCAGACCAGATGTTAAAAAGAAATTAAATTCATCAGCGGATTTATAGAAAGGAATAACAAGAAAATCACAGAAATCTTGTGGAGTAAAAAGTATGTTTTATGGTTTTAAAAATGTAGTGGAGTTAATGTTAGTAGTTTCCTTAAAAGATAATACTCAAGCACAGATACTCAAAAAGTTTACTTAAGAACAGTACTTGAGTATATTTAGTTTGTCATGTTATTCCAGTAAAATACAGTGACTAATGAACATTCACTTGAGTGCAAGAAAAACTTGCAATGTGAATCTGCTGAAATAAGTGAAATCAGTGTAACTTTTCTCTATACTTTTACCCAATTCTCAGATTTTTTGACATGTGGCAATGTACAATATTTACCACTGAAATTACTCCAGTTTAAGCAGAAAAACTACTCTAGAAACAAGTACACCAAAAGGCTAATCAATCACATTGATCTGAGTAAGTGTATTTAATTATTTTCCATCACTGTGTCAGGGTGAATCCAAAGGGAGTAAGCACATTTAAAATAATCTTTTGAAAACTTTTGTGTTTACTTTCATCTGTTGCCTTGCCTGCAGAAATATATTCATGTTGCCAGCTCTCTCTATGGATTTGTGCTTCTCTGGTGTAAACAATGAAAAATAAATTAGCGCAGGGCGCCCTGGAAAATGAGATGCTGTATCTCAAGAGGCTAAATAAAATTCAAATCAGTATGAGACAAGTGAGAAGTCTCTGAATCTGTTTATTCAAGTGGCTCCTCAGACTGCGTGCTTCTCTCTATCCGTAGGCCTACGCTAAAATAAACTGCTGCAAGAGTCTCTTATCCAGTGTTTTTATTTAGCATTACTTTAGCTGTTTGCAGACTGATAAATTAACATCTTTTCACAGATGGACTAGTTAAAGTTAATCTGGATTAACTTTAGCTAACTAAAGTTAATCCACACGCTGCTCTAATTCTCCCAAGTATTAATTTGCCTTTAATTAGCAAGTTAAAATCAAACCCCTGAAAGTCTAATAACCCAGAGTTGCCTGTTAATGTGCACATCTGGCATATAAATTCAACAAGTAAAGATACAGATATGTGCCAGGGAATACTCACAACGTATGTGGCTCTGTGGGCTTTTTATCGAATTATCCACTTTTGACTGCTTTGAATTAACACAGTGTTTAAAAAGCTGACCCAGCATTTCATCTCCAAGCCTTACCCAGTATGGGCTGATGCTATTTATCTGCCACATGTAAAAACTGCACAGCAAAGTGAGACCTCCTACAATAAAACTTTTGCTTTTCACTTCTTTTTGTGTAGCATTTAAGTTTGAAAGATCAGTTTTAAAACCCCTGATCTCTTAATAGTAATTCCAATTACATGCACATCATTATGATCAGATTTCTGAAATAACCTGCTAACACAAATAGTTATGTCAACTGTATAATTAACATTAATCAGATAAAGTCTACATTGTTTACAGGGAATTTCCACAGTAAATTATTGTAATGAGGCTTTTGTTGATGGGTAGATATATATAAGATTACAGTTTTTCAATATGTCATGCATACTGTTAATTAACAGGAATTTGTTGACTATTGAGTTGCAGTGATTATACAGCAGTAATGTTGCATCACAAGTTTCTTGTGACCAAAGACAGCATCAGACTTTAGTTTCACAATAAAGAACTGGGATTTTAAAGATGCATGTTCACATTACTGTAAAATTACAGTTAAATGTTGCAAAATAAGGGCAAATTGTTGCAAACCCATAGCACTCTGTATAGAACTGTGACTCAGCAACACCTCACTGCAGTGCCACATCAGTATTATATCTGGGTCAATGTGAAATTATAGTAAAGTGTTGTAAAACCACAGCACTTTACTGTTAAAGATTCATATAACTGTGAATTCACAACAACCCACCGAAACTCCACAACACTGCACTGCAATACCACAGTTGCCGGTGTTGCTGTGAAAACCCAACTTATGTAATTTTCTTCTGTGCTAGTGCAAGCAACATAGATTACTTTGCTTGACATCACTGCAATTATAAACATAAACATATATATATAAACGTATTGTGAGGAATTGTATTAAGCACTCAGCTTTTTGCCAAATCATATTCTATTTAGGGCAAGTTTACCTCTTAATCTGATTTATTTTGTTCTATTAAATATGCTTGTAAATTAAATAAAAGAGAGGAAGAAAAAACAGCAAAAAGAAGCACCTAGAAACAGCATTTTTGGAGTACAGCTGAGATGAATATAATGCTTACTGTAACAAAATAAAGGAGGTTAATTTAAATAATCTGTAAAAATGTCAAAATATTTGAGAAAATATCAATAAAATGATTAAGGAGGGATTCACAAGACATATTGAGCAGAGTATTGCCACAAGAATTCGCGACATGTATCTTACCACATAGCCAAAACACAAAACAACAGAGAGTAAGTCAGGAAATAAAAAGCCAGTTGTAGTTTTTTGTACTTGGGAAAAGAAATCAGACTGCTGGCCAAATCATGTAAAAAAAAAAAAAAAAAGTTTGTGTTTTATCTTACTTTCTTAATCTTTTATTAGTCTTGTTGACTGTCGTCCTGGTAGTTAAGTAGCCCAATATATTCCTTTAAATCAGGTTACATGTAGAACCTAAACCAGGGATTATTCTGCCATGATAGCCATTTTTATGTTGAAATTTTTATATTCTCAACATAACAATTACAAATATTTATGATTTAACATTAGGTACAAATACATAGCTGTCATACAGGGTTAATTTATCAACATTTATATTTTAAAACTCAAATGAAAGTGATCATTGATTTAATTATCTAAACACAAAGCCCATTCAGTTTCAGCTACTTTTCCAATGAAAGTTACACAGCATACTGGTTTTTAAGGTTTATTCTCAGTAACATTTCTATCTTAATTTCTAGAGGCTTTAGTACTAATTAAAAAGAAACGGAAACAATAACAGCAAACTCCCTCATCTTTGAAACACTGCATTTTTAATGCTGATCAGGCAAATTCTGTAATGTTTTCTTCATGTCTATCCTTTTTCGTTTTAATTTTGAATATACTCGCGGACCGCATTGAGGTGCTTGGAGGGCCGCCTGAGGGCCTTGGGCCAGTAGTTGCCCATCCCTGATTACTGCCGCCAGGCGACAGTCCACGGAAGTTCAGGAGTAACCGCCCTTCGTTTGCGCCTGCGCACTAGCTTCACTGTATTGTTCGCGATAATGGCTCCAACTGAGATCGTAGTGGAGTGGCAGACCAGTCAAATAATCAAGTATCTGCTGGCGGATGAGGACGAGGACGAACCTGAAAGTCGTTCATTAGCCCAGTGTAGTGGTGAGGTGGAGACAGATGGCCCAGGTATTTAAAATGTTTATTTAATTTCTTTTCTGCTCTTTCAGTGAATGACTGAAACATGATGTCCGAGTCTCTGAGTCAGTGTTATTGCAACAGAACCCATTTATAGCCGAGTAATCTTACTTTCGTTTTCCGAGATCATACAGAGTTTCATGTGTGAAAGGGCTTTGAATTACAAAACAATTTCTTGTCCGCGTTTAAACACATATTAGACGATGAAGCTTTTGACAGAAACACATTAACACATGTTACGTCAGCCCGTATGCGTACAGCTAAATGTCATGGCCTCTGTAATAAAAACATAAATTATAACCAATAATACCAGAATTCCCTGTCTTATATTTACAGCTACTGTTGTTCTTAACAGGACAGGCCCCTCCAGTCTCCCTCTCTCAGCTCTGTGCAGCTAAAGGAAAGAACTAATAAGGAAAAAATAACTTTTGGTTGATTTTTTTTTCTGTCGAACAAATTACTTTCAGGTGATTATTAATGTTATTGTACGAGGAATTGTGTTGTGTCAAAGTTTAAGTTACTGTTGCCTTTCTATCACTTTGACAGGCACTGTAGCCATTTCCTTTGACCTTTGGCATCGAAAAGAACTTTTGTCCAGAGAACTAGATTATCTTCTCTTTTCCAGACCATTCTCTAAAAACCCAATAGATGGTTGCGTGTGAAAATCAGACAAAGGTCAGCAGTGTCTATCAGGCTTAGCTCAGCCAACCTGACACCAATAACCATGCCATGCTTAAAGTCGCTTAAATCACCTTTCATCCCTTTCTTCACCCTTTCTACATGCATCACGTGTATGGAGCTGCTGCCATGTCATTGAATGATAAGCTATTTGCAGCAACAAGAAGTTGAATAGGTGTACCTAATTAAGTGCTCTCTGTTAAGCTTGTTCTCTTGGTGATTTATATTACCTATGAATTTCAGTTGTTTCCATGAATAATGACAGCTGGTATTGAATTATAATTCAGTATTGGATCTGATTTGTAATGAAGGGGCAGGACTAGATAAGCTCTTTGCTTCATTCTGTTCCCTCTCAAACTGGTTGTTGTGATGACATGAATGTGTATGTACTCACATGCTTAAATTTGTTTGATGGACATGTACAGTTGTTTGGTGTACATATGTATTATTTTGCTTTGACTTGGTTGTTGTTGTTTGGGGTTTTTTTTTCAAAGTTTGAGATAAATAAATAAAAAAAGGAAGTGACCGGTGGGTGTTTGTGGCTTTTGTAAACAAGAAGACAACATAAAATATGTATTTATGAACATCAGGTGCTCTAGAAAATCATGTTCACACAACAACTATTGATTTGATGCTAATAATACATTATATGATATTTTCTACTGTGGAAAAAATGTAGTAGAAAATGAACATCTTCAAAGTACTTTGTAAATTTCACATCCAGGAGTCAACTTTCCATTAATCTCACCTGTGCTAACTGATATTCAAAACTAAATGTAAAAAAAAAAGGCTGAGATACAAAAACAATTATTAACGAAAAACTTTCCATTCCATTAAAACGTATGTAAAGACTGGAAACTTATTGTTTATTAAATAATGATCTCCTGTATTCTTTCACTCTAAATTTTCTTTTTAATTTTTTTCTTGTGGTTTTAATTAGGAATATTTTGATTTTTTTTTTTATTATTTAGAGAATTTTTTTCCTCTCTGTTTCTCTTTTTGTAGTGTTGCAATTTGCTACAAATCTTGCTAATGGTGTACATGTAATAGATAGCTATATTGTTCTTCATAAAGTTTATTTAAAAGGACAGAAAGAAGCAGTCACAGCCAATGACTTTAACTCTTAACATGTTTCTTTTTAGATGACCCAGGAGATTTTGATCCAGTTGTGATCGCTGATAAACTGAGGAGTGTTGCTGATGCCCTGAATGAAGACTTCATGTTTCAGGCTGCCTTGACTGACCTGAAGAAAGCAGCCGCACAAGAGGTACAAATAGATCAAAACACTTTTAAGAATTCACCATTAGTGCTCATAGATTCTGAAATCCTGTTCACACATGCAAAAAAACCCAGAAATTATCCAGACATTACCCAGGCAAGCCAGCAAACAGCTGCATACGTGGAAAGGGCTTGAGGGTACGGAGCGTGGCCTACACCTGCTCACTCTGATCGATGGAGACAGCTCAGCTTACTTTCAGCTGTTCAGCACATGATCAGGGAGCGTGGTGCAAGAGTGTCCAAAACTGATATTATTAGGGGTGCAAAATGTTGTATTATATGTAATTTTTAGGTACAGGTGACTGAATTTCTTTATGTGAGAAGATTTGTCTGCAGCCAGTGTGATGGAGGCTTTCATTATGACACTCTTCTGATGACACCCAAAACTACATTAGGCGGATAGAAAAGTACATAAAACCTTGGTACATGGTAAAAAAAAAAAAAACCAAAAAAGATTTAAATGATAACTAAGAAAAAGTTACATTTTGTTGATGAACTAACATTTAAGAACATCATGTCTTCTCTTTCACAAAGTTAAGTTCTTCTAAATGTGACTGTCTAGTTCTCCTAGAAACAAAAAATAAAACAAGACAAACAGCATTTGATACCGATACTGACAAATGTGTACATTTTCATATTGGAAATTTTTAGTTTCTGTTCTATTACTGTTCTTGCTACAACCCCTTTGAATCAGCTTTCTTTTCTTTCCAGGCCGTAGATGCAGCCTTTAGTAATGGTGTGGACGCCTTATTTAAGTCTCACGTTTCTCAGAAAGCTGAAATATCTTCAGAGATGCAGCTGATCAAAGCCACAGTAACCTTTGGGCTCTATGTCAAGAAATCCTGTCCTGATCTAAAAAGGAAAGTCCAAAGTGCAATGGCCACATTCCTCAACAGACGTGTGGGCACGTGGGTGACTAAGCAGGGTGGATGGGTAAGTAGATTCATTTATTTCCTTATTTTTACATCACTACAAAACAACAATGTGACACGGAAAGAAGAACAAAATATTTTAATATAGGCAAAAGTCCAGTTTCCAATCCACTGCAGCACACCACTCTGTAGCTAGTGAGATTTCCGCTTGCGCAAGCATTGCAAACAGCAAAACCTGAACATCACTCATGAGAGTCAGGCACTTCATCTGACCACAGCAGACTTCTCAGTCAGATATCCCAAGTGCAGGGCAGTCCAGGCTGGATATGAATCCATGCTGACCACATCAAGTGCAACAGCCTCTCTGTACATAAGCTGAAGGGGAGATGTAACTACGTGAACTCTGACTAAAAATCTTTGATTTGGTGTCCAGAGGTGGCCAGATATAAACTGTATTGTAGTCAGTTCTAGTGAGCGTTTTTATCAATTCACATTAAACTTTTACCTTTTTTTAAATGCATTATTTTTTATCATTTTTATTAGCGCATAGAACACAATGGGAGTGTACACAAGAACATCAGAGAGGACACAGAGGGAGAAAATTCAATTAACTTTCATATGCATACACACACACACAGATACATACATACATATACATACACAAATGCTGAGAAAAGAAGACCTGCTAAGATAAGACACTGTTGCATAGTCCATTGTTGATCACTTCCCCAAAATCCATCTGCAGAGGCTTTCTATACCTAATCCTCTTAGTCCAGAGTTTAACACAAGTCTCTTTTTGTAGTCTTTTTGTAGTCTTGGACAAAAGGTGATTGTTTCTGTAGCATAGAGATCATAGACCATATCCAGCTGTTCCTGGATTGTGGGAGGTCCAGGAAGCAACCAGTATCTGATACTGGCTTTTTTTACAAGTACAGATCAAAAGGCCAAACAAATATCTGTCTATTCATCTTGCTTGAAAATCAGTAAGTCCTAGAATAATGTGATTAATTGCAGAGGCAGGTCAAGCTTTTCACTTTTGAAACAATCTGACTGTAGGAGGGAATAATCTAAGTAATTTGCTTTAGATTTCTTGGCAATGCACAGTGCTATATCTACAAACCTTTTTTGATATTTTTGAAACGTTGCAAGTCTTTGTTCATTAGTGGTTGTAAAGTTTCTAGGTAATCCAGTTTGCAGATCTAATTGAAAGGTGAAATCCACAAGTTGTGTTATAGTGTCACAAACTCATGTTAAGTAGGCTTTTAGTTTTGAGCATTACCGGATGCAGAAATGCACCCTCATCCGTGTTACACCCACAACAAAAAGCTACTGTCTCAGACTTTATGAGATTCTTTAGTATTCATTTATTCATCGCATCTTATATCACCATTGAAATATTAGAAAACTGTTATGATCACTGTTCTTTTCTCACGAAGCACAGGCCTGAGCCTTTACTGTATATCTCAGTCATTTGTTTGGACTAAGTCCAATATTTCTGGTCAATCACAGAAAGACAAAATATCCTAATCACTTTTTTCCAATATAGTTCAGCCCTAGCCCAAACAGACCATCAAACTGGTAGGAGGTTTTGTTTGTTCACTGTGGATAATGAGTTGTCAAAATTGAAATTAGCCTAGCTCGAGTTTGTCGTAGCTCTCAGTTGTTGTTTCATTTAGTAGGAAATGAAATAGGTAACATTGGAGTTCAGGTTCACACCAAATTTTCACAACAGTTTATTTTAGCCTCCTTGTTTTCAAAGAAATGAGTTTTTTTAGTAGCACTTCCTCATACTTATTGTAAAGCACCACGCCTGGCTGAATATACTGAGATTTGGCAACACGTTAGTCATTTCAGCACTCTTCTGCTGGTTGACTTCTCAGGAAGGGTAACTGCATTGACCTGCTAAACGAGGTCAGACTGGACCTGAACTCATGAATTCAGGGAAATAATATACAGTCAAAGGAATTCAGCATGACTAAACTTAAGTGTTCAGTGAATTTAAAAAAGACACAGGAAAGTGTGTTTTTAAGATTAAAGTAAGATTTTCAGGCATCTCTAAGTCATTCTGATCAAATCTGGGTAAAAAAGAAATGAATAAAAGGAAATAAAAGAATGGAGGGTTCTCTGTACGATAAGGGTTGAGTCTTGTCTGTTTCTGTACCTTGGTCACAACCACAGATGAAATGATTGTCACAGTCACTTTCTAAAGTTGTAAATTTCTGTCACAAAGTGATAAAAGGTTGCTTTGTGTGGTGTGTTCTGTGTCTGATAAGCTTTACTCCAAGTTTCATAACTCAACTGGAGGCTCGTATGTCATCACTGCATCATTTCTCAAACTACCAGCCTACCAAACAAGAATTTCTGCTTCTGATAGTATTAACATAGTGGATCAAGAAAACTGAAAGCTTTACATGTTAAATAAACTGGGTAAAACAGACATATACACACACCAATCACTTTATTAGGTACTTCTGTTAAACTGCTCCACAACATAAATATCTAATCAGACGGTCAGCATGAAATACATCCAAGCATGTAAACTAAGCATCAAAAATATGAGTGGGTGTTTTAAATAAATGGTATAACTTTTTATGGTAGTATCACAATCTCGGTTTTATTACAATTCCTTTTGTACTCATTGTTAACATTTATTTGCAAATTACCAACTAGAGTCAAACTTACACTCACAATATTATTTTAAATGCTCAAATGATGAACTGGGAGTCATGTTAAGAGACATTTTCTAAGAACTTTTACTTTTCCTCAGCAACAACATGTTGGTCTTTTCATGAAGGATATATTTAAATATTTGCCATTTTACAGTTGAAACGATAAGGCTAAATGGTTTAGCTCATCTGAGTATTGCAGAAACTGATACTGTGGGATTTTCATGCAAAACCATTTTGCAAGGTTTACAGAGGAAGGTTACAGAAACGATCAAATATTTCATCAGCAATAGTTCTCTGTGTCAGATGCCTTGATGAGTGTAGAGCTCAGACAAAAATGACTAGACTGGTTGAGGCTGATAAGAGGGCAACAATAACTAACAACTGTACATCTGAGGTCTGCTGAGGAGTATCTCTGAATGAACATGTCAAATCTTGAGTCAGATGGACTACAGCAGCAGAGGAGCAGAGCAGGCTCCACTCCTGTCAGCTCAGAACAGCAAAATGGGGTAACAATCATAAAATGTAGCGGACTTTGGGCAGGGTCTAAATAATGTCAGCTGTTAGATTAGTGAAGGGGGCTTTTGTGTCCAAACTGGAGGGCCACTATGGTAAGAAAAATGCTGTCTCAAACTCATTTTGCATCCCTCTAATGACACACATAAGGACATTTACTATTTAAAGAACTTGGGCTTCCCACTTAAGGCAAGTGCGGGATGCATGGACATATCCCATGAGACTGCCTTCACCCTTCTCCATTGTGTTTTGACACTCATGAGGCACCATCAGAAGTACATTTATGGATTTACAAACACCTTTCTTGAGTATTAACAAGGTTTTAGCCCCAGAAGAGAGTCTACAGGTATGCAGACTCATAGAAAGTGCCAAATCTGCAGAAAAGAAGTCCACATCAGCGCTCCCAAGGGCTCGATGATCTTAAAGTAGGACAGCACAAGCCACTTCTGGTTTTACTGTGAACAAGGACTGTCACAATATTAGACTTTCCCCTCACAATTATCATGGCCCAAAAAATATCACAATGACAATTGTATCACAATATTAATAAAAAAAACTTTGAAAAATGAATTCAGCCATATTATTTGTCTCTGCTTTGGCAAAATATTCTGAAAAAGATGCATGGGGAGGTGAAGAAACAGTTAACAACCTTAACTGTATTAACAAAGTGTAACAGAAAACAATAATAACTCCATGATAATGAATAAAAAAAGTCAACCAAAGGACATAAGTGATGTGACCTAAATGCCATAACACAGTGTGATTTGTTAGTTACTCTTTTTTTCAGTTTTGTTATCATTGATGGACATTTAAATTGTTAAGTCAAGCAGGAAGTTTGTGGACAGTTAGTGTTTTTCGCAGCTTCTGTTTTTAGCTCAATGTGATAATTGCATATTTTTAAAAAGACTGTTATCATCCATACTGCTATTTTGCTACAGCCCTGCATTGATCACGCCTAAAGCCTGTGAGTGAGGAGTTCAGAATTCAGCCCATGTTTGGTTGCATAAATGCATTTGTTTCAACCATATAGTTGACTGAATAGATATTTGCTTAAATGAGGAACTGAATAGCTTTACCTAAACTCTGATCTGGAGTATGTAAGCACACCATTAGACTTGGTTGTGTATTATTTAATTGTTCTGTTAATTCAGCACAGCTCCAGTGACAATCTATGGTGTTGTATTTGTTTGCTTTCTTTTAGGATAAAGTGAAAGTTTGAGACCAAATCGCACCACAACGGCCTCTCTGCAATGAACAAGTCCAACTACCTGAGCATCAAGTTTCACCTGGAAACCTTGTTGAGCCTGCTGATCGGTCTTTGACCTGCCCGATATCTCACAGACACAAAGCTGCACATGCACGAAAGCTCTCAGGATCACCTTCCTCAGTGAGCCTCTGTTTTGTTCAATCTTGCACAAACTCAATGTTTTAAAGTGAGATAAAGTCACATGATTAGGCAATCATTCAGTCATTTTTCAATATAAATTTTTCAATATGAATCAGTTTGATATCAGAATCAGTGTTTTCATAGGGTATCTTAATTTATTACAGCACCCTCCACCACATGAAAGTTTGCTTGAGGGAACAAAAATCCAAATATTATTACAGGCTATATGACTATATCACTAAGCTTGAATTGTTTTTATTATTTTTGCTGGTTATTTTATTTTTATCTGCAATCTATCAAAGAAAATAAACTAATGATTTAGGTTATTTAATTTTCATTGTGCACCTTTTGTATATACGATAATTGTGCCAAGTGTTGAAAGTTGTTTCTTTTTTTTTTTTTTTTGTCAGAAATGACAACAGTGAGACCATTAAGCATTTATTTTGGGGAGTTGTATGAATGTAAATGATGTTTTTAAATAAGGAAACGTAATCAAGCTGGGGTTCTAAGCACTCAGATGTGTTTATTGTCACCTTTTTGATTTTTTTTCACAAATGATACGGGTATTCTATCTTGTCTTAAACTGTTCAACTCTGATTCTAATGATAATGTGCCACTCTAACTAAAATGATCAGATTTACATGTACAGGTGTTCTGTCATCAAACTATCATGCTTGTATGTGAAAACTGTGATATCTGTGTTACATCTCGAACATTTGTAAGAAATGCACATAAATCATTGACATGTAATGTTGTTGCTTTGTTTTTATTCCAAGCTTATTCTGATCTTATGTGATAGGGCAGTGCTTCCCAACCTTTTTTTGTCTTGTGTACCCCTGAGTCTTTTTGACATACCATGAGTACCCCCTCCTCATACATGTTGATGATTCTTCAAAAGTAGAAGCCACCCCATTTACAGTAACGCCAGAGCACCAAACACTCAGGAAGTGTCTGTAAAAAACAATAACCTGTGCCACAGGTTATTGTCACCCCAGGGAAACTAGTAGTAGCACATACTTACCATTTTATTGGTAAGTACCAATTACCTCAGTACTTCCAAGTTGGAAATAAATTATTAAATGTTTTCATGTACTCCCTGCAATGTACACATACCCCTGGTTGGGAATCACTGTGATAGGGCACATTTTTACATTTTTGTAAAAAAAATAAATCAGGAAATTGCAGTTAAACCCTGTTCAACTCAAAAAAGTTCTGTATGATTAATATAAAATTCAAATTTAGTATTTAATATATGGAAGATAGATTGATAGGTAGTTATTGATCTGAAAGGAAAAGTTTTAGCTGTTCTATTTACACATGTAGCAAAACAGGAGTGGAAAGTAACTAATTACATTTGAAGTTGCTGTACATGAGGATGTTTTTGTGTTCATTTTGTGTTCTCAGGTACATTTGTCAACCTGACTAAGTGTTTCCATTATTAGTCAAAATACCAGTTTTAACTTCAAAACTGATGCCAAGTTTAGTGTCAGGATATTACATTTTGAAATGAAACCTGAAGCTGAAACAATTGTTGGGCAAAAATCAATTTCTAAAGATCAGAAACAAAAAGTTAAAAAGTGTTGATAACTTTTTGACTGACAGTGTATGAATGTATTTTTCCAACAAAGGTCATATTTATCAGGCAAAAATCATATTCATTGGTTTTAAATGTTTAATTAGTAAATACAGTGTACTTGCTTAACTGTTATTTATAGAAAGTATAAAACACATTTTTACTGATATCTAGAGCCCATATTTTGCTTTTTGCAGTTTTATATGTCTTTGTGTGTTTTACTGCCTCCCCTTTGCAATAGTACGGTGGCTGACAAAGGCAAACAGCCCACAACGGCTCGATACAGTTCTGTAAGAAGAAAACACCCGCAAGAGCAGAAATATGCTGAAAGTTAGAAATGCAAAAAAGCCTAAAATAATCCAAACTCAGAAAACACCTGCAAGAGCAAAAATGCAGCAAAACCAAGTGCAACAAGTGAAGTGCTCCAGGCCTGCAGAGGGGTCTGGAGCAGGGAGACAGCATGAGAGGGACAGATGAGAGAGACTGCAGTCAAGCCAGCCACTCCTAAATTTGAAGTGCTCATGTATTTGAAACTTTATGGTAAATACTCCGTGCTGAGCGAGAGGCTCCAAAGGGCTCAAAAAAACTGTGCCATGCATTCATCAACCTTTATTTGATACAATGTTGTTACGCATTCTGTTTGTTCATGTAAGTTAAAGAAGCAAAACTCCTGTATTTCCCACTTTTGATGGTAAAAGGAAAGCAGGAACATGAAAAAGTCGCTCAGCCTGTCTGTCATCCCCCTCTCAGTCTGCACTGAGCATTTACCGTAAAGGTTCAAATACATGAGCATTTCAAGTTTAGGAGTGGCTGGCTTGACCACAGTCCCTCCCATCTGTCTCTCCCACACACTTTCCCTGCTCCAGACCCTTCCTCTGGCCTGGAGCGCTTCTGCTGTTGTACTTGGTTATGCTGCGTTTCTGCACTTGCAGGTGTTTTCTGAGTTTGGATTATTTCGGGCTCTGTTTGTGTTTCTAACTTGAAGCGTGTTTCTGCTCTTACAGGTGTTTTCCTGTTACTGAACTGCAGTGAGTCATTGCAGGCTGTTTGCCCTCGTCGTCTACTGTGAAAAAGACCTGCAAAAGTCCTTCTAAGAAGATGATTTCTTTGTTGAGTTATCTGTTGGTTAATTTTCTCTACAGCATCCTTAAAAAGAATCAGAAAAATACAGAGATTGCTCTTTCAGTCTGCCAATTTCTTTCATGAATATTTTAATAAGCAGGTTTGGTAGTTGTGAAGGTGGTGATCAGTAACTAGTCTGCAAACCACAATCTTCTGCAGCAACAGCATTCCACCAGACACAAGCACTTCATCTTGTCTAAATATAATGCAAATCCTCAGAGCACATCAGGGGAACATGTGGTGACACATCAAGAATGATCTCATTCCACTGCTTGAGTGCCTGCTGATCATGTCTGATCCTGAAGAATGAAGCAAGCACACACTGACTTATAAAAGATCTATTAAATCTCTATCCACATGAGCTTAAGAGCGGCAATGTGTTATTTTAAATGCTGCTCACACTCTGCTGATGAGCTCTATCTCATCTTTTAGCTTGTCACTTCTCCTACTTCTGTGGTAGTGTTGCCTCTTTTTATCCATTGTGAGTGTCTTTATCTCAGAGATGATTGATACAAGCAGTGAACAGTGTTCATAAAAGCTTCTCAGGCTGCAACATTTATATCTGATGGATGAACTAGAAACACCATATTCAGAGGAAGTACACAGAAGAAACAACAGATATGAACCAGAGGAGACCTTGGCGAGGTCCCTGATAATGTCAGACAAAACAAGTGAACGTGTTTCTGTGTGAAGTTTGGGAAGGCAGCTTTTCACTATGGACATTATGTGAACTTGAAAGAAGTGCCCCAAAACCTGCCCTACCTTACCTTGATATGGCTAATATTCAGATTTAAAAAAAACCCTTGAAATTAAGTGTTTCTTAAAAAACATTATCTCAATATACTTTACAAAAAAGTAACTGTAGGCCAACAGCTTATCAATCAGCTGACAGTCATGAATGGACAGCTGATTGTTTATGAACAATTACACCTAATAAAGTAGAGATAATCAGGTATTGTCTCATTATTTGACCTTATTAGTTTAACAGAAACATGAATTTAACTGTCTATTGATCATTAGATTTTTTTTATAATAAAGTTTTTGTTATTATGCCTTGTAAATGGCAAACATGTACTTTTTTTTTTTTCAGTGTGTCAGTGTGTCATGAACAATGATGTTATTTACTCAGTTATTTGTAATATATATATAAATTGAAATCAGATCAATAGTCAAACACAATCCGTCTGGTATGATCGGCCTTCAATTAAAGTATATTTTTATGTTTAAGATAATAATAATGTTTTCCCTTGACCCCCACTGTTTTATTATTATTTTAATAATGGAATTAAACAGGAGAAACAATTGACCACGATGAAATAAATATGGAGTAAAATGAGGTTGATTATGATGTCAATAAGCTTAAAAATTCGAAAACACTTTAAGTTAGAAAGGGAATCAGAAAATAACAAATGAAATATTAAATGCTGATGTGATACACTTATATAAGGTTTTAAAATTACATTTAATATGATTTCAGTCTCTTTCATTCAGCTCATTGCAGACTGTCTGTGTAGATTTCTTATTAGGCAATATAGGCAAACGCTAAGGGCGCCAAGGCCTCCAGGGGGCGCCAGAAAATCCGATAAAAATCCCCTTCAATTATAATTATATTAAAACTAGTTAAATTAACTCTTCAAAGCTCACATTGATTCAAATGTACAGCAAGGCCCAATTAATATAGAAATGATAATACCAAATAAGTCTCCCTTATGTGTAGAGTTATTGTGTGCAAACTGCGTGATCATTTAAATTGTTTTTTATGGACTGTTGTGTTTATTATTTATTGCTATTATTATTACTATTATCATTTATTCACATATTTACAGGATTTTTATTTTTTGTGTAATGGTATTTAGATAGTATTTCAGATTTATTTGTATTTATTCGAAATTTGTTTAGCATGTCAATTGGGTGACATGTTATCTAATAAATTAAAGACGATACCATTTGATTTCTTTTGTAATCATATGTAAATCGCTGATGGAGGGGGGCACCATATAAATTCTCGCCTAGGGCGCCACATTGGGTAGGGCCAGCTCTGGTTGTTGTGAGGTTTCATTAAAGTCCACTGTGTTGAAGACAGGGAGTCATATCCGGTACGGGGGCGTGTGTGTTAGTAGACGCACCTTCAGGAAGTCTGGTCTGTATCCTCCCTCAGCGGTTCACGGACTACGGTCCTCGGTCTATTTGCGTGGGTCCTTCCAGCCATTTAAATGACAGGGCACGGTCCTCAATGTGGCGGGTAAGAGACTGCATCCGGTTTGAGCAAAGACACAGACCACGCTCTTCAATAAATGACTTGGGATGCAGTCAGTGTATTCATTCAGTGCTCCATTATTTCATTTCAGGTCACCTCTCAATCATTACTGCCCTCCTGCAAAGGTGATTCACACCATTAGCTGATTAGGGGCACGCCATCACTTAAAGGGACAGTTCAGTTTTTTTGAAGTGGGGTTGTATGAGCTCCATTTGGCCACTAAGTACATTAGATGCAGTAGAAAGTTCTCTCCTCTTCCCCAGTAAGCCACAATTTGTAAAAGTTTGTGACGCAGAACCAGCCACAAACAAGGAAGTACTGTACCAAATACAAAGGGTATTTTCTCCGCCTACAAGAACTCCCATTAGAAAATAATACCACAGTTCAAGAGTACGCTACCTAGAATTTTTTTTTTGAGTGCATTAACCTTTCGGAAAAATAAGACAGCCCTGATGCTGAGGATTCTACCTCCCACACTGCTTTTAGTGAGTGAGGGCACCAGGAGCGGACATCACCCTGGAGGAGAGGTACGGTACTACAACCCCTGGCAAAAATTATGGAATCACCAGTCTTGGAGGATGTTCATTCAAAGGCAGATCACAGACATGACACAAAACTAAAGTCATTTCAAATGGCAACATTCTTGCTTTAAGAAACACTAAAAGAAATCAAGAAAGAAAATGTGGTAGTCAGTAACAATTACTTTTTTAGACCAAGCAAGGGAAAAAAATATGGAATCACTCAATTCCGAGGAAAAAGTTATGGAATCATGAAAAACAAACAAACAAAAGAACACTTCAACACACCACTAGTACTTTGTTACACCACCTCTGGCTTTTATAACAGCTTGCAGTCTCTGAGGCATGGACTAAATGAGTGACAAACAGTACTCTTCATCAATCTGGCTCCAACTTTCTTTGATTGCAGTTGCCAGATCAGCTTTGCAGGTTGGACCCTTGTCATGGACCATTTTCTTCAATTTCCACCACAGATTTTCAATCAGATTGAGATCCAGACTATTTGCAGGCCATGACATTGACCATATGTGTCTTTCTTCAAGGAATGTTTTCACAGTTTTTGCTCTATGGCAAGATGCATTACCATCTTAAAAAATGATTTCATCATCCCCAAACATCCTTTCAATTGATGGGGTAAGAAAAGTGTCCAAAATGTCCATGTAAACTTGTGCATTTATTGAAGATTTAATGACAGCCATCTCCCCAATGCCTTTACCTGACATGCAGCCCCATATAATCAATGACTGTGGAAATTTGCATGTTTTCTTCAGGCAGTTGTCTTTGTAAATCTCATTGGAACGGCACCAAACAAAAGTTCCAGCATCATCACCTTGTCCAATGCAGATTCGTGATTCATCACTGAATATGACTTTCTTCCAGTCATCCACAGTCCAGGATTGCTTTTCTTTAGCCAATTGCAACCTTGTTTTTTTCTGTTTAGGTGTTAATGACGGTTTTCGTTTAGCTTTTCTGTATGTAAATCCCATTTCCTTGAGGCGATTTCTCACAGTTCGGTCACAGACGTTGACTCCAGTTTCCTCCCATTTGTTCCTCATTTGTTTTGCTGTGCATTTTCTGTTTTCAAGACATATTGCCTTAAGTTTTCTGTCTTGACGCTTTGATGTCTTCCTTGGTCTACCAGTACGCTTTCCTTTAACAACCTTCCCATGTTGTTTGTACTTCGTCCAGATTTTAAACACAGCTTACTGTGAGCAACCAACATCTTTTGCAACATTGTGTGATGATTTACCCTCTTTAAGGAGTTTGATAGCTCTCTCCTTTGTTTCAATTGACATCTCTCGTCTTGGAGCCATGATTCATGTCAATCCACTTGGTGCAACAGCTCCAAGGTGTGATCACTCCTTTTTAACTGCAGATTAACGAGCAGATCTAATCTGATGCAGGTGGGAAAGGAAATTGACAGGGTGATTCCATAATTTTTTCCTCGGAATTGAGTGATTCCATATTTTTTTCCCTCTGCTTGGTCTAAAAAAGTAATTGTTACTGACTACCACATTTTTTTTCTTGATTTCTTTTAGTGTTTCCTAAAGCGAGAACGTTGCCATTTGAAATGACTTTAGTTTTGTGTCATGTCTGTGATCTGCCTTTTTTCTACAAAATTAAACAACTGAATGAACATCCTCCAAGACTGGTGATTCCATAATTTTTGCCAGGGGTTGTATGAGCTTGTAGCATAAGATCTTGTCCCAGGTTCACCTCAATGCACACAATGAGCAACAGAAAGAACGATTTTATTTTTAAAACACACACACACCTACAGAGCATAAACCTGTTCCCAAATTGTATCTCACAGGCTTAACTCAATGTTCTTAAACCTAAATGGCTCCTTCCAGAGGCCCCCACCTTTGTGTGTTTCTCCAGGTCCAGCATGCTACTGCAGAGAGACAAAGAAAAGGGCAATCAGCCATCAGTTACACCTGAGTCAATCAACTCTGGCCCTGTTCCCACTAGTCACCCCCACACATATCTCCCCTGCAGCTGAACTGAACCACACCCCACTGCCAAACAGCTCTTTAAGATATAGCATGTTGGTTCCTGACCACTAAGAGCTTTGTAGTTGACAAGAAGAATCTTTAATTCTATTCTAGATTTTATGGGTATCCATTACAGAGATGCTAGTTAGTAACTGTGACCATGTAACAGAGAAATCTACGTTATACACATGTCTTCATATTTATTCTTGAAGAAATTGATTGCAAAATGAGAAAATATATAATCAAACACAAGAAAAACTTTTCACATCGAGTCCCAAACTGATTGTGCACTTTTTAGCTATTTACAAACATAAGGTATGAAGTCATACCTGTTTTTTAGTCATGGGCATTTAATATTGCACAGTCACAGCCATCTAAATATGAGATTTTAGCGTCATCCTCAACATGTAACATGATGGTGTCAGTGCTGATGTGTAGCCAGCAGAGGGCAGCACTGACCACTTTCACTCGATTCTAGTGTGATGAAGGACACCCATGTCTGATGACCAGATGAGGAACATTATTCAGAAGAGAAGGCAAAAAGAGGGAACAAAAGCCAAAATTTAGCATGGTGTTTGCAAGTTTCTCTTCCTGTGGCAGACCAACTATTTAGACCACATGAAAGTCCTCATAGTTTTTCTTTGCACTTTCTTCACAGCTCTCTGGCTGCAGTTCACATTGGGACGTAAAATCTGACTGAAGATATTCACCTCTGTGACAAAGGTGCAAAGTCAAGGGTGTCGGTAAATATGTGAGAAATTCTTGCACACTGACGTGACACAGTACACACCTTATACAGCTCTGCACAGAAAGTTAAAAACATTTGGTCTCTATGTGTTTTTATTGATTTAAGCAAACATCCATTGCATCCTTGCATCCGCAGGTAATCACAGTGGTTGCTAGGCAAGAGTTGTTTTCACAGCAGTGTGTCTCACTGTGCTGCTGTATGTCAGTCTGCACCAAACAAACACTAACTCTGAGAGACATCACAGGGGAGCCCAGGAACCATCAGGCATGAAACAAGCTGGGAGTCAGATCCTCGGGTTTAACAGGGGGAGAGAAAATTGTGCTTGACCTCCAAAAAGCTTAAACCCATTATCTCTATTTATAGGATTGCTGTTTAATACTGAATGCCTTTTAGTCTGTGCTTCTATTTAAAAGTACCCAAACTAAGGGCCTTGATTGATCCCAAGATAATAATGAACAGGTCTCAGAGAGACACAAGACATAATGCTTTAGTTCAGGGCCATATAAATGTTCTCATAACTGAAGAATTTTCTTTACTTTTTTGCCTGAACTTTAATAAGCCTGCTAACATCAGAGCATTCTTTTGTCGTTATTGTTGACAGAAAATGACATTATTGGATTACTGTGGAGCAGATGTTTTAATCAGTTAAACTAAGGACAAAGAAAAGTCCAACACACTACAGCACCATAGACATTCCCCATTTCAAACAACACTGTAACACAGTTATAAGATATACAGCTCCCATATTTTGAAAAAAAAAACAAAACAAAACACATTTTACTGGTTTTATTCCAAAAAATATGTGTCTCTAACCCATCTGAAAAACCTCCCAATGTGGGAAAAACCTCTCTTCTCCCTCTGGTGCTTTTAGAAAATGTGTTCCCCAACAGCCCATTTAAAGAAATGTCCTCTAATGTTGTCATGGGGGAACATGCAGTCTCCCTCAAGTTGAAGACACTCCCTTAGCCACAGTGATGAAAAATACTTAGGCATGTCTGTTCAACCACAGTAAACACTAGAGCACAGCACTGGAAAGCTTTTGACCTTCAGTGTCACAATATAACTATTTTTGTTGTTATAATTATTATTTTCCTTCTATTCATAATATTCTTATTTTTTGTTTTGGTTCATTATGATTATTATTAATAGATTTTTTTAAAAAATAAAATGCATTTGCAATAATGCCGCACATCCATGCTTATAAAGCTATTTGAATTGAATTCAGTTGTTCTGAATTAAATTTAGTTTAATTGATTCACTTCCCATGCATGCTTGAGTTCTCTCTGGATACTCCAGTTTCCTCCCACAGACCAAAAAACATGCTCATTAGGTTGACTGGTGACTCCAAATTGCTCTTAGGTATGAACGTGAGCTTGAATGATTGTCCGTCTCTCTATGTGGCCCTGTGATCGGATGGCAACCAGTTCAGGGTGTACCCCGCATCTCGCCCAATGTCAGCTGGGATAGGCCCACTGCAGCGACCCCAAAAGGGTTAAGTGGTATAGATTATTGATAGACTGGATGGATGAATTGACTTAAATTTAACTGATTTGAATAGAATTGAAAGTTCAAGGCTTACCACCTGTGGTTGACACAGCTCATACTGATTTACACTAAAACAGCCTGTTCTGGGCAGGCCTGAAACAGAGGGGTTAAAAGGCATGAAAAAATTTAATATTTGTGTACTGGTTTTGGTAAAAAAAAAAAAAAAATAGATTGATTGATTGATAGATACACATTGCTGTACATGGTGCCTCCCCCAGCAGCATAAAGATCTAAACACAGTCGTACTTGAAATTACTTGAAATTGGCTGCACTATTTTGAGACATGGCACAGTGTAAAATAGTGCCTGTTAGAGCCCGATATGTAACAATGACCCTAAATGTTATTAAAAAAATGTAATAAAACCTGAAATGTAATAAGTGGTCCATAATGTAACACAATGCTGAGCCCATAACGTAATACGTTTTTGCCCAGAATGTAATAACTTGTTACATTTTGGGTCCGTTATTACATTATGCCCTGTAATGTAATAAAGTTACTATGTTCTGGGCTCAGCATCTTGTTGCATTATTGACCAGTTATTACATTTTGGGTTTTATTACATTTTATTATTACATTTTGGGCTCAGCACTTTTGTTACATTATTGACCAATTATTACATTTCGGGTTTTATTACAATTTTTTTCACAACATTTCGGGTCATTGTTACATATCAGGCTCTAACAGTGCCTAATTAAATCGGCTTGGTAGTGGAAAATTAAGCAAATGTAAAAAAAAACTATTTGTTTTTGTGGATGTTTTCTACCACAATTCTTTATGGTTGCATGATGTACAGCAATGTATAGCATCAGTGTCTGTCCTGAGGTTTCTGGACACAGAGAGAACTGAGCTGTGACACTGGCATAAGTTCAGACTGATGCTATGTACCTCACACAGCCCCACTTCAAAAAAATCCAAACTATCCCTTTAAAGCTGGATTGATTGAGCTTAATCTGCAGGAGCACTGACTTGTCAGCTGCTATTGAGGAGAAAGAGGTGGGAGTTACAAGTGTGACAACAGTGAGGAGCAACTTAATACTAAGTAGTGGCTGTTCATGCAGAGATATGCATGGGTGCTGTCTGCTTAGTTGCAGTTTTATCAGAACCTGGCAACATCTCCTCATTAAGTGAAGAGCAAACCTAAAATATTTCTCAATGACAAAATATTGTTTTTGGTCATACCCTGACAGATTTTGACAAGAACCTGATTTACAGACTGGCTTGGGTTGTATATTTCTCTCCTCAGTAGCTGCATGATCTAACTGGCCCATATTTAATAAGGTCCACACAATGATCTTTCAGTCTTCTTATGGATAAGGGTCTCAAAGGCTCCATAATCCCCAAATAATTTCTATGGCCTGTTGCCCAGATGGAGTGAAATAATAATAATAATAATAATAATAATAATAATAATAATAATAATAATAAACTTTATTTATATAGCACTTTTCAAAACAACGTTACAAAGTACTTTTCAGACAAAATTAAAAGTTAACAAGAGAATAAAAGAGAAATAAAAGGGAAATAAAATAGAAACGTGAGGAATACAATGACCAAATTGTAAGAGTTAAAACAGAACAGCGGTAAAGCACGTAAGAGCCAGAAATGACAGAACAGAGAGCAAAATAAATAAAAGATTAAAATTTCTAAAGATAAGAAGGAGGAAGGAAAATAAATAAAACCAAAAGAGGATGAAGAGTTAAAATGATGAAAAGATAAAAAATTGAAGAGTAAAAAAATGCTGCCTGTGAAACTGTCTAAAACTGGAAATAAAAGCAGCGTCGGGGGATTAAAAGCACATTCAGGTGACATCTCTTGTAAAAGCACATCGATAAAAATGTGTTTTTAAAAGAGAATTAAAAGAGGACAAAGAGGTCGCTAATCTGATCTCCTCAGGGAGGTTGTTCCAAAAAGTGGGCACAGACAGAAAAGGCCCGGTCACCTTTGGTCCTCAGTCTCGACTGTGGGATGGTCAGCAGAGCCTTGGCTGAGGATCTCTGGTTGCGACCAGGCACATATGGTGTGAGGAAATCGGAGATGTACTTGGGAGCGAGACCAGAGCGTGCTTTAAAAATTAACAATAAAATCTTAAAATCAATTTTGAAATGTGCCGTAAGCCAGCGGAGGGTTGCTAAAACAGGATTAATGTGGTCTCTCTTTTTTGATCGAGTGAGGAGTCCGGCTGCTGCATTTTAGACTAGCTGTAACCTGTGCAGACTTTGTTGGTTAAGCCAAGTGTATAGAGAGGTACAGTAGTCCGAGCGTGAGGAGATAAAAGCATGTCTTACAGTCTCTAAGTTTTTTCTTGATAAAAACGACCTAACTCTGGAGAGTCTCCTCAGCTGCATAAAACAAGACTGCACAGCAAGGTTGACATGCTGGCTCAGATTAAGGTTTTCATCAAAGATGAAGCCTAAATTTCTACATTTGACAGTGACATTCTGAGATAGGCTGCTCAAATGTGACACCATTCCTGCTTAGCCAGGACCAACAAACATTAACTTCAGTTTTTCCTAAATTTAGCTGCAGAAAATTCTGAGACATCCAACATTTATGTTCTGGATGCAATTATTCAGTGTATTAAAATGGTTAAAATCACAGCTGGGTATCGTCAGCATAAGAGTGAAAACTCACATTGTGGCTGTGAATGATATGCCCCAGGGGTAACATGTACAGAGAGAAGAGAAGTGGTCCAAGGACTGACCCCTGGGGGACGCCGCATGTTAGTTTTGCACTGGATGATCTTTAGCTGCCAATAGGCACACTAAAAGATCGGTCATGCAAATAGGAGTAAAACCAGTTTAAAACTGAACCAGACATGCCAACCCAGTGTCTCAGGCGTTCCAGTAAAATAAAACGATCGATAGTATCAAAGGCAGCACTCAAATCTAATAGAACTAAAATAGAGGATTTTCCAGCATCAGCGGTAATAAGTTAATCATTTAAAACTTTAAGAAGCACTGTTTCTGTGCTGTGCTTTGCCCTAAACCCAGACTAAAATTCTTCAAATAGGCCATTTCTGTTTAAAAATTAAATTACTTGTTCAGCCACAATTTTTTCTAGAACCTTTGAAAGAAAGGGCAGTTTTGAAATGGGTCTGAAATTATGTAAGGAATTTGGATCTAGTGATGGTTTCTTCAGGAGCGGATGAACTATTGCTTTTTTGAAGTCAGGTGGGACCAAACCAGTAAGTGATTTATTTATTATGGTAAGGATATATGAACTGATAGACTCATTAATCTCTTTCAGAAGTCTCACTGCCAGGGTAACAAGAGCACAGGAAGAGGGCTTCATTTACTGATCACCTTTGTAGGGTTGTTAATTGAAACAGAGTTAAAATACTCAAGGAGAGCTATGATTTTAAAAGGAACAGTTGTGACGTGGGCAGGAGGTGTTATATGCATCCTGATGCTGGAAAATAAATCCTGTAGGTTAACAGAACAGTCTTTCTAATGTGTCAAGCTTGGTATCCAATAAAGTCAGACTAAAGCCACACACTATTAGACCTACTAGATTCAGGTGATCCATAGTGCTCAGTATAAACACTTCTAAATGTGGACCAATAATGATTTATTATCATATAATTCAGACTACAAACAGAAGTGGTCTGGGATGCATGTGTTGACACTCATTATAGGCCATTAAACAACTGTAATAAGGCACTGCAAGTTTCTTAGCTTTTGGCTGGTTATAGATATCCTAACTTGCTATATTGAAGTCACAGGCAATACCAACCAATGGGAGTGAACTGGTCACAAGATGAGGGGCAGGAGGTGGTGCCTGACCTGAACACATTTAGTTTGAAACTGTGTGGTTATCTGTAATGGGTTTATTTGCAGAAAGGTATGTAAGCTTTGGGCATGTTTATGAGAAAATGAGGTAGTAAAGCTGCTAAATGAATCACCAGCTTCCAAGACAGTTGCTAATTTGCCCCTGTTCATTAGTATTGCATGCAACCCAACACACAGAGATAAAAGCAACAGAGGTGAGTGGAGCTGCTCGGCATCAGCTCACAAATTTAAAATTATTAAACTGTAGCTCATCGGTCTTTATGGATTTAATCATGTTTGGTCTTATATGTCACTGGATCTGGTTGTGGGGTCCTTATCTGTGCAGGCTGACTGTTTTTGTTGGAGTATTATGATTGAGGGATGTGGAGCTTCAGATTGTCAGTTTGTCAGGCTGCTGTGGTGATTTCATCTTAAAGAAGTCCACATGGTTAAAATGCAAGGTGATGTAATGGCATGCGATGTATTTCTTTGCAGCCATTTTTCACAGATATGTACACACAGTACATTAGCATGTCACCAGCATGACATCAGAATAGTAAGGGGTTAACGTTGACCTTTTTTCCACGAAGCTCTCCTCTCAGTATTTCCTGATACATATCTGTCTTCATAAAACTGAGTGTGCTTTTATATTTGGACGTTTAGATCCTGAGGACATTACACGAACATTGGCTCTGTTCCAAGAGGTAACCCATCAAAATTCTAAGCGGTAAGCTTGGCTGCTGGGAACAGGGTATGTTTAATTAAAATTTTACCGCACTCCACTCCTGAAAGACTCCAGAGACCTTTTAAAACTCAGGTACAAGTTTCACACCAATGAACAGACAGTGAACAATGAGCTTTGGGTTTGTTTCAAACAGCCTGTCATATATCTGCTTTACCTGCAAAGTAAATTGCTTTACTTTTCTTGGAGAGACTTTTATTTAATAGCAGAAAATTTAGAAGAGGATTATTTTTTTGCAAGGATAAATTCTAAATTTAAAAAGGAATCAGACAAATACTGGTCTTCAAAATCTTAATAGCCAACATGTATGATAAGAAATTATTTTATTTGATTCTGCATTTTTTATAGAAATGTATTATTGAACAGTAAAACCAGGTGCATTGATATCGTATACACAGAATAAGCCAATATAAAGAATCAGATTCCTGCTTTGACTCCATCTATTGACCTTTTTATTCACAAATTCCTTCATAACAACAGATGAACAAAACACAGCATCATATTGGCACCTTTTTCTTTGAGGTTCAAGCACCTAAATAGTGCACATGAACAATTTCTAAGATACAGATTTACTTTTGATATTGATAATGCACATTTGGGAACATTGCACAGATCATGTTTAATTGCTTACACTGATTTAAAAGAAGTAAATGGATCAACACTTAAAGCCACTTTGTCATCAGAAATGCAGGACTTTGATGACCCTAGTGGAGGGGTCAAAAATGACACTAAGATAGATCTATGCTATGTCCAAAACCCCATACGAATGTACTATACAAGATGTTAAGTAGTGTGTAAGGTTTTATTGTTTATTGCATTCTACCATATAACCAACTGAACTTTTGAATGGGCCCGTCACTCGCATGATATCCCAAAATGCAATGCTGTGATACAGGATAAGGACAACATCTGAGAGCAAGGCAGTTATTCTTCAGTTTTGTTTCCCATATAAGGATCCTTGTTGTTTCTTCCAGGGCAGCAAATTGTCATCCTCAGGTGAGGTACTCACCAACAACCCCATCCCCCTAACCTACCAATATCAACCCAACCTCAGAAACACTAGCAACTTCAGTGAACATTGTTTAAAGTCAAAGGGTAAAAAGTCAAACAGATTTGAATAAAATCAAAGAAAACCTGGTTTCCTTTGACTGGTAACACACTTGATGACTTTTGGCCAAATTTTTTGACACACTTTCTCTCACTAAACACTCAGGGGTGTGACCTGATTCCAGGCTTATCTCAACTGATTACTCGGTCTCACCTGGCCTCTCTGGTCTGAAATTGCGATTGCCAAATTTTTGATATTTAGGACCCAAGCTAACACAAGGACCCCCCCCCCCCCCCCCCCCCCCCCCCCCCATTGTCTTCTCAGTCTTTTACAATACAGAACCCCCACCAGGACAGCCTGTTGAGGATGTAGACAGTCAGGTACCACTGTATTATCTACTGACTGCAACTGGTTGAAGAAAAAACGGCAACAGATTATGTTTTGTTCTTTGTTGTTTGTTGTTCTAAACCAAAAGTTCAAAAACAATGAAAAGGAACAAAAAATTAAAAACTGCCAACTTTTATATTTCTATTTTTATAAAATATGGTAAAACAATAATTTATACTTTGGTACCCTAAATACTAATCTTCCTGCGTCTCATTGAGGTCTTGTGTCTGTCCTAAATATGGTACCATGGTTTGGCTAAATTGCCTAGTGTGCATGTTTGAAAAAAGATGCATTGTATATTTTATCTTTAGTTTGGTTGTTTTTGTTACAAACCCCTAGTTTGTTGTTTCATTTCAAAACCAGAAAATAAAATGGCAACCCTGAGTCTGTGTTATTTATTTATTTATTTTTAATCAAATGTGGTCCAACAGTAGTTTATAAAGTGGTACCCATTAAAATCTTGAGTCTGGCTGCTCTGGGCAGTTCATT
The DNA here is from genome assembly GCA_037902135.1 of Cetoscarus ocellatus. Lineage (NCBI taxonomy): Eukaryota > Metazoa > Chordata > Actinopteri > Labriformes > Labridae > Cetoscarus > Cetoscarus ocellatus. Next base: position 244,138 of record JBAMNC010000566.1, on the reverse strand, counting down.
TTGCTATTAAATCAGTGATTATGGGGATATCCTTATTGAACTTTATTTAACCAGAAAAACCTCATTGAGATTAAATATCTCATTTGCAATAGTGTTCTGGCCAGGACAGGCAGGCAAATTACAGACATAAAACAATTACAGACACAGATACATACATATCAACCAATCAAGTCAGAGTGACAGAGCAGAAAATTATCAGCCAAAGCATCCACAGCCTGCTTCATCTTCTTCTAAAGCCTTTAATCTGCCTTTAAAAAGATTTAAAGAGACAGTTTTTCTTGTGGCAGACTCCAGTCTGCAGGAGCAGCATATCTGAAACTTCTTTTATCCATTCCAAGATGAACTTTGGGGACAGAGAGCAAAAGTAGATTTTGTGACTGAGTCACGGAACGAAGACTGTAGCTACCAGAACTTTTCACATGAATACAGTTACTCAAGTATAATGGATGTTGAAGTTGCATTCATATCCACTCTGATGTTAATAAGTTTTAAATGTATGTCAAATCACATTTCCCCCTGTGGGACTAATAAAGGAATATCTTATCTTATCTTATCAGGTTAGTTATACTTTCCTGTCTGCTCTCTCTTATTGACTATTACAGGTACTACACCATAGGCAGCCAGACTTGGAGTTGTAAATATCAACCTTATTTATAATTTGAAATTGGAGGGGCAGTAAAGTAGTAAAAAAGTTTTGCTGATACCACACACTTATGGATTATTTGGATAAATAATTAGTTATGATGCCTGAAATCAGGTCATGTCCTTTCAATTATTGAGAGGGAAAAAATGTGTCAATAATCTGTCTTAAACCTATGTAATGTGTTTCCAGTCTAACCTGCACAAAGATCATACCTTCAACTCATAACTCACATATTCACTGTCTGGCAAAATCTCTTATCTACATTTTTTTAAAAATAGTTTCCCTTTTTTCCAGGGTTATTGGCCACCTTCCACACTAGTGTATGGGCTTTATACATTTTAAGCCAACTAAAAGCACAAGCAATAATCTCTAATTTCTAATCAAGACAATACAATATTTATTTATTTAGTAGCAAAGTGGGTTGTTTTTGTTTGTTTGTTTTTTTATTTCCTGCAAAGTAGCAATTTTGGAGATAAAACGTTTGTGCCCGACAGTGGCGACATGTAGTTATACTTTGAAATTGTACACAGTGTTTTACGTATCTGGTTGGCAGAATGTGATTTTGAACACAGCCAAAGTCTAATCCTCCCATCCTCCTTACACACACAAGTATGAACTGAGCAGCACATTTGCACAAATGGTCATCTGGATTATCATTTTCATTTTACACTTAAATATCTTGAATAAAATTGGAAATTCTACATGTAGTGGCTTCAAAAGTATTTCATATGAGCATAAAATGACAGACAAATTGATATTACATTTTGCATTTGAAATACGGTAAGGAAATTGTCTAATGAGCACGTACAGCATGTGTACCACAGTGTGCCAGCATGTTAAGACACATTAAAAGGCCCATTTACTGGCTGGGAAAGGATCTGAGTGGCCTCCATGTTGACCTCGTCAGAGATGAAAACTCTTGATGGGTTCTTCAGCTGCTCCCTGGCTGTCTGCTCCACTCTTGTAAACAGAATAATCCCTCTAACCTTTCCCATCTATCTCCCAGACTTCTACCTCCTCATAACCTCGACATTTTTTTTCTCTGTATGACAGAAGATCAATGTGTGGTCGCAAAAACTGCCTCCCACCACTGATGCCCTCAGCCTTGGTTTGCAGTGGAGAGAAAGTAAGACAGTGTCTGATACAATCATGTGAAGTAATTTGTGACTTTTCCACCTACTACTGCACATTGAGTGCTGTGAATATACAGTAGGCTTCATCATATATTTGTTTTCTTTTCAGTTTTGCATGATTTAAAAAAAAAAATCCAACTGGGTTGAATTCCCAGTCTGCTCACTTAATCCCCAGCTGGGAGAGGACGTGTCGTAGATGCACAGCTGTGTGCTTCGTGAGATGAGTTTTATACAGCAATTTCCATTAACATTTATACATATTAATCACATTCAGTGTCATAAGTCTCATCTCAGCATGATACATCTCATTTCATAGGTAAAAACTGCTTAAGCAGCTATGGTATGGTTGGTCAAATTACATTTTATTGGTATGCAGTGTTTCCCCCTGGAAATTTTTCAGTTAAGGCAGTAGCTTGCTTGTTGCTTCTTTACATGCTCCACAATGTCTGTACTGGCATTGACCTGGAGGCAGAGCAGCATAAATACTAACTGTAGCAGAAGTTGTGATGTTGTCTGTTTTCAGTTATCCCCATCCCTAAGAGCTAGAGCTGTAACATGCATTGCACCTGTCACAAAAGCAAAGCATTAATAATGTACACAATGTAAAGAGAAGCAAAGCTGTTCATGCTTCCAAGTTTAAAATCCAACATGTGAGCTGCTTGTTAGTGTAGACAACCAGGAAAAGGTTAAATAGTTACTTAGTCCAAAGATGTATGGCCACATTAATACAACCAATTCCATTGTAGTGTGGACAGCACAATGACATATCCAATGACTGCAAAGAGATGCAAGGGGCTTTAACATCAGTTTGTTTGGTTGTTTGTTATTTCTCTACAGCAGAAGTTAAGGTGGAGGGGACCTGTTGTTAACTATAGAGCTCTGTCAGAAACACTGGTATGCATACTATAACACAGAATCTGGAGGACTGAAAAGAAAATGGGAACTTAAAAATATATATTGGATACTGGAAAGAAACAGAATTGTAATCCTCAGGTTGACCCCATTAAAAATAAACCTTAATAACACAGTTTTTGTTACCACAGCAGCAAAAGCAGAATTCTTGTTCACTGTTCACAGAGTATTGGGTAAACAACAGCAAGAAACTGCAGTCAAACCCCCGCGCACTGCCTCTGATGAGGAAGAGAACTTTTAAGGTTAAGTAAATGTTGCCAATGTGAGTTTGCCTGATGCCCAAATTACTCTTCTTTTCAGCCTTTTCAAAGTTAGGGTAGATTTTAATATTATCAGTTTTAAAATAACAGATCATATGTTAAAACACATGGTATCAAAAAGAGTCAAAAATGTAAAACGTTCAAATAGTCTAAGGATATATGCACAGAGGATTCACATTATGAGGTTAAAAAGATATAAACAAGATCAAATAAAGGTTTTCAGATTAAGGATTTACAACATGAACTATATTTACAGTCTTTATATATCAGCTTTTGTTACAAAGATATATTAACTATGTATTGATCCAAGGTTTTAACCACTGTCCACTTTCACAGCTGTATAAGAAGAACAACATATCAAATAATTTTGTGTGAACATGATGCCTTTTTGTTTTAATTTTAAGCTAGTATAAGGTTATGCCCACACTTAGGTGGGTATTTCTGAAAACTGAGGTTTTCTCTTCTCTGTAAAAATTAATCCCTTTCACACAAGTTTTCAGGAACACCTTGGATCAAATGAAAACCTGTAAAGTAAAAAACGAACTACAAAATGCAGTCAATTATCCTTGATGAACTTATATTTTTCTCAATTTCCCTGCAATGACTCTTTGTTATGAAATTTAATCCAACAACTCAAAGTCTGACCAGCATTGCAGTTTAACTTGTGATCATATTATCTGGTGTTAGCAAGTGATCATTGCAATTCTTTCTTCATTTCATTAAATTTATAACATATCTGATGAGCAAGATCAAATACTAAAAAGAAAAATCATTCATGAGTGCTTGTCAGTTTCTGACTTGGCAAAGCTGCTAGATTTGCCATATTCCATGTCTGTCATAAGGCTAATCCATCGTGTAAAGTTTCAAGCTGAAAGGATAGTTCCCTGTATTGGTGAACAGTATTACAGTAAACAGACTTTAGTACTGCACATAAGAACCATTTTTGAGAATTTGTACATTACTTGAGTATAATTTTTTGGGGAAACTTCTGACTTTTACTCGACTACATTTGAGAAACAAAAGGTTTACTCTTCACTCCTCCACACTTTCATAGATTCTCTTGTTACTTTCAATCAATAAATGGATTTTGCTTTTTTTCTAAATATTTGATACCCATGACAACAAACTGTGTTGGTATGGTTTGTCAATGTGATGTTGCTGTGCTATGTCAACTGTCGCTATGGTAGCACAGAAGACAAGACCCTCACTTGACTCATGTCTATCAGTTTCAGGTTAGCAGTTTGTGTTGTTAATCAAGTTATAATTTGACTGAGTAAACTCTCACTTGTACTGGGTTAATCTTTGTTATATGATATCCACCACTGTTTACTTGACAGAAAGTATTTAGGCTTGTCAGTGTCCTGCTGGGGACAAAGATGCAGTCATTACAGGTGTCAAATTAGTTGTGCCTAAATTGTGAAGTGACTACAAGCCTCTGACATTCCAGCAATGAATATGTTTGACAAAACAGTTAAATCACTTTACAGTTTGTTATGAAAAGTTCTGCTTTCCCCTGTGACTTTCCATGGGATGTAGTGCAGATGGACTTGAAATATGTCCCAAGGATTTGTGAAAATGTCCATCTGTTGTCAGGTTAGCCCGTTTAAAGCAGTCACTCTTTAACAACAGAAAACAAGTACATAAAGTACCATTTAAAACATCAGCAGGGTTGTATCATCGTAGTGTTTTATGAAGACACAACATAGTGAGGGAGCGACTGTGAGTGTTTGTGAAAGCAAATTATCCTATTAGCAACTCTAAAACCAGTAAAAAGTAAGCAACATCATTCACAGCATTATGCTTATTTAAACAGAAGTGACCGCATGGCACAGTGTTGTCACATGGGGGTCAGACCAGCACACAGCAAGACATTTTAAGCCCAAAATGCTGTTCTTCCTGTCTACACATGGTAACACTGTAAACACAGTGTCTGAAAAACTTCCCCCTAGCATGAGTTTCAAATATATGCATTCTTAAGTGACCTTAAATGCTGTTTGCATGTGTGTACAGAGGCCAAAATGCACAGAAAAAGCAACGTTTCCAAAATACCTGCGTATGTGTGGACATGGCCTGGGCCAGTCTGTTGGATATATGGCCTTTAGAAATGTATCACTAAGCACAATTCTCACAAACGCTAGAATGCATCTCATATTTGTATAGGGTTAGCATCTAAAAACATTGACCAAATTACAACAATGATCCTAGATTTACTAAGTCATATTACAGTTCTTCGAAGATGTAGTAAAAGAAATTGAACCCCCTGTACTACTGTTCACCTCTTAACCCCAGGATGCTTGCGCAAACTTTCTGCTTGCCGATCAGTAGTTTATCACAGTCATACAACATTGTTCCTCTTTTTTACATATGCAGCATGTGTCCTTCAGGCCACAGAATTAAGCTCGTAAATAAACACACAAAGCAACACTTCACCAATGGATGTCTTTCACCCTAAAAGGTTAATGTGTTTAAGTTTGGGTCAGTGTACAGTGTACATTGCTACTGTACTGCATGTGCTAACGCTACATACTATTGATTCAAGCTCAACAGGTTGGTGTTGAAGCTGATCAGAAGCCCCTTCTCCCATAAGACATCAATGATATTTTGTCAGTCAGTTGACAAATATGTTTCAAAGAAAGTGTCATTAAGGATGATAATCCCATCTCCATGCTGATTTGTCATCTGTTCCTCAGGGGAAATCAGAAGTCTGCTATGGATTTCTTTAACCTTCTTCAGCCCTATGACATTCCTACAGCTAAGAAGGCCTTCATATTCGGTAATCCCTCCAGCTTTTAAATGGCTGAGTCTTTTCTTCACTGCAAACCAGCAGAGTGAAATTTCACAGTTACACAGCAATCCGAAATGTTTCCAAAGGTCACACATCGTCATCATCATCATCATTTTGCCTGAGCCTCCTCTCATGACTCTGTTCTCTCTGGCTCCCTCTCTGAGGTAGCCGACCAACTGGATCCTTACAGAGCACATACAGTTCCCAGATTTTTCGGAAGGCTGTGCGGAATTTCTTAATGCGGAAAGCGTAAACAATGGGGTTTACAGCTGAGTTTCCGTGGCTGAGAATGATGGCAATGTAGATGAGGAACACTGGCTTGTCGCAGGCAGGGCAGAAGAGGGTAATACAGTTGAGGATGTGAAGGGGGAGCCAGCTGATGGCAAAGAGGAAAAGAACGAGGGCCAGCGACTTGGCTAGCTTGAGTTCTTTGCCATAATAACGGCTGGGGTCTGTGTGGCTAGCTGTAACCTACAGAGAAATAAAGAAGAACATCATCAGCATGAAGCTTTAGTCTAAATGGCCAAAAAAAGGAAAAATTAACTGATTGCTTTGTTTCAAATCAAGCAATCAAGTTACCCAGAGAGGAAAAGAGGTCCTCACCTTCTTATTGAGCTGCTTGTGGATCATATAGAAAATCTCAGCATAGATGGCAAGCATGAGGAGCAGAGGTGGCAGCACCCAGCCAAAGAAGTTGAAGTAGACCATGTAGTCCATGCTGATGACCGTCTCAAACTCACAGGTCACCAGGAGGTCATCAGTGATAAAGGAGCCATTGTCACGGAGATGCTGCAGGTTATTCCAGCCCAACATGGGCGTGAGGCCCACTACAATGGACACCAGCCAACACAGTAACACGGCCGTGCCAGCTCGCCGCGGGGTCACCACCCGCTTATAGCTATTGCAACAGAGGGGGAGATACAGATGAAGAACATTCATGCAGTGGTTTATCATTTTATCTAATTTAATTGAACGTTAAGAGCAATTTGCAAATTGACAGCTATTTGTATTCTCTATTAAAAAAAGAAAGAATGACAAATAATATGTACAACAGACAAAATATCAGTAACATCATAACATCATGTCATAAATACAAGGTTTAAAAAGGGAAAAATATTGTTATTCACGTGATTGAAGTGAGATAAAGAATCCTTATCCCCGAATAAATATGATCAACTAAAAAGTCAAATATCTTTTTTTTTTTAAACTTTTAAATGTTTTACAACTCTATCCATCAAACCAAATTAATTAGGACATAATTTGAAGTGAAATGAAATTTAAAGAGCATGTAAAATGACTACATCTGTGGTGGCCCTGAAAATTAAAACACAAAAGAAACTATAAAAGACATTAAAATAATTCACAAAATACAAAAAACAAAAACAAATAACAAAAACACCAACAAATAAGAAAAAAAAGACAAACAAAAAATGCAACAGCAAATTAAAAACACAACAAAAACAAACAAGTACATTAGACAAAGAACACATCATCAAATAAGAAATAAGAGATGTCCAATACTGGATTTTTGGCAATATTCATTATGCTTACATTACTGATCTCACTATAGTACCACTGCTGAAATTTTCTGATCAAATGTATGTATTCTCCTCTTTACTGACATTGACCTGTTAACTGTGACACTTTATTTGCGTTAGAAACAAGGGGAAAAAATGATTTTCAAAAATGATGCAGCAGATTTTTCATGTATTAATTCAGTGAAGCATTATGGTACAAAAATAAAATTTTGCTAACATTTCAGCAGATATAATGGATATGAAAAGCCAACATGTATGGCTGATGTACCTACTGTAATTTTGTCAGAACAGTTAAAATCTACATGTACATATATTACAGATATATTCTCAAAAATGAGATGCAAAAACAAATTAAATTACATTAACAAATTTAAAAAACACAATTAGCTAGGCAAAATAGAAAATCAAACACAATGGCAATAAGCTGTGAAAAACAGTAGAACAAATAAACAAACAAAACAACCAAAAAAATGAAAAAACAAACATAAACAAAATGAAAGTTAGAAATCAGGACAACACAAACAATGCAAAAATAAATGCTAAACACATGCAAAATAAACTATATTACTTTAAATTTTTCCATAATTTGTAGTGCTCTTATTTGTTCATGAGTTTTGTTTGTTGTGTTTTTATTACCTCCGCCAAGGAGGTTATGTTTTTACCGGTGTTTATCTGTCTGTCTGTTTGTTTGTTTGTTTGTGTTCAAAATAACTTGAAACGTTCTGAACGGATTTGGATGAAATTTTCAGGAATAGTCGGAAATGGGATATGGAAGAACTGATTAAATTTTGGGGGTGATCCGGATCACCGTCTGGATCCAGGAATTTTTTAAAAGATTCCTTAACATTGCCAGATAGGACCACTTTCGCCAAAGTGGACTCTGCTTGGCAGAGGTCTGCGCTCTCTGAGTGCTTTTCTAGTTTTTTAATTTTTTTTAAATGTTGTGATTTTTAATTAGTTGTAGCTTTTTTGTTGTGTTCTCTTTTTAATTACATTTTTGTTGCTATGCTTTTAATTGTGGATATGTTTCTTATTTGTTGCATTTTTTGTTGTGTTTAGAGATTTTTTTGAGTTTGCTTATTTGTCTTGAATTTTGCACTTTGCAAATATAGTATCCTTCAGGTTACAGTAACCAATAAATCAATCACAAGATCTGAATCATTTAATCACAATCAACCCAAAACTCATTTTGTTATCCCTCTAATTCCCCTCAAAGGAAGCATTTGAATCTCAGTGTTTTCTCTAAACTTAAAACTTAAAAAAGACCGCATTTTTTGGCAGCATCATCGGTTAGATTTATGGAATAATTGTAAATGCAAAAATGTTTGTCATCAGCATTTACTAAACACAGTAAAACAGTGATCTGGCTTTTTGTTTCAGAAGGAGAACCAATGTGAAAGTGTTTTAAAATGTATTTTGAATTTTCCTCTGGCAGCATTGCAGAAATACTTTATCTTAATCTTAATTTCCCTGAAGTTTCCTCTACATGCTGTTAAACAAAGAGTAATTACACTGTTAGAGAAAAGACAACAAATTGTCTAAACCTCTATGGGAGAATCTGCCTCCTCGGTGATTAATTGCTGCAGTAAACAGTTGTTTATGGATTTTATGGCCTTAATCGCCACTTTGGAGTCTTCTGTTGTTGATTTGGTAAATCATGGCCTCATTTGGAGTGAAACAGTGGTTAGGTGTTAAAGCAAGTAATGCTTCAGAGTGTACCTGAGATAAACAAGTAACTAAATTAGAAACCCCTGCCAATGATAGAAGTGTGCTGATTCATAATTCTTTTGTCCAAACAGGGCCTCTGGTTTCTAAACATCGAGAACTTTGTTGTGTTTGACTGATTTAGATTCAATTTAACACTAGTAGAATATCAAGCTCTGCTTTCATGTCTTTCATATACTCATTGGTTTTACTCAGACTGTTGGTGAAGCTACCTATCGTTTTAACTACACCCTCGACCTTGTCCTAGCATACGACCTTGACATCAATGAACTAAAAGTCTTTCCCAAAAATATTTTATTTGATCACTTCTTAGTAACTTTTAACATCTTTGAGGATTTTGCTTTTTGTAATAAAACAGTGAAGAGGAGAATTCTGTCCAATGGTGCCGTGGATAAATTTAAAGAGGCCATTCCTGCTGCTTTAAATTCAGTGTCTTGGCCAATTAAAAAGTGTTATTCATTACAGTCCCTCTTGTTCATAACGCTGCTGATTTGCTAAGATCAACTTTGGACTCAATTGCCCCAAAGACAAAAACGGTTAAAGTCAGAGGATAGCTCCTTGGTTTAGTTCTGAAACTCATGCACTTAAACAAGCATCCAGTAAATTAGAGAGAATGTGGCGCTCCATTAAAAAGAGAGGAATCGCGTATACTTTGGCAGGATAGACATAATAAACACATGACAGTCTTACAGCATACTCGAGCTGCCTACTACTCCTCACTTATTGAGGAAATTAAAAACAACCCTAGGTAGCTTTTCAGCACTGTAGCCAGGCTGACACAGAGTCAGAGCTCCATTGAACCTGTGATTCCACTCCCTCAGCTGTGAGGACTTTATGAGCTTCTTTAACAATAAAATTTTTAAAATTAGAAATAAAATTAGCAACTCCCTGCCTTTACCTGGACCTGCCGTGCCATTAAAAGTAGTTAAATCTGATTTAGACTGTTTTTCTCCAACTGACCTTCAGGAACTAAATTCTGTTGTCTCCTTCTCCAAACCATCAACCTGCCTTTTAGACCCGATCCCAACTAAGCTGGTCAAGGAGGTCTTTCTCTTAGTTTGTTCATCCTTGTTGGAGACAATATATCTTTACTGACAGGCTACATACCACAGTCTTTCAAAGTAGCTGTAATCCAACCTCTTCTTAAAAAAACCTACCTTTGATCTAGGTACATTAGCTACCACAGGCTACTACTAACTACAGGCCTACATCAAACCTTTAAAGATCCCTGAGAAAGTAGTGGCTACTCTGCGTTGTGACTTCCTTAAAAAAAAAAAAAACTTGTTTGAGGACTTTCTGTCAGGATTTAGAGTTCACCATAGCACTGAGACTGCTCTAGTTTAAGTAACAAATTACTGACTCTAATCTCCAGATTGTGGACTTCTCTCTGCACCTATCTTGCTAGATCTCAGTGCAGCTTTTAACATCATAGGTCATAATGTTCTTCTACAGAGATTATAATTACTTGGGATTACAGGGACTACTTTAAATTGGTTCAAGTCCTATAGGTATTTTATATATGCATTCATGTTTTTACACAAAATGAAGAGTATGGCTTCAACCTACTCTTTTGTAAAGTGCCTTAAGATAACTATTGTTATGAATTGGAGCTATACAAATTAAGATTGATTAATGGATTGACTGATTGATGGCGCAACTGTGTTTCTTTGTTAATACCAACTGTATTCACTCCATGTTAGCTTGCAGTAGAGCTCTCAGCCTACAGGGACTGTTGAAAAGGGAGGACACACAGCATGTTAGAGTAGACTGCTGACTTCCAGTGAGGTCTTTTCAAACAAATAGCATTGCCAAGGTTTATTAGAACAATACTAGGTAATAATTATATTGTAATCATTTCTTCTCCATAGATAAATATTAGGATTTTTCAGAGGACAATCTAGAAAAAAATGTATATTTTTGTGCAACAATTCACATTGCATCTTTAACTTGTCTTTCTGTAAATCCTACTTTGGCTGAACAGTGCAGCCTTCTGAAAGCCAATATAATGCATACCATAGACACCAATTTCTTCTTAAAATCTACAAATAAACCTGAGCATCTGTGGTTGTCATGGTAGAGACTGTTTTTGAAGATGGAAAGTAACCTATCCAAATTTCTTTGTTAAATGTTTCCTGAAGACACTTATAATGAATATTTTCATAATCATGATTAAAAGGCCAAAAGAAATAATCATCTGAAAGTCTCCATTTAACAGTTGCTCTTTAAACTGTAGCATTTCTCAATCTGTGACAAGCTTTGACGTTAGCTTGTACATGTTGTGTGCAGACAAAAAGCACAAACTCTGCATGTACTGTGTTCATTCTCCGAGTAAGTACTGATGGTGTTATCAGGAATTGGAGGTTTGGTTTTCACGAATTAACAAACTTATGAGAGCATCATAAGCTTATGTAAGTGACATTACACATCTTGCAATGTGACTATTGCACATGCTCATGTTGCAATTACAATATTGTGTTAAGCCCTATGTCACAGTATAGCAGCATTCTGTTTGAATACAAGACTTTGACTTTATGAGGGAAAACGGCCGTTTACATGTCCTGCTTGCTCAATCTTCTCCTGCACATTTAGGCTACAGAAAAGATGCTACCACTTACTTTTAAGAGATATTTCAGAATCTTTGAAGTTAGTTGTATCAAGTATTACACAATAATTAGTGAAGTAGCTAAAACGATTTCCTGCAGAGCTCAGACTTCCAGTTGCTGCTGTTGGCGGGTGCAGTTTGGCACTGTTTTATGATGCATCAAATGGCTGTGTTCTTCCTCCTGAATAGCAAATCGGCAGAATCAGTACACACAGACAAAAGAACACAAAGCCATTTGCTGCATCTAAAATACTACCAAACACAGACTTCCTCAAGGAAATTAAAGAGCTATGTAATTTGTTGCGTGATTGTACACTTGACCAAATATAGTTTTGTGCCTCGTCTGTATCTAAAACCCACACAATAATGCAAACCATATTTTCCACCACCAGTGGTAATCTGAGGTACAGTGATGCTGGGAGCCCTTTCAGCCACTTCACTGACTATTGTCAAGTACCTCATACAACCCACTTTAGAAATACTGAAACATGTCTTTAAAAACCGGAGTTCAGTTCATGTCAGTGCATGTCTGAGCATTTTATACTGTACTGTACTATTCATGTTAGTACAATGGCCTTCGCAGACTTAGTTAAATTCAAAAATATTGCTTGATGTTGTAGTTTATTTGTGTTATATAGTGTTATTTTTTGCATCTATTTTATGTATGTTGTGGGCTGGAGCACAGCAGCAGGATGTACAATCTTAGTCACATTCAGATCTCTGTTTTTTGCATTTCCCTGCTGAGATATTATGATACACCAGTGTGGTTTAGAACAGGAAGATTGTGTGAGTCTTCACTAAACATGACACTTCACTGTCCTCAGAATGTCACTTCTTCCTGTCTCACCAGCACAGTGGTCTGTAATGGACAGGTCTTCGAGCTAGTCACCGTTGAACAGTCATGAACAGTCCATGTGGTGGACTTCACTGGTGCTGTTTGTATTCTGCTTTTTCTGTTGACTAAGTGCTGACTCAGTCTAAGAGCTTCACTCTTGTTCTCTACCTCTCACTCTCTGCTCTGCCTGTTTGCCAAAAATTACTTTCTTGATACCACTTTCCTCCACCAGGCTCTAATTTAATGGGATTTTGATCCTCACCTCCAAGCAAATCCTATCTTGCACCTAAGTACACACTGCTACACTTTGAACAATTTCAGATCTCAGGCACACCAACCTTATCATGACAGTGTGCTTCTGCTATAAAAAGCCATCAGTGGCTGTTAAAGTGTGTCCCTACAAAGCCCAGGGGAGGTTTAAAGAGCGGGAGGGTGGGGAGTGGGGTGGTATCTGTCTCACATCATCACCCACCTATGATACTGTTAAGTCTGAATTCTGAAAATCCAAACGTGTCCTGATTAAAATGTTTGGTGAAGCAGAACAGAAGTTACAGGGGAAAACATTTTGACTGATTTGTGAGTAAGTAAATTATGCATCCGTCTGTTTTTTAGCTCCTGACCACTCTTCTGCGGGCCCTATGCAACATGTCTTTAATACAACATGTAATACAGCTTGTTTACTAATGAACCAGTGTCTATTATAAACCCTGCAGCATGGTGATAAACAACCCTTTTTAATGAGATACAGCACAATATAATCAGAAATGCTCCCGTTTACTGCAACCTGTGCTAATTGTCCTCTGTGTGACAGTATGCTGTGTGAGTGTATGTTTGTGTGCTGTTTTCCAGCTTGAAAAAATTATGCAATCCATCAAGCAGTCACCATGAGCCTATTGACCAATCATGCATTCCCTGCCCAACTTGTTCCAGGGTTTTTGTGAAATGAAGCAACCCGAAGTGGCAACTTGTGCTTTCTATTGAGTAGCATTGGCAAACAAAAGAAGAGCTATGATAGGTTTAAACTGTGAATATCTGTGTCTTTGTGCAACAGTTTAAGTGCCAATTTACTGACATACTTAACAAAGCAGATCAATAAAATAAAGAGATAATGCAAACTTTACATGTTTCATGTGCATGCAGGTTGCAAAACGGCTCTGGACATGTGAAATTCAGCCATAAAGGACAACCTTCAGAAATATGCTTGCAGTTGGGAAATTTATTTGAAATATTTCATTGTCTCATCATTGCAGTGTGTGCATTTTGTTTATACCATAAAACAAGAAACTGCAGGGTAGGGCTGGGTGATTGGTCCAAAAATCGTATATCAATATTTTCTCGATAGATGGTGAAATACAATTAATATCAGGGATGAGGAGGCAATTCAGAGCGCCAAATCAATTTTATTATATTTGAAAGACGGTCATATAGAAACAAATTTATCAAAACTGTCATTGAGACAACTACAACAATTTATTATCTGACCAAAGGAGCAAATGCACATATTCACCTTCAGTATAATCTACAATACATTTATGCAAAAAGCAAGCTCAACCCTTGAAATACTACACCAAAAATACTTACAATTCTGGTAGCATTTTTGTCACATTAAGGAACTACTGGCAAAGAAACTTTCGGAATAAGGCTGGGAAATACAGATCAAAACCAAAAACTGATCTAAATCAGTCTTCTGATGGTGGTTTCAAAGTCACAGGGGGCTGGAGCCTATCCCAGCTGACTTTGTGAAGTCAAAAAAAGTGGGTTACACCCTGAACTATTCACCCTCCAATCACATAGAGAGACAACTATGGCCGAACAATATATCACTGTAACATCACATTACCAATGTTTCATTTCTTTGACCTATTTCTGACAAAAAAATTCCATCTGGCATCATCTGTAGTTACTCTGAGGTGGACCATGGTGCATGCATTGTTTTTGTGTTATCTGCATGTGGTACAAGCTGCAGAGGACACCTGTCACAGATACAACAGTGTTACAGTTCACAGGCGACCATGTCAATTAGAGGATTTAGCACATTTCTTTTTACAATTTTTCCATTTAAAATCTTAAAAATACTTCATGGGTGTCCTTACAGTAAATATCCAAACAAACCATCGATATAGTTGTTAGCTGTCACACCTTTGGGAAACTTGGAGTCACAATATAATATAATAAGCGTGAGGAAAGAGGAATACCTGGACAAACCAGGTTGATTCAGCAACCTTCTTGTTGTGAGGCAATAGCACAACCTGCTGCACCATCATGTATCCCTACATGCTATGCAGGCCACATTACATATTGTTGCTGTCAGGCACAAACCTTCATCTCCATTTTTTGTTGTTTTTCTTTCTTTTTTTTCAAGGAACAGTACTAAAGGTCACCTTCCACCTTGGTGAGTTGGTTTAATAAAACTGTGAAGCAAATCAAAGAACAAAATAATCATTTGTAATCAGGACAATGTGATATTCATTCTCCTGAAAAGTTGCATTTTTGGGAAAAAGGAGGTTTGAGCCTGACAGCAACATATTTAGTGTGTGTGTGTAAAAACAGAATCATTGCTAAGTCAGTCCACATGGATCACATGGCAAATATTACAAAGACGCATTTATGAAAAGCCAGCTTTACAATGTCTATATGTACACCAAAATGATTTGAAAAAAAATACAAACTGAGAATTAAAACAACAAACAAAAACTGTCCTAAACAATTTAAACGATCATTCATCTTTCAGACTTAACATTATGGACAGGCTAAATACTTTTGTGGACCAAGGGCATATCAATGTTAGTGATTTGAATCTTAAATTATATTTTTATAAAGCAGCAAGTTTGCATCCAAACCAGGGATGGGAAACTTTGGTTACTAAGAAGACCATTGTAAAATCATCATCATCACTAGAGGGCTGAACTTTTGCAATTCAAAGGTTAGCAATAAATATTATGATGAATAGCCGTCATAAGACGGTATTTTAACAACATTTGTAAGTTGTTTTTTTTTCTTACTAAAATGCAGAGCAATACATAATCTAATGGGCAAAACACAGGATTCAATCAGTTTCAGTTACTTATTAAGGCAAGTAACAGAGCATTTCCTGATTTTCAAAAGACATTAGTTGAATTTTTATTAATTTTTTGGCAAATGTATATGAGAGGATAGCAGAAGCAATTACAGTATATAATAGCTACATTTTCTTGGAAACATTACCATATGTAGTGTTGTCATGGCAAACTTGATCAGGTTTTCTTCATGTAAATACACTACGTAATGTTTTTTTAATGAACTGAACCCCGGAGCTGTCACCCTGATTTAAACTATGAGCACACAATATTGTCTGAATCAATATGTCTTGTTTAAACATCTACTGATAAATCTTAAGAACCTGATGCATTTCCCAACTCTACTGCAAAGTCATATTTATTTAAAGGGTACCTGAGTTAGTTTTGATAATAATCCCATCTTTACTATCAGTTATATCTGTGATATGTTGGTTTGTTTTCTTGGTCAGAGTCTGTATTTTGGGATCTAATCATGTGACAGTTTTGCACATGGTTATTGGGCTAGTGGTCATAAAGACAACCTGTAAATTTTTAATGGGGTCTGGATATCATTTGGTCTTAATAAAGGAGCAAACTGGACTCATCTATCTCTGACACTAATATCTGTCAAAGATATTGGAAATGTCGAAGCAGATTAATGTGAATCTTCATAAAGGTCAGTGCACACTTATTACACTGATAACACATATTTCACTGCACATATTTATGTTGGTAAAGTAAAAAGAAACAGGCATGTCAGGGTAAAGGGGCTGAGCTGGGTGTCCTTGGTCCGAGCAGGAGAGCAGACACAAAGGCTAGCTCTGAATTAGACAGGATTAGAAAGTAGAAGAATTCACCTTTGTGCCTACCTCATGGGGATTTTGACGCGCAGGTAGCGGTCAATGGCGATGGCCAGCAGCGCCAGGATTGAACTTTGGGTGAGGACGAGCACCGTGCAGGCGACCAGCAGGCAGCTATAGAAGTGCGTCTGGAGTCCGATACTGATGGTTATGGCGAGCGGGATAACCAGAGCTCCGACCGCAATGTCAGCCAAGGCCAGTGAGACGATGAAACAAAACGTGGTGTCCCTAAGAGACCGGTTGATACGCACAGCCAGGACCACCATGACGTTCCCGATGACAGAGGACACCGCGATCACCACCTCCATCCAGATATAGAGGACTTTAGAGGGAGGCAGACCCGCTGACATGATGCTTGGAGAGGGAGTGCGCGCTCAGCGGAGAAACAGCCTGATGGTCACGGCGAGGGAGTTCCCTGTTTGAGTTTGTGAGACACCCCGAATCATGTTCAGCGTGTCGTGTGTCCCCGCAGAGGGAGAGGTAGCGTCTGGTGCTCTGGACGACTCTAGGATCCGCTCCAGGACAGCGAGCTGCGCGCCAGACGCAGGACTTGTTGTCCATCCACACGTTCCCAAAGCGGTGAATCCCGTGAATGCATAAAGTGGCCCCAGTCCTGGTGGAGCAGGGTGGACCATAGGACACTAAATGAGTCACGAGCAGCGCGGATTAACGGAGCTGCTTTCCCTAAATGCCAAGCATGTGTTCAAAAAAACAAGCAGCGTTAGTCCTAAAAAGTGTCATATCCTGCTGAAAGTGAGTCATCCTCACAGATGCGCAGTCCATCATTCCAACAGAATGGGTCACTTTTATTTGGAAATTATTTTGTTTGTTCAAGTCAAAGACGTATTTGCTTTACATCACTTTCTCACTTTGAATAATCCCAAATTTGGCGTCAGGCACACACAGAGCTGAGATCATTATTAAATATGCCTCCGTCTTTCTGCAAGTCATGAGACTGAATGCTCGCCCTTCTGTGGGAGTGAAGACTGAGTCTCAGGGGGCAGAATTGCACGTTATAACAGAGCAGGTGGGCAGAATAGAAAAATGATTCACTACAATGCATGTAACATCCTGTCTGCAGGGGCTGTGGATTTTCAGACAAACTTTTTTGACTGTGGTGGCTCAGCTTAAGCACCAATTTACACAGAAGTTAACCTTCCAGAATTAAATGATATTTTCTGTCCCACCCATGAAATTTCAAATGATAAATGCGAAATTTGTTTTAAAGAGACACAGTTGTTATTTATTATACCACCATAACTACCTTTACAGTCATATAGACAAGAGGACCCTCTTGAAAGTGAGATGCCACATCTCAAGGGACTAACCTTTAAAAAATTGTATACAGCAGAGACAAAAATGATGAGCACAGATTTATTGGCCCATGGATCTGTCATTACCTTCACTTCTTAGTTTAGTCCCTTTGTCTCTGCCAACTTTGATTCCTTTGCCTACAACCCAACAAGGCTTTGATGGATTGCTGTTCAGCATGAGACTGGCTCCACTCCAGGATTTCCAACAGAGGCTTTTTCTTGCCACTGTTACTGTAAGCCTCTCACAAACGCACTGGACTGGTGACACAGTGCTACACTCATGGTGGATTCATGTTGGTTTTGGATGTATAGATGTGTATGATGTACGTGTTTTTATGTATGCATACATGCATATATGTGTATAAAATGAAGAGCATGGCTTCAGCCTGCTTTAATGTAAAATGTCTTATGTCTTGAAATAACGCTTGCTAGGAGTTGCTATATAAATACAGACTAATTGACTGATTGATTGATTGATTTTTCAACTGTAAAGACTGGTGTTGTAAAACTGTATCTAAAATTTTAAATACCTCACATACACCCCTGAAAAAGCCTTTTTTCCAACCTCTGACTCACCTGCTTACACATCATATAATATTCATACTGAGTTTTTAAGTTTATTTTTGTTGCATACTTTTGCTGAATTGTGTCTCCTGTAATTGAAAAAACCTTATTCGTTCGAAATGAACATTGTGTAAGCTTAAGTTATCACACCTCAACGTTGTGTCCCTCAATTTGCATGCATCCCTGTTACCTAAACAATTTTAGCTCTAAGAAAAAGAGAAAACTCAGGAAACAGCATGGCTTTTGTAGAAATTAAATCCTTCGGTAATATGCTTAAACCATGGTTAGACCAAAGAAGAGAGCTCTTGTTTATTGTTTATATATTTATAAATATTTGCGGCCTTGTCAAGTCCATAGCTCAACCAACGCAACCCTGTTACACTTTTTATTACAAAACAGATTAATTACTGAGCTTTTCAGTTTTATTAATCTAACTATTGTTATTCTGTTCCAGCCTCCATAGTTGCTATAGCTACAGTACTATCAACCTTTGAGTAATTCTTAATATACCATTTACACAATCCAATATTGGCATGTGTATGTATTCTGTACATGAGTCAACTACATGTACAATTCTATAGCATGTATTTGGTTCAAATACACTGCACGCCACGCTTATAGTGATATTTAGAGGAAAACAACAATTTAACTGCAACAATGTTTTGTATTTTCTTATAGGTTGATTTCCTGAAGGCTGAAGAGCAGACACAGAACATCTAGCCCTGTTGGAATCTGCTTGAAGTGGATATACATTATGTAAGTGTAATCTGATCTCCTATACCGCATCATCAAAGTCAAGCCATTGAAAAAGAAAATTTAGGCATTTTTTGTGTCACTACATTCCAATAAAATTATATTTATCTAAAAAGAGGCCATTCAGAATATTAATTTTACAATATTAGGTTCGTCCATGCATTTTGTAAACATCCAAATGTCTGAATGGCATGTGAAAAAAACTTCTCTTTAAAATAACAGATAATTAGCTAAGAGAAATGTTTATTCTACAAAACTGTTCAATTTAAGATTAGGACAAAAGATTAGCAATTGATGAAGTCTTATTATATCTTTAAAATAAAAGACAAATGAAAACAAAGGAATGCTTAAATTTGTCCAAATTTCACAAAGTGTCTTGTGTGTGTTTTTTAATTTACCATTTATTGTATAATTTTCCACTTATTTCTTCCACTGTTTGAAGCTTATTTGTGTCTTTAATTAGAACAACCAGACCCTTTTTTTATTATATCTTGGCAGAGCTTAGTTTGAGAAACTGTGCAGAGCCGCTTTGCTGTAGGGCCCATTGTGATGTCTCTTCATGGGGCCAAAAATTTCTGGCAGAGCCACTGTTTAGCATATTTATGTGTGTGTGGGATTGGAATAAATACTTTAGTTGAGGAGTTCAATTGCAAAAGCAGATTACTCTATTCTTAAATTTTAAACCTGTATACTACCAGAAGTATTGATCAAATATGATTTTTAAAAGTAAATACTATTTAGAAGCTAAAGCCAAACAACTATGATCTGATCAATATTACCTGCAGTACGCTGATAAACAAAAAGTTGATTTTATGTATGTATGTTTAAGTATGATTTTTTTCAAACTGTGTTATCTGGCATTGCAAATGAACTTATTTTTACCACGAGGCTCCTAAAAACGTAACGAAACTGAGACAACTATTGGATGATTTCACAGCTGAGACTTTAGTGACAGACAAAAGTTGGCGAGGTGTTAATCCTGTGAGACATGCTGCTTGGATAGAATGAAGCTGTATGAAGACAAACGTCCTCATGCTTTGTGTTGGACGGAGGGAGCAAAACAATACTGGACGACATCATGTTGGTATCAGTGAGGAACAGCACCACAGATGTACACAAACAGCCCATATAGATGCAAATGAGACCCATAGAGTTCGAAAAATGAGTGTGGCCGTGTGCACATGTCAGTCAGTCACACAGTTTGTCATGCAGAGAATGTGCATTTGCATTTTGTTTGGTTGTAATATTTGAATGGAAAAACTTTCTACATCGGAGTGAGGAAAAAAACAACCATCGACCTGTTAGATGATTTAAAGCGATCAACACCACAGGC
This sequence comes from Cetoscarus ocellatus, assembly GCA_037902135.1. Lineage (NCBI taxonomy): Eukaryota > Metazoa > Chordata > Actinopteri > Labriformes > Labridae > Cetoscarus > Cetoscarus ocellatus. The sequence continues at coordinate 223,847 of JBAMNC010000566.1, read as the reverse complement.
TCTCCTTTCACCTTGACAACAGAGACGGTCTTCCTCGTGATATGATTGTCTGTCTGCATCGTCATTCATTCACTGCTCTGAGACTCCTCTCTGACTTTCATCATCCTGCAGAATCATTTCAACCACTGCAGATGAAAGAGTGGAAACCGGGGGCACTTTACTCATCACTGGGACTCCACAGGAATAAGGAGGGGGCTTCTGGAATCTTTTGTCTTTATGATGTAAAAATGTGCAAGTTTGTGAAAGGTGTACACACATTATTAAGTTTTTAAAGTTTCCAAAATCTCTCTTAACTTACATTGAACAAAACATTTATGGATTAAATTCTTAGATTAAATTCAAGCTTACAAAACGGATCTTCAAAGCAGGTCTGGGGTGGTCTTTATTGCTACGTCTCTTCCACTGATGTCTCAGTAAGGGCAACAGCGGGGGCAGGAGCCAAGGTTGTGCTTTTCTGGCTGTTCATCCAAGGGATTCTCTCAAACTTTGCACCAAGGTCCACTCTCGCTCAAGGGCAAACTGTTTAGTTTATGAAGATTAAGAATACAAGGTCATGGGACCTGAGAAACAATATCTCTAGAATGCTTATAATTACCTCCGCCAAAGGACTGTCTGTCTGTTTGTTTGTTTGTTTGTCTGTTAGCAAGATTACACAAAAACTACTAGATGGATTTACATGAAAATATTACCAGAGGATTTTAAAGAGCCATTACATTTTGGTGCTGATCTGATCCAGATGGGTGTCACAAAAAAACATTGAAGTTTATAACAGCAAATCCCATTCATTTACGGCATTATGGGAATTGTAGTTGATTTACAAACTGTCGTCAACATTTTTTAAGCCTATGTCACTACATTTCTCAGCTTCCCTTGCAACGCTGCTGTCTCGGCCTCTACTCTGTCTCCAACATTGTCCCACCCACAGCACCATCCGATTGGTTACACGCTCTGGTTACACGCAGAGGCATGACATGGCCAATGGCACTGAAGGCTGTGCATGCAGTTCTGCTCAAGCGGAGAGGAGGAAGTTTTGCCAATGGAGAAAGCCCGGCACTGTTCTTGGAGCCTTGGTTTCTAAGATAAATTAAGGCAGCATACTCTCCCAAAATTGTAATTAACATCTCAGTCCTCTACAACTCACAGCTACTAGTAACATAACTGTGAGCCCATTAACGTTAAAGAAACAAACGCAGTAGCTCTGCTCGCTCACAGTTCCTGAAGCCGTGCCTCTTAATCACTCGAAACAAGGTTGCTGATAATGTCCATACAGAAATAGTCCATCATAGCAGAAGTGTGTGTGTATTAGTGTAAAAACCTAACCCCCAAACTCCACATAGAGCAAACGCACCGCGCACCGAAGCACCGTGGTTTTGCTCCGACCGACGGCGTGCACAACACCAACATCTGTACAAGCAGCAGCAAATTGCTTCAGTCAACGAGTTACAAGACCCACTACTAACTAGGTCACTCTATTGGATGATATTTATATCAACAATAATCACACTTCTTGCAGATTGATATTTTTCATTCCACAATGTGCATATAAAATAAATATAGGATTATAATGTTGGGTGGAAATCACAATTTATGGGTGGAACTGAGCTGCTTGGCAGAGGTCTACGTGCTTTTCAAGTTCTCTTTATTGAACTTTCCACAAAGGGTCACTCTTACCCAAAGATTAGATTAAAGAGCACACTTATGAAGATCATCATTATTCATGGTTACTCTTTGCTCGTGAACATGATATTAAAGAGGCACTTATGAGCAGGATGTCTCAAGTTTACATCAACAAATTTTCTTTAAACTTTCTAACAAACACCCAATTCAACTGAAATACTGACTAATCAGAGTTTGGAGATCTGATATCAATGGTCTCAAATTAATCCCTTTCTTGTGAAAGCAAAATCTCTAGAACACTTTGAGGGATAAAGTAATAAGGTCTTGGAGGTCAAAGGTTACTGTACATCATGATAACAGAGGCTTCCTTGTTAACATGATATGTCTGGAACCCTTTAAGGAAATTTATATACACTTTGCACCAATGCACCCTTTGAACAGAGGATGAACAGATTCGATTTTGGAGATCATACCTCACAGGTTCAGGTCATAAAGGCTCATTATCTTGCTTGTGACCATAGTATATCAACAAATATTAAAGGGGGGTTCTTCACGCTTGCAAAAGGTCCACTCAGACTAAAGGATTAATTGTTTATATTGGGAAAATATTGGGTCAAAGATCAAGATCTCAATAATGCTTTAGGCTGATACCCTGGGAAACCCTCTGAGACTCTTTAATTGATGCCTGAGACCCCCAAAAGCCATAACTGTGTAATTTGGTGAGTCTCTTAGGCTATGTCCATAGGTATATGGAGGTATATTTCAGAAGAGGTTTTCCACCTCTATTTGAAAAACAAATCCACATCTACATGAATGCATTTAAAAATATCTTAGGAGTAATTTTTAATCCAGAATCATGGAGCAACAGAAAGTCTGTTTGAGCTTGTAAATAGTCCACGTCCTATATTTCGATCAAATATGTTGGTTCATCACAGCTCAGCTCATGAAAATAAAGACTGAGATGACAAAAATCTCAACAACACTCAGAGGGAATCCTTCAAACTTTTAAGGAGGCCGATTCTTACTCAAAGATTACTTTATTTAATTTAAGAGAGAAAGATCACGGTCATGGGGCATCATGATTATCCCTCACTTGTGAACAGACTTAGAAATGCTATAAGGGATTTACTTTGCTCTTTGCACAACAGTTTAGTTTTTGGAAATCTCAGATCGAGGTACTTGTTTACAAGCAATGGTCATCATAATGAATCCTTTGCTCGTGAACGTGGTACCTGACAAGTTATTTCAAACTTTGCAAAAATTCAATCCTGATTCAAAATTGATTGATTTATTCTTGGAGATATAGGTCAAAGCTCAAGGTCCTGGAGATTAATAATTAACTCTTGCTCATGAACATGATATCTCAAGAATGTTTTCCATTCAAGAATTTTTACATACCTGTTCTGTCTAATTCAAAGATTCATTCAGTTTTATTCATTTTCATGCGTATCCCCTTGTTGAACATTGTTTTCTAAGAACACTTACACGAATGCTCCCTCTAGTGAATACATGTTAAGATTTTTAAGGTCATAGGTCAGGGTCAGTGAGCCTTATGATAAACTCTTGGTCGTGAACAGGAAATCTCAAGAACTCCTCAAGGGATTCACTGATCGAATTATTTTAAGAGCGCTTTGAGGGATTCCTTTTTTGGCCCAGTCCACAGAGATAAAAAGAAATTCTGTAAACACAACATTGTTTCAAGAAATGTGTCCATCCACATGAAAACACTGTAGTACTGTAATTTCGGGACTATAAGCCGCTACTTTTTTCCCCATGCTTTCAACCCTGTGATGCAGCTAATTTAAAGAATTTTACATTACATCTAGCCTCATCACATCAAATTTAATTTAGGGTTAAAAATCTGTCTGTGTAACATATATGTGTGTAAATATATCATGCTACAACGTGGACAGTGCCAGAGCATGTGAGCGGAGTGGAGCGATGAAATTCCCAGCTCCTCATGCACAGAGCTGTTCCAATTGTCTGTATGACTCAAGGATTAACTAGTGAGTTTGGAGGTCATAGGTCAAGGTAATTTGGTCTTATGATGATCCTCTGCAAGTGAACTTTATATGTCATGAGTGCTTTTACAAGTTTTCTTTAAACATTGCTCAAACAGGATAAAATAATTGTTTGGAGGGTATAGGTAAAAGGTCAAGGTTTTGGAGCCACTTTTTGCTTCAGAACGGGACATCTCATGATCATATCTCGACATCGTTAGTCAGTGTCTTCAAACTTTGCGCCTACACCAATGCAGGGCTGCCAACTCTCACGCATTTCATTGGTTTCACACGCTCTCACGCCACACCTCCGATATCTCATGCTGAAGGCACAAATCTCAGGGGGACCCAGGCATCGTGTGCCCAAACATACTCGGGCGGAGCGGACTACGCGGAGGTCCACAAGGCTTGTGCGCGCAAAGCTCAAACTTTCCGACCACGCGGACTCCGCTCCATGCACTGGTGTCACGCTAAACACTGCTCGGCATGTATTTTCACATCGACCCGCATTAAATGTGACACCACCTCCCCCTCCAACCCTTAATTATAGTGCTGTGCAAAGTCACCAGGCAGAGCAGCTCCTCTCCCTCGTCCTCAGTGTACAGTGTCATGACAGAGAAATGTAAAACAATGTGCAAGGATTGTGAGAAATGTGGGGTTTCACGGTAATTTCACAAGAAACTACCATGTGGCAGTGCACTCGACTGTGAGTCCGGAGTCCGTTCCGCTCACAGTGTGTCAGACTCTGGGTGCATACGCAGGTATACGCCATATTCCCTCTAGAAAACGCCCCGAAATACCATATAACCACAACAAAATGCGCAAGGATACCTATAGCAGCATGCTTGTGTGACTTTCACTTTCACTCAGCGTGTGTGTGTGTGCTCCTCCATCTGCCAGTGAGCGTAAAGACGCAGATAGACACACATCGCAGGGACAGAAGGATCATCAGTCACTCTGTGTGATTTTATCATTCACACGGTGTCTTGACAGCTCATGTGCCCGGTTTAAGTGAACACAAAGACTTCAAAAACTGACGAGTCAGCCTTTCATTCATCAAAACTACATTCTGCAGCAGTCCAGCTCTTGTTTTCACTCACCCACTGTTTTCTAAATAATAAATTCATCTGAGGGATCCTCCATCACTTATTCACCATGATATCAGAACAATTTTTGAAGGACCAAGCTTCAAATACAATCTACTAGTGCAACCTGTGGGTGGAGGCCCATAGTGGGTCTCAGAGCTGTATTCAGTGGACGGGGTGTATAAATCAGGTACAAATATGGCAAAAATGTCTTCCTTGTATGAAGGCCCTAAGAGGCCAAACATCCATCAGAGTATATCAGAGTATACCCACTGGAATAAACCAGACTACACACAAATATTACACTGTTTTAGATTTCTCTACTCAGATATTCCTGTCCAGACTAAAAAATTAATTTATGTCAGCTATTATTACTTTGAGTTTGATGTTCTGTTACTGATTTATTGATTTGAAAATAAAGTAGTGATAACTTTGACTTAAATGTTAACTTGAGCAGATCCAGTTTCTAATGACCTTATTCCTTATTGTCCTCCAATTAAAATCACCACTGTTTACATTCATTTTCAAGTCAGATGCTTTTATACTGGATAGTTCATAGTGTTATGGACTTGTAGCCTACACATTGATGCCAAAACATTTTTCATTTTCTAAAGGAAAATTAAATCTAGGCTAATTATGCACATCCAATTGCACTTAATAATTTAACCCTTTAAAGCCTTAATGCACAAATAATAGCCAGAACATTCAAATTTTTTGGTGCTGAAATGTTTATTTCACTTTCTACTGAAAACCAACAAAATCTAAATTTCCATAAAATCTAACATTTATATATTTTTGTATCTTATTTGATACATTAGATGTTGATGGCAACTGATAATCCACTTGAGGATAGTTTCATCATTTATGTTATTGTATTCAGATGTTTTGTTTCTCAGTAATTTGTTGATCATATTGATTAGATAAAGGTATCGAAAGTATGTATCAAATATGATACAGCAGGCTTTTAGGGGTTAATTGTGTAAAGGTTTGTGCATTTTTACGTTTTGTAACATATTCAGATTTTGTTTTGTTGCTGCTTGTTGACAGTTTGATCAAACACATTGAAAAAGCATGCAGTTTAGTTTGATTTAGTTTGGTTATTCATTAAAGTATTTCTTCTAGTTTTACAACTAGTATTGAGCTTTCAGTTCTTGTAAAGCTGCTGTAATGGTGATCAGCCTGGTGTTTTTGGTGAACAAAACACTGGTCTTGGAATTGCTGGTTGTACATAAACAGACCTGTAGACAGGTAGGTTATAGACTTATAACAAGCAATGACATGATTACAGTTATTGTTTCATATCACTATGTAGGACATTTGAGGAAGTGTCAGACAACACAGCAAAAAATATAGCATTTATTTGTATGTTATTTTGTACCTGGACCCTAGTTAATTGCACTTGCACCATTTTGTTACTTCTGAGTGCTATATAGTATAATTAAACCTCCACAAAATGAGACATTATGTGTCGAGTGTTGTCCTGCCGTGCATGCTGCAACATTTTGGTTGGCTCTACCAAATCTCACTCCAAGGTGTTTTGAAAAGTTGGCAGCCCTGCCAATGCTGACTCAAGAACTGACTGATAAATCTAGCTGATTTAATTCATTTTAATTTTGACTTCAAATGTCAATGTCTTTAGGTGTAATTTTTAATCCAATGCTTGTAAGATCTCCTAGAATCATTCCACCAAAAAAAAACAACCTTTTTTTAACCTTTTTCTCTACCCATCTCTGTCTTTCACCCTCTCCTCACATACATCACACAGACATAGGTGGTGGTAGTTCTAGTTTTTACTGCTGAGCAAATAGACAGAATGAAGACAGAGGACTGATGATGCAGATTCTGAATGATGCTATTCCTGGACATTTATCTCAGGTCAACGCATAAACATGATGCTCCTGCTGTTCTTCATTATACCACTCATCCTACTTCTGAGGAGGATAAGTGCTGGCCACTGTGTGTGTGTTTGTGTGTGTGTGTGTGTGTTTGCACAAATAAAGAGACATTGGAGCCTAAACTTACTCAGTCATATCCGATCACTGACTTGAACAGTCTGATCTCTTCAAAGAGAACAGGATATTCATGATACATGCTTCTGCTTTATATGTGAGTCATAGAGGTTGCTAAACATTTGAAATCTCAGTCTCAGCAGAAATTCTCCACCTGAAGCAAGCCTTCAAGTTTCCAAGGAATTTCTCGGTCAGTGATACAAATCAGGTTTTTTTAGTGATATGCTATCTGTTACTCTAAGAACAAATTTGCTTGGACAGAGTTGAACTTGTTTCTCTGTAAACACATCTGACTTGAGCAAGAGCATTTAAGACTGTTTATATTTTGTTTTATCATCTGCACTGGGAACTAAATAAGAGGTAAGCCTTAATGCAAGTTTTGGGCTCATTTGAATGTGTGACAATGGTTTAATATCTGATAGCTCCTACTGTATACAGAGGTGGTGTGGGATGATTTCATCAGGACTGCTTTGGTACTTTAGAATTTGATGTGTAACCAATTCTTTAATTTACAATGTTTTATTTTCAGGGAAAGATAAATGAGACAAAATAATTAGTTTAAAACTCCTACCTGGACTCCTTCCTAAAAGAAATCATAAATACAGGGGCGTATTTAGTCATTTGGGGAAGGCAAACCCACTCAAAGGGGCCCTTCATATCCCTGTACTGCGCTGACAAAAATTTATTATTATTTAAATCTTGTACACAGTAATGTAACAAAACTAAATCATTTCCTCAAATTCTGTACTTTAGTTCAATTTTGACAAAAGGTGAATATGTTATTTAGGTCACTTGTCCTGCTTTTGAAATCTGTTTCAGTTATCTGACAGCTCAAGTTACTGGTTACATAACCATGTTTATATGTCCCCCCATCCAGTGAATAACATTTATCACCAAAAACGATTTTGAATACAATGTTTATCATTACGCAGCCCCTAAAGGGATATTGGCAAAAAAATAAATAAATAAAAACGTTTCTTGTGCGTCTGCAAAACTATCCCATGCAGGGACCTTTGTTGTAGATTTTCAGGATGCAAAGATTTTGTAAAAGTGAAGAAACAAAGACAAAACCAAATTACAGCCACCTTACAGGTTTAGTGACAATGCAGTAAAGAATACAACTTCAGAAGGTCTTGCCAGACGGACTCCCTGACTAAACTTCCAGATCTACTTTTAAAGTCCTTCAGTCACTTTATTGCTTGACTGCGTTGGTGTTCAAAGTCTTCTTTGATAACATTTATATGATTGCCAGCGTGGCAGCGATGTGGTTCCCTGAAACTTTGATAACATTTATATGCTTGCCCCTCCTCTCAGGGCAAAAGCCGAAGCATATTTTATCTGAGAACTAGTTAATGACGATGACACCAAAGTCAGAATGGTGATCAAACATCTCCTTTGGTTTATACTACAGCTCTTACTTTAGAGTGAATCCTCACAATGCTTTTACTGTAATTAATAAGAACATAAATCAACATTTAATGTAGTTTACCATTTTGACTGCTTTACTCCTCATATCTTTGTGATGGAAAGTGTCACTCGGGTCACTCTCCGATTCATCTTTGGACCTACTGCATCTTCCTCTGCTGACACTGACAGGAGCGTCTGGCTCTTGCTGTTGTTGAGTTACAACATTTGGTGTCACTGTGAAAAACGATTACACCTTCAGTAGTTTTGATAAAAATAGTTTACTTGCTTCTCGCCTTCTCGCCTTCTCCTCTTCTCCGCTCCACTGGGGTAACTCTGCTTCAGTTTCTTCAAAACCCTGAAAACTGTGCCAACAAGTTTGTTTAGCTACTGTCTTCCTGAATCAAGTCTGAGCAGTAACAAAGAATAGTCCGTTGCAGAAGAAGGGAGGGGGGAGTAGTCAGAATGATTGTGATAGTTTAGGCATTTTGATGTATTTTTAAGCTTGTAAATTACGGCTAAAACAAAAATAACTACTTTGAATCAAAGAAAAGTTTATCAATACGTCTGGGGGCCCCTGGAAATCTCAGGGCCCAAGGCAATTGCCTGTGTTTGCCTAATGGTAAGGTACGTCCAGCAATAAACACCATTCATACTTGCAAACCCCCCTGAAATGATCATTTTTGCGGGTTAGCCATATAGGTGAATGCTAACAGGGGAGTTTTCACTCATAGTATTTTATCCGCCTAAAATATGAGTGAGTTGATGTCTGAACGCAGCAGTGAATAGCCCAGGTAATACACTCAGGTGAATGGGGATGGGTGATGGCATCACACTGTGTGATTGGCGCTATACCCTTAAAGGGAGACATGACAGGATGGATACAAACCACCGCTGCTGCAGTAGAAGTTTATGTGATTGTAAGGAGAGTAAAACAAACTCAGATGTGCACCTGGACACTTGGAAGTGTTGTTTCCTAAAACACTGCAGCTTTCTTTCTCTGTTGTAATTGTAGTGCACGTAGTGATGCTGCTTTATATTCACCTCTATACAAGCTACAGTGCTCCTCTCAACTCTTTAACCAATGCTGCTGATATACTTTTTAACATGCATCACTGAAATACAGGATATAAATTGTGAACAACGATAATTCCCTGATAATATCAGGGTTGCATGTGTGAATAGGGCTATACAAAAAGGCACATTATCTTGATGCATGTATACCATACACATCAAAACACTCTTAGCTAAGAAGCAGGAGACAAAAACTTTTGATTAGTCCATTGTCTACTACAGATTGTACAATTAGGGGCCGTTCACACAGAGATGAGTTTAGGTGTATTTGCAAAAGCTTTTAATTGTATCGGCATTTCATCCACATGGATCTGGCATTTTGGGAGCCCAAGAACACACATCTTTGAAAATGGGTCCCAGAGTGAATCATCGTCAAAACGCTGTCCTTGCATTTTCACGTGTACATGAATATGCATAACTTCAGAAATGATGATGTCATAGCCTTTACACTGCATGCACTAACCCAACAACAATAGAACAATGGCGGTCCAAAGCCGCATTTGTGCTGCAGAAGCTACTGAGCTTTGTGGCTTTTACAGCAAAATCTTCTGCTCCCCTACTACCACTGTGAGCAACAAGTGGACATGCAGAACAGCATACGCCACATCTTGTTTTGTTTGTTTATATGTTTTATGTGCATGATCCATGTCCTCTGGTTTTGGTGTATAGGAAGGTTATAGCACCACTTACAGACCCGACATATCTGCTATAGCATTTACAGTGTTTTCACGTGGACGGACACATTTCTTTAAACAACATCTTGTTTACAGAAAACATTTTCTTCCCTTGTGAACAGGGTCCTAAATTAGCCTTTCAGCATGTAAATTGGCTTATTTTAACATGAAAGTTAGCTTATTACAATGTTTATTAAATAGTGGGGCATGACACCCAAGTAGTGATATAAATCTCAAGAGGGGGCTTGACAGAAAGTAAAAGACAGCCACTGGCTTTAAATAACATGCACATATGTTGCCTTATGTTAGCTTGATATAACATTCATGTAAGCTAGCTTAACTTGCCATGGGCATCAAGCAATTTCTATTATGGCCAAATAACAATTTCTGTCAAAAACTGTATTCATAATTTTGTAATTATAATAGCATATCGACCCTGTTGCATCAGCATTTAAACCAGGTGGCAACCTCCAGGGGTGTAAGTGGAGGCTCATGCTGAAGTGCCAAAAGCTGCAGTACCCCAAGTGTTCATTTGGGGCTGGATGCAGTAACCTGACACCTTAATGATTACAAGTGGGGGAAAAACATTTTTTATGCCCTTAATATACATCTTTACAGCCTGGTTCAAAAATGGCTTCAGTCAAAGTACATACAGAAAATGCACCTATGTGCTCTCACTGTGTGGAGGGTAAATCTTTATGTCCCTATCCATTTATACTGCAAGAACATTATATTTATTCTTTTTTAAGGCTAAGTAAATTTACTAAGATGCTACAATGAAAATCTCAATACATGTTGATTAAGTTGAGAAGAACTCTTTACTCTTGTATCAGAATTAAAAAGCAGGCACTGGTTGGAATTTGTCTCTTGATAATTAGTATTTCTTGTTAGGTTTCAGGCTAAGATCAGTACTCTGTTAGACTGCTTCAATCACAAACATTCTTTGTGGCCCTGTAGCACAAACATGATTGATATCGCAACCCTTTTAAGTGCACAACAGCCTCGGTGAGGGCTTCTGGGATCAAAATGCAGATATGGCAGCCAGTGGGACCATAAACACCAAGACATGTGAGACAAGATTACAAAGCCACTTCTTTGAACTCACTTTCACTCACTTACTTTTACATTCATGAGTGCAGGCAATCAAATAATTCTTACATACAGACATTATCCATAGTGTTGGAGTGAGATGGATGAGTGGATAAATAGAGGTTTAAAGTCATGTCGGCAAATAAGGCCATCTTCATGACAAAAGCAAGTTAGACAGACATGTTGGGATAAGAATAACCAACTTATAAAAGTGTGGAAAGTCTAGCCGCTTTCAAAAACTCCAAATGGAGTGAGATGGAGAAACCACAGCAGAAATGTTGGCATTAATGTGTCCCATGTAATATGTTTTTATAGTGACTTTCATTTTAAAATAACTGAACACATTTATCGTATGTTTATTTCTGTAACCATTTCTAGGAGAGGGAATTTTGCTTTTTCAGGACCAAGTTAAAGACCACATTTTTCTGAAAAGAGTCAAAGTGACAATGTGCTTTTTACAACATCAAGCTCCTTACACACCAAGAAACATTTTTTTCCTACTTTTCAAGCATTGCCACACATATCCCCATCAATAACCAGAATGCTGCATCACCTCTCCCCTCTCCACAGATCAAATCTGTATAGTATCTGGGAGCAAAGTTTTCACCATCTTTCTAAGAAATGACCCTTGAAAAGCCTTCTGAATGTTTCCCAGCATGCACAGCGGTCCATTGTGTTGGATCTGTGTTGTGGCTGTTGAAGCATGATAATTTAGGGGGAGAACGTGCAGCTCCTCATCACCCCTCTGCAGCGCTGCTTAAATGGAGGGAATTGTTCGGACACTTTAGTGCTGAGATGAGCCTCTTATTAGAAGCATTTCATTTGCTGACCCACAGGATGCGACAGATTACAAGCGAAGCTGTGCACTTTCTGAAATTTGATGTTCCTACTTCTCTGCCAATTTGATCCTTGAATGATCCCTTTCAGCTGCATCTGAGGAGCAGGACAGATAATTTTATGTAGTAGAGCACAGGGGTGGTCTGATAAATTTCAAAGCAATCAAAGTACCTCTTACATAAATTAATAAATAAACCACCAAGAGGAATGTCTTACAGATAAAACAGAAAACTTCAAAAAGAGAGCATAAATCAGACATTTTTGCAAATATAGAGCAGAGGTTTGGCAAATTAATAAATATTCTGTATCAAATAATCAGTAGTAATTAAAACAAACTTATAATATGACAACATCAGCAAATTATGGGTAAATATAAATGAATAAATAAATGAAAATAAGTAAATAAATGATAGCATTGGTTCTAGCATTAGTTAAAGCAGCATAAAGAATATACCAGTAAGTCAATATTGCTAACTCAGACAAGATATAAACAGAGTTCATAACATTTAGATTTTCAGAGCATAAATCCAGATACTCCAGTGTTAAGTCTTCGCTCTAGTGCACACCATACATTGGTGATGCCCTTAAATGATGCAGTTGCCTGAAGTGTACATCCTCAAAAAAAGTATCAACATGTCAAGGTGATGCAGACGGCCAATTCTGTTATTGGTGCACTGGGTACACTCTGATGACTGGGAGCCTCTGCGTTTTGTCCACAGATATATTGTGTGTTGTACTGTGTTGTGCATTCTGGTGTAAGACAAATGGCAGCAGCAGATGAACCATTTTATGAAATGTTTTAGCCGTGATACCAGAATACCAATTGCCCATTCATTTTTCTGTTGTCCTTTTTACAGTGCATCTCTGCAAAACCATCAAAATAAAAACAAGCCATCAGTCCACTACAGTAACTTTGTGAAAAGTAAACCAAGATATAAACATACACATGATAGATAGATAGATAGATAGATAGATAGATAGATAGATAGATAGATAGATAGATAGATAGATAGATAGATAGATAGATAGATAGATAGATACATAGATAGAGGAGCATGATTAATGCTGACAGCACCAGTGAGGTGGGCTCTACTACAGTGGTCAGTTCTCTAAGAATTGGCATGCTACATTTGACTGATTTGGATAGGGTCTGTGCAATAAGGCTAATACAAGGTGGTGTACCACAAAACCAAGTTGCGGCAGTACTGAAGTAAGCCCTGGTTCCATCTCCAAACTGAAGGTCAAGTTTCATATAGTATTCATATAGTGGTGGGTGTTAAAAATAGGCTACAAAGTGGGTGTCCCAAAAAGACAACATCCCAAGTCGAGCATTTCCTGACCCTGTCAGCACTTAAGAACAGTAGACAATCTTTTACAGATGTGCAGTAAGTTATGGCCAACGGCTTCCTGCCAAGACAATCTGGAAAAGACGGCACATAGTCCATCTCTGGTCTCACAGGGCTGCCTTCTCAACTCTTTCATCATGTTTTTGGGTAAAAATTAGCATTGCTTTTGGATAAATGTTTAATTTACATGTTAATTCATTGGCAGGAGTGATGGGCTTTATCATTTTTTCAAACAAATATGATACCAATACTTCTGCCATAACTTTTTGTATATTGAAACTGATACCAATCCTCTCCTTAAATGAAAATATGTTTATGAATTTACATTTTTTTAAAGATCAAAATGACAAAAGAAAAACAAAAATCATGTAGACCATCAGAACTTATAAGAGTTTTATTTTAGGTTTTAATCCAAAGAAAATGCATTTAAGAGAAATTCCACAACCAAACTGATTGGTCTCCATAGTCTCATGACATGGTCAGTGGTGCTGCCTTTGGTACAGTAAGAGAGAGAGGGGGACTGAAAACTGTCAAGAGTGGAGAATGGATAAACATTTAGCTTAACTTATTCGGTGGGAATAGTTTACAGAAGTACCTCATATCAAATCAGAGCATGTAAAAGCGACAATACTTCGATACTGCAGTATTCCCATCCTTGACTGCTACTTACATCTAACAGTGAGGTGGATGCAATTGTATGTGTAACTGAAATATATATATATATATATATATATATATATATATATATATATATATATATATATATATATATATATATATATATATATATATATATATATATATATATATATATATATATATATATATATATATATATATATATATATATATACATATAGATAGATAGATAGATAGATAGATAGAGAGATAGATAGATATAGATAGATATATGTATGTATATGTATATGTATATGTGTGTGTATATATATATGTATATGTGTGTGTGTGTATATATGTATATATATATATGTGTGTGTATATATATATATATATATATATATATATATATATATATATATATATATATATATATATATATATATATATATATATATATATATATACATATATATGGTGGGAATCATAATCAGAGGCACACAGAAGGGAGGGCAGGAAAACGCCGATTTCAAAATAAAACAGGAACAAAACATAAACACAAAATGGTCTAACTTAACCAAGACAAAGAGCAGGATCATGACAGTAACACAGGAAACACAAGACAAGAGGAACAAGAGGCCTAAAACAAGAAATACAGGGGAAAAAAATCATACCAAAAAAAACAGAACTAGCAGAATCATGACAAGAAATCATTATTTTTTCTACTTGGTCTTGTTTGTAGTGATTGGAATAGTGGCTATTTTTAGTTAGGAGAGTCATTTGGAACAGTAATGTAATAAGAGCCAGTCTTTCAGCTTTCAGACAGCTCTATAGTTGGACTATGTTGTTTTTTTATGCTAAAAGGGAAATGGTCTCCCAAAAAGGAGCCAATGGTGTATTTCACGTAAAAGAGACAGCCAAGTGGCACTTTTGCAATACTTGCTCTTCACTACTAGCTGCAAATGCAGATGTCATTGCAATCTGATCAGTACCCGTCAAGATTTGCTTATTGTCAATAATGTGTTTTATTGGTAGCTTTGTGGCCAAATAATGGAGAATTATGAATTATTATGAATGAATAGAATTATGCTACTGTCGGTAAATCATGTGATAGTTTAAACAATAATACAATATTGTAGTTGTGATGTTATGTACAGTTCAAAATGATTAAATCCATGAATTTATCCAGTCTTTAATGTGTTATAGTGTTCAGTCCCTGCCATTCTCAGAGGGTTTTATCTCTGGGCTTGTTTTTCTTTACACCGTCTCAAGATTTGCAGCTTATACAAACTGAAGCTTCCTGTGGGTGTGAAAGTGTTTGTCTGATTGTGTCAGTGTTGGTTCTGTGGTTGACAGGCAGCCTGCCAAAGGCATTCAGGGATAGTCTTTAGCCTGACATGGCCTTGATCACAATATGCTCTGCAGGTAATGATTAGATCTCTGCAGGTGTTTCCCTTGTAAATTTATTTAAATTTATCATTAACTATGCTCGGTAAAAAATTTCCACAGCAAATCATCCATATCAGCCAGATCTGAGGAATTGATTTTCACTCAGCCACACACACAGAATAGGTATCAGCTAAATAAGATGAGTGCTGTTGCAACTACATATATTTATCAAACCCCTTTGAGCAATAATGACTTAATCCTGACAGCACCATCTAATCATGGATTTGAAACTTATTAAGTTGTACGATTGGATTTGACATTTTCAACAGCACATTTCAAACGTAAGTGTTTTTAACACCACATTTAATTCTCATATTCAGAAAAATAGTTGCTACATGTGTCAGCCTCAAGAATCAGACTCTTATCAGGCATTTCAATGTTGTGTTGTCCTGTATAGTACATGGTAAGGAAATAACAGGGGTGGTTTTTTTTCCTTTTTTTATGAAAAAATAAGATCTTTGTCTAACTTCCTTGTGCTTTCTTTTAACCCTATCTCAATTTACTCTTTGTTTTTCTGAGTGTTTCTGAAGTACAGATGGACTTTGTGGAGGCTGAAGATTTAAATTCCTTACCAGAGTCTGCTGTTGATTTAGGAGAGATTTGTTTTAGTAAAGCTTTCCGTCCGGAGTGATCTTTTAAGGACATTCAGTGTGGTCTCTCTGGGCCATGAGGGTAATACTCCAGATCAATGGTCTATGAAAGAGGAGGATCTTTAAATCCTTGTAAATCTGTTTCCAAACTTGTAGCCAGTGCCTCCTGATTAGATAAAAAATATAAACACACAAATCTCCTCATTATCAGTGTTCAAATATCAACATCATGAGACCGCTTATCTTAACAGACTCTGCAAATAAATGGATTCAGGCCTGCTCAAGTGAATGTCTGGGTCTACTAAAGACCTCATAAATAGGTCCCAGATAGGTCCTACCAGTATTCACATGGACATCACTGACCTTTAAATTGGGTTCTATCCAATTGCCTGCAAGCAAGAGGGTGCCTGTGAGCATCTTTGTAAATGTTCTGACAAATTATTTATTGGCTCTGACAAACCTTATGTTATTTTCTCCACAAAGGGGGTTATGACTTTGCCGGTGTTAATTAGTTTGTTTGTGAACAGGATAACTCAAACATATTAACAGATTTTGATGAAATTTATGGGAAATGTTGGTCATGGCACAAGGAAAATGTTCTTAGATTTTGGTGGTGATCCATATCCAGTTATGTGAGCTAGGAATTTTTGTTAACATTGTGAAACAGGGCAGATTTCCACATTTTGGCTAATTACTCAAAAAACTCTCAACAGATGGGACAAGAAGAATCTAATAAGATTTTGGTGGTAATCTAAATCTGGATGTGGATTTTTTTTTCAGGATTTCTTAACTGCAAAAGGTCGGGCAGATTTCCATGTTATCACAGTAGCTCACCTGACAGTGTTGCAAATGCCTTGGCGGAGGTTTGTGCTCTCTGCACTTGTAGGCACTTGTAGTTTTGTGACATGGTTTGGTAGTCTGAAAAAAAACGTCCTTGTGTTTTACTTAAACACATCTGGTTTTGCTTTAATGAGCCCACAAGCAACATTAATACACCAAAAATAAAGTCTCATACCAGTTTTGAAAGTGTGTATTCACATTTTGAAACAAGCAGTAATAAAAATTGTTTGTTGTTCTATTAAATAATGCTAAGTATTCAGATTACAATAAAAATTGTTTGCTTGAATATTAGATGTACTATGTCTTGGCTAACCCTCTGTAGGCCCTACCTTCACTCTGAGCCCTGAAAGCTTTAAACCGTTATGGGTGCCTACCAACATTGTTTTTCTGTTTCTTTTAATTTCATCCTCTTTTAGATTTACTTTGAGAGAACAGAGTGTCAGTCAGAGCCAGCTGAGGCCTCACCTGTCTTCTTTTCAGTGACATTGAAGAGCCTTTGGGTGTTTTGTCCTCTTTTGTTGTTTCTCTCCCTGAGCACAGCACATGTGTCCTGACCCTTCAGTCAGCCTGCACCAGCTCAGCCCCACATGGTGTATAAACAACTACCAAACTATGTGCACAACAACTTAAAGGAGGAAGCGGGTATAATAATCAGACTTGGATAGTCTCAACAGGACAAACTGCGATTATTGTTGCTCATATACTTGTAAGATGTCCAGAGGATGGAAAATCACATCATCACCATTAATGTGATCAGAGAGACTGTTACTGAGGATCAGTTCACAAACGGCTGCTAATCAGCCTGGCTTTTTCTTAGCATATTGTTGTCACTTCCATATTGTTATATGTTATTGTTATCTTAGTTTTCCAGGACTGAAAGATGGATAAGCCACTGCACATGGTTAAATCAGAGGCAACACCAATACTTAGTACTAGAAATTGATACAGACAACTATAATTCTGGGACCTATAAGTCCCCTAGACAATATCTCTTCAAGTCTTGAAGCTAAAACAGGTAAAAGAAAAAAAAAGCAGCTTTGGAGATGACACAAAAATGATATTACAATTTTTTTTTCTACTTCTCTATTCCTTTTTGGCAGAATAAAACATTAACACCAGACTCTTAGAGCTAACTTTGTAAAATACAAAGGCATCCAGCAAACAAACAAAAGTATGCTCCTTATTTTTGTCCTCCCCAAAAGCGTCAGGTATCTTGAGGCAAACAACTATTTAGTGGACCCAGGGTCATTATTGTTGAGTCATGAACTGGAGACGAGCCCAGCAAACATCTCCGCACCTAAAATAAGATGATAGAGAAAAAGCATAACAGTGGGATGACAATGCTGCTTTTGATGATGTCCATTACATCATCTCTGTTTGTGTCTAATGGGATAAAGAAGTGTCTCTGTCCAATCATGCCGTCCTGCAGTGCTGAGCTTTGTAAACGCTCTCTGACACCTGCCGGCTCGTCTCTTTTTGAGAACTTGTAGTGAACTGCTACTGTGCTGTGTCCTGGAAAATTGAAAGGCTTTAGCATATGCTGCTGGTCATATTTGTTAATGTGATTATGTGATCTCTTTCTTGGTTACACTTCTTCCAGCGCAGACATTTCATTTACTGTGTTGTCTTTGGGTCGTAAAGTCTTCCCCAAGGCCTTGAGAACTTTTATTGAATCCCACTGCGGTTAAAGTGAATTGGGATGGTACTGCTGAGTGAGTACCTTTCTAGCTTTAAACCTGACCTTGTAGGTAGGAATCCTTTTTACGCACAACCTCTTTGCCAACACCCACATCCTTGCTTGTGGTTTAAGGGGTTATGACAACAGGTTCACAGACAGCAAAACTGTCATGGAAAGTAGAATGAAAGTTGCAAAAAAAAAAAAAAAATCAAGGCTTTGCATCTCACTGGTTCTTTACATTACGTTCATGAGCAGACATCTGAGAAAGGACAGCTAAAGCTGAAGGACATGATGTTTGACTCATACAAAGCACTATAGGTTGCATTTTACTTTCACAGATGGAGATCAGCAGTTCACTGTTATCATTTCATTTCCCATTTTCAGTGATTATTTGGACTTAAGTACCTTGCCTGAGGACAACGCAATGGTTCATGAACCCCCAGCTGGTAATTCTCATTTTACAGATCCTAAAGCAACATGGCTGTTTCTAGCATCATTTTTACCGTCAGTACAAGCAAGAGCCAGCCTGTGGCACAGGTAGCATAGATGAGTGCTAGGGGTGCTGACAGTCCATATGGGGCACAAGCAGTGACAAAATAAATCAGCATGAGAAATTGGAAATGATGATAAGACGCTGAAGGTGTATCCGTCTGGTTGTTATAATTCCCATTTAGATTAATATCACTGTATTCTTATCATTTGGTGATTTCAAAGAAGTTAATAAAGTGTTTTTTCATCACCCACTAAAAATGCAACAGCATGACCTGAAACATCACAGCCCCACTGCCTCTTACCTGCTCATTGAGAGGGGGTCAGGCAAAATATCAGCAGTGACTTTGATCATAATTATTACAATCAGATTACTAAACAACTATTTTGTCAAAGTTATCAGCTTAGTGAGCTTAGTGACAAAATTGGAACTGACACTGTATGTCTTTGCCAAATGGATGCATTCAGAGTGCTTTGCAGCGGGGTGCAGAGGCCCTGAACAGCTTATAACACAAGACCATGTAAGATCAGGAGAAAAAGAGCAACATAGGGACAACAGGTTATATTGCCTGCCCGGTATCTAAACTAAATTTAGTAAGTTAAGCAAGTAAGTTATCAAACCATCAGGAGTCATATCTAACAGTCAAACCGCAGAAAGGTAGTCAGCAAATGTTCAGGCATTTGATTCTACTGTCAGTAAAGGCAAAGAAACCCCTTGACTTCAGTAATGATTTCAAAATAGCTGTGGTCTTCCTGCCCTTGGTGAAAGAAAACAAGAGTTTTCCTAGACCACAGGCAGATCAGTTATGTGTGTGCATTCCTCAGATAATGGTTTGATTTCTGGACAAATTCTGTACCACTCTGTCCTCTCTCTCTCCTCCACTCAGTGAGCGAGTGTGTGGTTTACCAAGCAGAGTCCATTTATTATTCAGATGATTTCCAGAGAAAATGAGTTTTCACAAAAAAAACATGTTTGGAATTTGTGGTGAGGGGTAAATAGATTTATTTTTGACTGACTGGGTTTTGCTTTTTTGTTCAGATCATGAAAGTCTAAATCTTCAATGAGAGGATTTGAAGTCCAGGTCAAAGGTTGACTGTTAAAGAAAGAAACAAAGAAAGAAAGAAAGAAAGAAAAATAATTTAGGAAATTTCTTAGACTTCTTGTGATATCATCAAAAAGCATTTGGAAAATCCCTTGTAATTATTTGAAAGTTCTGGGAAAAGTTTTGTGAAAACAAACAAGAAAAGAATTTTCTTAAAATGTACAGAAAAAATTGTGAGAATGTCCATAAATTTTATGGTACTATCAAAGTCCTTTTAGTTCTCTTATTTTGAAAACTGAGGCACAAGTCTATTACTATCAAGTCACTATTTACAATTTCAAATTGTGCTTTTTTCCTACGATTCTGACTTTTCAGAATTCTGAGGAAAAGAGAGACATATGTTATTTACTTTCTCTACAAGAAGAATAAGTCCGAGTTTTTATTCAAAAGTCAAAATTCTAAGGTAAGAAATGTCAGAAAATAGTCAGAAATTATAAAGATCCACATGGCCCTTATCCCCTTACAAATGTTTGTCATTTGAAATCAAAACTTATTGAACAAGTTTGAGAAGGTTAGTGAATCTCCTGAGATGTATGTATTTATCAATGAAAAGCAGGTATTCTGTAATTTTAGGAACAAACAGGTAACTGTCAGGAAAATTTCCCACACTGCCCCTGACCGACAGCCCAGATGGAAAGTAGAGACAAGAGAAAGGAGGCTTCCTTCTTAGATCTTCTACTTTACTTGCACAAGGAGTGGATCAGTTTACAACAAGGACAACTTCCTCTCGCACTAAAGAGTGCGTCTAAGCTTTAAACAGTCAAGGTGCACTTTATCACATAAGCATCAACCAATAATATTGTAGTTCAGAGTTACAAAAACATGCGTCACACCATTGGTCAGCTTTCTCATTCAGAGTTCTGCTGATGTGACAGCGCAGTCTTCTGTTATAAGAGACAAGATATTCTGTCTTGATTTCTCATTTCCGGTTTCTAGTTTCAGCATGAAGGCTTTTCACACAGGCATATAAAAGGATCATAATACATGTATAATCATAATGATAATGATATACATTTTCTTTACAGTAACTCTTAACTTCAGACATTTTCAATTTCCTTGACACATTTTTATGTGTGTTTTTCACTGCATATGAGATGATGTGGGCAGGGTTTTATTTAATAATGTTTCTGTGTCTGCTGATGTTTCAGCAACATCCTATCACCTGGTTCAGCCTCAAGTCCTGCTGTGACCTTCTCCTTCATGTCATACCTGTCTTCCTCTACGAAACCCAGCATACCCAAAGACTTGTTTTTATAATGTGACAACCGAGAACAGAGCTGACCACTGCCTCTGGAGATTAAAAGAGACAACAATCATGCTCACTGAGACTGTGAGAGAGAAGGCACTGATTGGAGAGTGATTGGACAGTGTTGCTATAGTAATTTGTGATTAGAGGGGGTCTCAAGAGGACAGAAGAACAAGCACACACTCTCCTACTGGAACGTAAAATGTAAAAAATTGATTTACTGCTCAAGGCCAAGAAATACAAACATTATTATAAAATTAATCAATGGGGGGAGAGAATCTCAGAAACATTTTTCCCTTCTCTGATGGATTCATGATGACGTGACTTCCAAGTCAATCTGACACAAAAGCAAATCAAGATGTGGCACTCACAAAATCTGAATGACAAAACCTGCAAGATAGTTTCTGATCCCAGTCACATCTCACAGGATTGTTCTTCAGACGGCATCATCTGAATCAATACAGGAATGAGAATGAATAAGACAGCAGCCCAAAAAACTTTTACTGCTGTCTGAAACCCTCTGATGGCCCGAAAAGTTTCAGCACTCTCTCCCATTTACAAAATAACCCCTTCATATTATCAATTCAAAATTTGTGATAAAACTTTTAAGGAAAATGTTCTGAAATTCTTTGGAAAAATTCAAAACACTTCAGAACTTTCAGAACATATTTAACACCTAATGCTGAACATTCTTGGGAAATCTTGAAATGTAATGGCCAAGTTCATATACATTTTAGATTCAATATTTCAAATACTGCACTTGAAACTCTGAAAATTTGTTTCAAACTTCTTCCAAAACCTTTTAGTATTTAAACCAACACTACATAGTTTTTCCACCCTAATATAATATTTCTAGAATCATTGTGATGGTGCATATATATATGAATGACACCTCTGTCATGGTCTGAGGGGGTCTGTATCACCTTCACTGGCACAATGTAACTTTGATGTGGATGGTGGGAACACTTCAACACTAAAAAACTACAATTTTTTACTGCTTTGACTGCTTTACAGCATACGTCACTTCCCCTAAAGCTAAAAGGTGGGAAAAGGAGAATATAAAGCAGTTCATGAATTTTTAAAACAGATTTGATGAACAGAATTTAGTTTAAAGTAAATATGCACTTATTTTCCTAATGGAAATAGGGACCTCTGGCTCACACTCCTGCATAGTAGGTGGCGGTAATGCTCCTCTGACGATGGATACCACCCGTCGTTAAACAAGAAGAAGAAGAAGAAAGCTAAATGTAGAGTTGTTATTATGGTGAAAGCAGCGAAAAACCCAAAGAAAAGAAAAGTTTTATTGGAGGAGACGAAAAAAAGAAAGCAGGAGAGTAACAAGCTAAATGCCCGGACAGGGTTAAACACTGGCCCGGCGTTCACTCACTGGTGTGAGCTGAAAGACGAGGCAGGATGTCCGACCGATGCTAATTTGGCCCTGTTATTGTTGGACTTGTAAGTACATGAGGATTTATTCGAAAAGAAACATGATCAGACTGTACCTTATCAGTCCACATTGTTTTTCTCTCTTGGGACGTCCTGTCGGCTCACTTCTCCTCCCTCTGTATGTCAACAAATGCACGTTGTTGTGAGGCGCTCTGATTTACGACCGTGCAGTTACACTCAACAACCATAGAGGCCCCTAGAGAGCTGAAAGCTGGAATCTTACATAGTGCAGCTTTAAATAAACCAAAGATCCCGAAAAAAATACAGAAAATGTAAAATTCCTTAAAAATACCCCAGCAAATGTCTGGCATTTGCATTAAATATTCTTCAAATTTGCAAGACAATTTCGCAGAAGTCCTGGTAAAAAGAAATGCTGAAATACATATATATATATATATATATATATATATATATATATATATACATACATACATACATATATATATATATATATATATATATATATATATATATACATACATACATACATATATATATATATACACACATATATATATACATACATACATACACATATATATACACATACATACACACACATATATGTATGTGTGTGTATGTATGTATTGTATGTATGTATATATATATATATATATATATATATATATATATATATATATATATACACACACACACTTAAACATACATAAAACTATACACACATACATATATGCATATATGTGTATGTATGTATGTATATTTCAGCATTTCTTTTTACCAGGACTTCTGTGAAATTTTCTTGCAAATTTGAAGAATATTTAATGCAAATGCCAGACATTTGCTGGGGTATTTTTAAGGAATTTTACATTTTCTGTATTTTTTTCGGGATCTTTGGTTTATATATATATATATATATATATATATATATATATATATATATATATATATATATATATATATATATATATATATATATAAATATATATATATAAATATATATATATACATATAAAGTCAGGCACCAATTACTCTTTTAATCATTAAAGCAAATAATTTCATAAAAATCAGTTAAGTCAATCAAGTTAGTTCATAAAACAATGCATAATTCATCAAATTATTCAATAAAGGTATTAATTGAAATGATCAAATCAAACTTAAACTAATGCATCATTTCAAGTGATTAAATCAAACTATCAAGCATCATTTTAGCAAATCTGTCATTTGATAGGGCCATGATATAGTGAAAATAATTTCAATCAATCAATCAATCAATTTCATATTTTATTAACGTTATTTGAACCCATCACCAATTACAAAACAAAATCTATTATTGAACCAACCAGTTAATTGATAATGAAATAAAAATCTACAATTAAATAATAAATCAGTTCAATTAATTCAATCAATTACCTGAACCATTCATTTATTTATTGTTATTCATCAACCAAAAAGTTTGATCCATCATCAATAATCAATCCATTGAACTATGATAACCCTAATCAGGCATTTATAAAATAGTTTTGTTATTTAAAAAGTCTAGTTAATCATCAACAAGATCATAAATCTGTTCACCAAGCATCATCAAAATATCTAAATTAGTGATTAAATCATTATATCTTTAAATTCTGATTTTTCTCAGGACTCCAGTCGTGGATTTTGAGGCACAGCTATTTTCTTTTACCAATGTTGTGGTCCAGAACAGGATGTCAAAGCTCCTGTCAGCAAATCAAACCTTGAAGCAAAATATGCTGATCTGCAGATCAAACACGTTATTTCCATGCTGATTCCCTGACTATTATACTTTTCACTGTAAAGAAACATTCATGCTGCAAAATGGTCACTTCATTTTTAATCAACTGCCAACCTGAGAGGTGACGTCTACTCCTGAGTCATCATGTTAAAATGCTTCAGTGGAGGATTTTTAACAAATTGAACATGCCTGCCAAGCCCACACACGTTGTTGTTAGAGGATCATTGCTGTTGCTGTTTACTAAAACAGTGTCAGTGACCACCCACCATTAAGACCCTGTCAGAGCATGTGCACATGTATCAGAAAATACAAATGAGGGGAGATCAGTGAACTGAAGCAGCTTTAATTAAAGCGGTTAATCAAATGTTTGAAGGTGTGAGAAATGTACCCGACAGTGTAGAATTTCTTTTTGCTTCATTTGTCAGATGGATTTTTTTTGTGTGTGTTAAGGAAACATTATAAGGACAGCCATTTATTATCTCTGAGCTTCTGCAGCCAGCAAGAGACCCAAGAGAGGATGCTATCAGTGTCTTTATGAGAGAATTATTATTAGTTTTGTAGGATTTTCTTGCAAGTACAAAGAGATAAAAGATTTGTACAAGAGTCAGTATGTTGGTGTACTTATAAGAGTTGAGGAAAGAATTTAGGGGTTAAACTTTCAATCTTGGACTTTAGCTCACTCTCACTAGAAAATAAAAATGCAGCTTAAGTATTCATGTTTAAAAGTTAAAACTGATGAAGTTATACATGCAAAAGTGCCTGAAGAGTGCATTAATCCTGTTCATGATGCCTGATTTCAATGTAAATGTATAAACCCTCCATTTCCCACTTTATAAGCAGCCTTGTTTGTGTGTAAGACCTATGTTCTAACTTGGGACATGGAAAATCTGCAAATTAATTTGATACAAAACTGTGTTTAAAGTTTGTTTAGCTACAGATCTGTGTCCATAAGAATAGCTGTGCCAATATTTCTGGTAAAGAAATGTTATTTTGCTTAAGGCCATAAGAAAGTCATCCAGTTAATGGAAAATGAGACATCAGAACTGTCAAAATTCTAATTTTGTAACAACTTTTAACCTTTTGTAAAGTTGCTCTAATCAGGCCTTCAAAAACATTCATCATTATCGGATCGACAGCTGTGTGCAAAGAGAAAATAGAGTCAACTTGTTCTATCTTTGTATTCTCTGATATCTCTTTCCTTTCATATTCTCTTTTGAAAAAAGCAATTTACCCAAAACAAGACCAAAAGTAAACACATCTACTTGTTTTAATTCTAGCCTTTCTTCTCTCACCTCATGCTCCTGATCCCCCAGGTTTACCTCCCTCCTCCTGCATCCCTGTCCATTTCTTCTTCTCTGGTCTCAGAATTGAGTCTGACACACTGAGAGCCCAGTCTCATTGTTATGCTGCACACAGCAGCTACGAGACAATTGTCTCCACCAAGTGAACTGCTGAATGACCTGCACATATATCCATCTTTCTCTAGTGTGTGTATATGTATTTGTCATTTTTATGCTTTACTGTAACACAGAGACATCAGCACAGTGAAATGTACCTACGATCATTTACCTAAGAGCTTCAAAATGCAAAAAGAAGAAATGGGAGTGAGAGACAAAAATTTTGAGTAAGCCATTTATTGAAAACAACATTTATACTGAAATAGGCTTTTCATCAGCTGATTCAAAAGTTTAAGATCAGAGCTAAAAAAAACTGAAAATTCCCTCAAACCAGAAATAAAAGTGTCAAAAAAGGACTCAGTTATGAGTAGTGGGAACATTGCTCCAAGTGATGAAGATGGCTTCACGAAGGGCATCAAGTGTCTGGAAATGATGTCCATTTTTGTAAACAGAATGTCACTGTAGATTGGTAAACTGAAATAACGTCTAGTCAAAATGTCATTGTAGATATCTCAAACTGAAATTACAGATCGTAATTTGATTTTAGATATCAATAATCAAGATATGGATATCTTTAAATGAATTTCACTTAGATATATCTGAAACTGGAGATATTTGCAATTACAACTCTGTCTATGTAATTATGTAATTACAGATATCTTCAGTGACAGTTTTGACTAGGCGAAATGACGTTGCATTGATGTTGTTTTTCCCACCTTCCTGGAGCTGTAGACGGAGGTGGATTTTTGCAGTGTCAGTGATGTGTCATCATGACGTTTGAGATATCTTCAACTTCCGTTCTGCCTGGTCAGATATCTGCAATTGTCGTTAAAAATTGTGACTAGTAAAATTGACTTCGTTGATATCTGCTATGTTGTCTCTGGATAATAAAATCTGGCCATCAAATGTTAAAGGGCTTGCCATCGGCGTAATCCTCATTTATCAGAGACAAGATGTAGTTCTTCTGCTGATGTGACGACGCAGTCCTCTTTTATCAGAAACAAGATGTTCTGTCTTGATTTCTTGTTCCCGGTTTCTAGTTTCAGCATGAAGGCTTTTCATACAGGTATATAAAAGGATCGTAATATATGCATAATCATAATGATAATAAATGTATACATTTTCTTTACACCACTTGATTTTTTTGTTTCATAATCAGGTTTTTTTAAGAAATTCAAAATGACTGTCTTACTGCGTCCAACCTCAGCAGCAAGCTTTTTTGCTTTTGCCATCAGGAGGTCATGAGAGTGTGAATACCTGACAGAAATGGCATGTAATTCAAATTTTTGCACAGACTTTGATCAGCTGAAAAAAGCAAGTTTGTGGTTAAACGCAGTTTCCAATAAATTGCCTGCTCACATTTTTTTGTCTCTTACTTCCATTTTCTCTTGTTGCATGTTGAAGCTCTACTTAAAACCTTCTTAAGATCCGACAATGCAAAATACAATTTCTTGCAATTTTTCAACTGGTCTTAAGATTTTGATCAGAGTATCATAACATGAAGTCTCACAGCCCCTGTAGGAGTCAGACAGCAGCACTGTTTCCTGTCAAGATAAAGAAAACAAGCATGTCCCTCTAATCTGAGTTTTGCTGACAGCTCGCTCTCACTATGAATGTCTGTAGATAAAAATCCCTCTGTTACTTATATACTCTTAAGAACACACCTAAATGTCACTCTGTAAGGACTCTGCTCAGGACAGGAGCTAATCTGAGCGAAGTGAATTTTTGGCATGTTGACATGCTGCCACAACCAAGCTATGCTGAACTCTGAAAACTGTATGACCAAAGTTAATGTCACAAAGAGGGTTAAACTGCTGCTCCAGGGGTTTATTGGTTTATTCATGTAATTCTGGCCTCCATTAATGCTTTGAGCAGTGAAGTGAAAAAAGTTGGGACAGTGGCTCTCAATTGTTCCTCTCAGTGTTAATTTTGTCAACTAATTATTTTCATCATAGTTTTCATCAACAACATTTTTTCCCCTGACGAAAACTAGACTATAACTAAAAAAGAAAAACGAGTGTTTATTGACAAAAACTAAAACTAAATTAACTGACATTTTCAGTCAACAAATAAAAACTCAATGAAAATGTTTGACAGAGACTTAATCCAATCAGACCTTATTTCGTCATGTAGAAAGTAGAAAAATGCCTTACACCTTACAATTTATACTTTAGTCATCTAAATATACAGTAGATTTTGTCCACTAAAATGCTGTGAAATTTTATCAACTAAAACTAGACTGAAATTAAAACAATTTAGATGTCTAAATTATGACGAAAACTTGAAGATATTTTAGCTAAAAGACTATAACGAAAACTTAATTAAAAAGTGCTGTCAAAATTAACACTGGTTACAATAAAATTTTTCATGACTCAGCGCCCACCATCCACGAAGTCACTAATGAAGTGAAGTTAATTGTTTGCTAAATACATGTATGAATGTGAATACTAATTTATCTATTAAGTTCATGAAAACAAAGAAACTGATAGTCTTTGTAGCCATTTTTATATCCATAAATAGTCAATTACAGGGCAGAATTTTGGATTGACACTTGGGCTGGCCTTCCAAATTCACAATGGGGCCAGGCCCCAATTTGGTAACGCCCCTGTCCAGGCAAGCTGCACCAAACTTAAGCCTCGTTTCCACCAGAGGGTTCAGTTCGGGTCATCTCGGTACGGCTCGCTTTTTGTGGCGTTTCCATAGCCTAAAACCGGGACAGGACCCCTTATAAGAGAACTGTACCATCCTACTTTTTGGGACCCTTCTGTTGGGGTGTCAAGCATACCGATCCGACCCCAGAAGTTGGAGCTAGAAACACTGCAGCCCGTTGATTGGTTGAAGGAGACGTCACTTCCTGTGCGACAGCGGTAATAAAGATCAACACAGCCCCGCCATGTTTAAATCTCCACTCGTCTTTGTGAAGATAACTCTCAAGGCTTTTTTGTTTGGAAAATGGCACCAAGATCGAGCGTCCCATGGTCTACTGTGGAGGTGCAGACCTTCCTCAGTATTCTCGGAGAAGAGAATCGTTGCCCTTTGTTTACTGTGTCGCGTTTTCTTCTTCTTTGTATTT
Source organism: Cetoscarus ocellatus (assembly GCA_037902135.1). Taxonomy (NCBI): domain Eukaryota; kingdom Metazoa; phylum Chordata; class Actinopteri; order Labriformes; family Labridae; genus Cetoscarus; species Cetoscarus ocellatus. Next base: position 195,072 of record JBAMNC010000566.1, on the reverse strand, counting down.
AATAGCCGGGTACACTGTGTTGCGCTGCTATGACGTCATGCTATCGGCATCCGGCTACACGCCGTCTATCAAGTAGGGTACAGCTGGCTGTGGAAACACAACCAGGATCAGGCTTTACCGATCCGGCCTGAGCCAAACCGTGCTGATCCATACCGGACCACTTGGCCGAAACAGGGCTTTAATGTGTGACCACACCTGTATTGGTGTAGCACTCAACTACTGGGAAAGCATTAAGTTAGGACAAACCAGCCATGAGTAAAGAGGTCAGCAGCTCTTTCTGACAGCTTTTCTCATTTATTTTGTCATAAAACTCACTATAAAATTCAACAGTTATATTAAATATTCACAAATTTACCTTGTAGAGTGCTGGTTGGATTGTAACGAAAACTTATGGTGAAAACTGTCATGTAAGAAGTGGTGCTGTTTGTGAAACAGCCACTTCCAACCCTTTTATGTCAACAGCAGGAGCCTGCTTCCAATTTATACCCATTTTTCTTTTTTCAGTTTTTTTTTCTTTCAGTTAATTTACAGAGTCAACTCAGCATGGGGCCAAACAAAGAGCTGTTTGAAAGATGATGACAGGCTCCAATTATTGAGCAAGATCGAATTTCCATCACCTGAGATTCTGCTAGACAAACATAAATAAATAAATAAAACAAATTCTTTACCCTCAGCTTTGAGGTGGACTACTGCAGACTTACATCAACAAATAGGACTGTGTTTTAAAAAATGTTAATAAGTAATAATGTGAATAGTATGCCATGTTAGATCAAGCTAGCTTTATCACTGTCTATGACAGCTCAACAAGGCATCTGCTCACTGTAATTTTGTGAAATAAATGAAGAATCATATTTCATAAAGCTTTATTTCCTCCTGTTTTATTTGTAAATGTATATCAATTTTGATTTCCATTTTGCTCTTCATGTGATATGATTGCTCTATTGTAAAATCAAATATCAAGATGCTCCAAACCTGCATCATTTGACCACATAGGGGGTTACCTGCTTGACGTCACTGATGAATATTTATGCAGACCTGTGCAGCTGGAGTATCACTGTCACTTTATTGCATTTCACTGATAAACATAAAAAGCCAATGACACTAAATGGCTTCACTGTCTGTGTCCTTCCCTCCACAGGTAGGTCATTGTGTCTGTGACAAAACAATTTTGCAGCACAGTGGGGTTCAGACCTCATGGCCGGTACAGACTGAGGGTTTTGAAAAAATGTCAGCAGGGCATAAAAAGGACAATAAAGGGGCCCTATGAAGTAACAAATCCCCCAGAACAGGCCTTAGTTTTCAAAATACAATTTTCTAAGGGAGAAAAATATCACAACTTTACTTTTCATAACAAAAACAAATGTCTCTGCACCAGTGGCTCGGTTTTGGTTGTTCCAGCTAATCCTTTTGATTGTAATAACTCACATAGACACAATCATGAAATTATTAATTTTGGCAAATGTGTATAATTAATGGAGATTCATAGTTGTCACTTGCTGGTAAACACTTCGTCGTATAAATGCTTTAAATTGCTTTCTTAGAAGTTTGCATAAATGTCTACCATGACACACTGATGACCTGATTGGATTTTGGAAGTCATAGGTCATAGGTCAAAGGTCAGTGTCATGCAGTCTTCTGTAATCCTCTGCTTGTGAATGTGATCTTGTGGATGCAATATCTCAAGAATACTACGAGTGGCTTTACTTACATTTTGCTTTGGTCTTTTCTATCCCAAGGATAAAGTGATTTGATTTTGTAGTTCAGTGATTAAAGGTCAAACTCGTAGAGTCTCATGTTCATCCCTTACTTGTCAATGTGATATCCCAAGAATGCTTCAAGGATTATTCTTCAAAATTAGCACGAATGTCCTCACTGACTCATGGTGAACTGATTTACTTTTGAAGGTACAGGGCAAAAAAGGTCATGGGGTTTCATGATAATTCCTTGCCTGATTAGGTGATGTATCAGGAGTTATTTTTGGAAACATTGTCAAATCGGCTTCAAATGCCCTCTTTAACTTAAGAATAACACTTTTAGACTTTTTTGTTGTTGTTTTTGGTCAGAGGTCAAGGAGTCTTATGAAGACCCTCTGGCTGTGAACATATCTCACGAGCGCTCTAAGGGATTAGCTTCAAACTTTGCAGATCTGTCTACGCAGACCTGGGGATGAGATGATTATATCTTGAGTTTAAAAAGTGGACATCTTTGGGGCTCATGTTTATCCCTTGCCTATTAAAGGCAACCTCAAAAACAACCTTCTCCTTCTTGACCAAAGGCATAAAACTCCAGAGCAGTAGTTCTGGTTTCGAGTGTTTTGTTGTTTTATTGTACTTGCAGAAAAACAAAAAATGCAAGAACTATTTCAAACTTCTACAAAAGGGGCAGCTTCTACTCTTTAACATGTTTGTATATCAAGCAGTTAGTCATCAAACTTGTGCATTATATTTCCAGACAGCTATTTCTTAGAGTTAGAATAGTTTTAAGTACTATTTTTGAGGTTTTGCAAAGTATTTGCAGAAGATGAAAAGTCCTTAATAGGACACAATCAGCTAAACCAGAAAGCTAAATGTACAACCTAGGTGTCTGATTCAACACATGAACTTTGTACACACATCACTACAAAGTATTTTCTTTTGCGGACATAAGGGGGGTTTAGCATTTCACACTTCACGGCACATCAACTTTGTTTTTCACATAGACTCCCTCTGGACCTTTACACTTCATAAAATAAGTCTGGAACACAAGAAAGTGAAGTGTGAAAATGAACACAGAGAAAAGAAGAGCTTAAATCCAACCTGAAGATTCAGCCAGTTTTGGGCTCAGAAAGTGTTACTGCTGCAAAGCTTTGGTCCATACTCTGACATTTGTTTGGTACATTACTGCCCCAAAGACCAGCCAGACCATCCAAGCAGAAACAGCCGTGACGGTCCATCTCACTGACTCTCAGAGGACAGACAAGGTGCTCACTGGCTCAAAAGCGCCTGTGTATGTGCCTGTGCTCGCTGCTGTGTTTCACTCTGACATTTGATTGACCCGTCACACTGACAGACTGGCCAAGATTCAGAGGTACCGCTGAGGATATGCTGCAGGATGTTTGTATTGATGTGATCAAACTCACACTGCTAACAAGATGTTTTCACTTTGTTAGCTTGTTTCATTTTCAGAATCTACCCCTTTGAGAAATGCTCATTTTTTATTGATCCAGAGCAACTCTCAATTACTGTGTTAGATTGGTTACTGCTTAATTGATCTTGTCTGTATAACATCTCTCACTATGTTTATTGAAATTGAAAATGCAAACAAAGGCAGGGTATGAGGCCTGTCTATTACCTTTCCTTGGGGCATCAATATATTTATACATATATACACATATGTATATATAAAAGTAGCAGTTGTAATAAAAGAAAAACAACACTTTACTCTTGACAGAAAGAAACTCTGGCTGATTCTGATATCATACTGATAATATTGTGCATCTTTAGTTGCTGTGTTACGTTTGACCTGCATACAAAGGTGCAGTTATGTAGTTTTATTCACTCATTCATTTATTCAGAGTTATCAATATTAGCATGTTTTACTGTGGGGAACTCTTTAATAGTTAGACTGTATTACCTCCATCAGCCTTTTAGCTCTATTGTGGGCACTTAAAAGCTGATTCCGGTTTCAATCATCTACATAAACTACACATTAAAGGTGCCCCAAGACCATTATTAAATTGCTATCTATAGTATTTTTGTTTCATGAAAAAGAAGCAAGACTTGTCTAGAAGATAACAGAAGTACTGGATACAAATGACAAAACTAAATTACATCCACCTAGCTTGTCTGAGGACTCTGTCCTATTCCAAATTTCAGTTTTAATTTCCAAGCAAATCTCTTGTAGCTTCTTTACAGTTAGTGTAATAAAGAGAAAGGCACTTGAGTACCTGGAAGAGAAGCAGCACACCATGACAAAGCAAGAGATGAGGATGAAAAAGGGATGGTTATTTGGATGGAGAGCAGACAGGGGAGGGTTCCAGAGAGGCTCTCAAGACAGAATAAAGATCTTATTGGTTGTTTCAGTAGTTTTCAAAATAGCAACTAAATGCACTTACACTCTGCAAACAAATGACTTGCAAGGCCCCTCTCTGAAAGCTTAAAAGGAAGCTTCATCAGAGGGCCACAGTTTGTAATAGAGGCCTTCAAACACACTGTGCTATATCAGCAAGTTACACTACACTGGACTGAACCACCTTGAATGAGATCAAACTTAATCTAGTTTGAACTATGTTTCCACATTAGCAAGTTACAGAACATAAACAATAAAGGCGTTACATCAACTTACAACTTTAAATATTACACCTACCTTGCAGAGGAATTAAAGTCCTCGGTAAAAAAAACACTTACAACTGCTTTTGTTTTTGTCTGTTTTATCACAGCAATATATTCTCCGAACTTGATTACATACCAAAATCCTTTTCAAGCTATGTTTAATTGACTAACATACAAAGACAAAACATTTACTGTTCAAACTGATAAACTTCATTCTTTTTTGCAAATATTCATCCATTTGAATTTGATGTCCTGCAACACCTACAAAAAGGCGGGGACAGGGTCAACAAAAGATTGGGAAAGTTGAGAAATACTCAAGAAGCACCTGTTTGGATCATTCCACAGGTGAACAGATTCATTGGAAACAGGTGTTGATTTGGGTATAAAAGCGACATCCCTGAAAGGCTCAGTCATTCACAAGCCAGGATGGGGCAAGGCTCACCACTTAGTGAACAACTGCATAAGCAAATAGTGCAACAGTTGATGGACAAAGTTATCCCTTTGTCCATTAACTGTTGCAGCATTCAAGCAGCAAGGTTGAATACCAACACTGAATGCCCATGACCTTTAACCTCTCAGGTGGCACTGCATTAGCAATCAACGTCATTCTGAAAAGGATATTACCATGTGGGCTCAGGAACACTTCAGAAAACCATTGTCAATTAATATAGTTTGTCACCACATCTACAAGTGAAAGTTAAAACTCAACCAACGAAATCCATATATCAGCAACCCCCAGAATCAGCACCATCGTCTTTTCTGGACTCAAGCTCATCTGAGATGGATTGACACAAAGGGAACAAGTGTGCTGTGATCTGGTTTGTACTAACTTTAAACACAGTTTTAATTATCTCATTTTGGGGCAAATTACTAGAAAAGCCAAGGCATATATATGATCAAATTACAGGTTTGTTCCCAAACTCATCATTTAGCTCTCAATTAAAATGAAAAAGCTCTGCTTTTGGCTTAATGCTGGAGAAACATTTCTGTAAGTGCCTCACATAAAGTGCGCCAAAAATTCTATCCTCTCCTGGAGCTTGGTCAGATCATTTAATGGCTCAGTCTATTAATGATATTGAGTTTTGGTGTAATACTTTCATCAAATAAAAAATATCTGACTGGAGGGAGCATCAGAGGAGGAGCCTCAGGAACCTTGGTGGGGCACCCCTAATTTTGATGTATTCATAGACCCATGCTCTGTGAACATAACCGTGTGACCCAACAGGATCAAAACACTCGGGTCGTTATGTGAATCATCTATAATGAAGCTTGATCTCTAATGAGGCCCACTGAACTCTGTGCCCACTGAACCAAGACTCTCTCACCCACTAATTTGCTCTCTGGCTTTTTTCTGATCATTTTCTTTCCTTCTTATGCTGTCAACACAAAGCAGCTGACAAATAAGACCAAAACGGCAACAATAACTTAACTGTTATCTCCAAACACTTACTGATAAAGATGTGAAGCAACATGACATAGGAGTTATTTTTTTAAAGTCTGATTTCAAACATCTGGTTACATTTGAATTGCTCCCTACAAAACTGAGCCCTGTGACTCAAACAGATAAAACCCATAAATAAATAATTACACTTATCCAAAAAAGGAAATTCTACCATCAAGGAATGTAGGAAAGACCAAACTATGACAAGCAAACACTTGGTTAGAGGCCTTGTGCAGCAGACCAAAACTGACTTCTGTGTGTAATTTATGAATATCATCCTCCGATCACTACCTGCCATTAGCATTTATTGAGTGGAGTTACTTTTGTCACATGTGTATGCGTAACATTCTTCGAGAGGAGGAGGGTCAGAGCACATTTGTTTTACGCAAGATTAAAACTCACCAACCATTTGTTTCATGTCTGTTATAAAAACAGCAAACAGTTAAATATAATCTATTTCTAAACGTGTCAACTCTACCATCAGTCTACAGCCGAGCTTATAGCCCATAATCTGTAACTCTTCAGAGTTATGACAGAACACACGGTGACCTCCATGGCTCTTTAATATGCTCATCATGTCATTTCAGTGTTGTTTTTGCATCATTTTCCCTAATCTTAATAACTGAAACTCAAGTGATTAATGCACTCACACTGCTTTTTTTAATTTATGGCTGCAAGTGCTAAATGCTAACATGTAGTGAAAAAAATATACAGCTGCTTCAAGATTTTCCCTTAGGGCATTTTTCCTCAGTAACAAGTTATTTTTAAATAAATAGTAACTAACAAATGACTTTTGCCAGCTTCTCCCCTCTTGTAAAGAAGTGAATAAGCAGGAAAATTCTGTGGAGATGATGCAGCTGATGTGAGTTTTTCTGAACATTAGACGGTGATAATCATTTGTTAGTGTATATTTAAGTTCAAGTCGAAGAAACCTCAACTTTTACTTGAGGGAGTTTTTAAATGAAATGTTGACATCTACATCTACTTGAATTGAAAACAGTTTTTTGGGGTTCTGCTCCAATTTAGCTTCTGCAGTGAGCATTCAGAGTCACTGGACTTGTGTAATGTGAGGACGCTCTGTAAATCATGAGTGCTGGTCTTTGCAATTGTATGTTGGGATCAGCCAGTTGAACAGGAATTTTTCCGATTTTAGTTGGTGCAAAATTCTGTTGCCAGACTCCTCACTGGCTGGCAAAAGAGGTACCACATCAGTTCAGCTTCTTCACTGGCTCCCAGTACAGTTCAGAATTGATTTTAATATCTGTTTGTCTTTAAGGTCTTAAATGACCTCCTAAGTCCTTACACAACATCCAGACATTCACAGACCTCCTGACAGTCCCTTATTCTAATCAGAAACTTTGAGCCTTTTGTAATTAAAGGATAAGTTCGGTTTTTTGACACCTGGACCTTATTTTTAGGATTAAATACGCTTGTAGACTCACCCAGACAATTTTGGCGGAGCTCGGAGCCGTTTTTGAGCAATTTAGACCTATCCAACAGCATTTTCTCTCATGCCATAGTAGGCACTGTATGGCATGAGAGACTGTATTCAGGCACTGTATGAGCTGCACTTCCACCACTACCATTTCATTTTGTATGCTCAGCCTTAAACCAGTAAAACTTTGAAGGCCAACAATTTTGGTTCCATGCTGGAAACACTGTCTCAGACTAACTTTCTATCAACGTAGTAACAGACAACCGGGTGAAGAAGTGGTGCCTTAAGCCTCCTGAAAAACAGTGACGACACATTTGATTGACACTGTATTCCACTTCATGCAAAACTCAAAAGCTTGACATTATCACAGGGGAATGATAAGAAAATCACCCCTACAGTGTTTACCAATGAATACACATCTATATCTACCATCATATTTTTTTCTGTCTTATTTTTTAAATCAAAAAAGGGCATTTTAATATAGGTGGGTATTGGACCTCTGGAGCTTTTGCAAGCTAACCTAAAGATGTTATTTTCTTAGCTTCAATACTCAACACTAGAGGATGCTGCATGAGATCAACTCAGTAAACCCCCCTGACTCTATGTTGTGTGTAGAATTTAGAAGCAGGGGGCTTGTTTGTGGGCTGTCATCTATCTTTATCTGAACAAAATACATACCAGTGAATCTACTGACTGATTTATTAACACGAACAATGCATGTGTCTCAACAAACATGAGCTGTACTCAAAGCTGTAAATTTAACATTGTGCTCCATTTACTATTCAAAACACACTCTTCTAGCTGATAAGAAGATCCCCGAGGGCTCAGGAAAACAGTTTCAGAGCCCTTGACTCTCCCACAGGTCTTTTTAATCACTCTGGTTGATTAGACCAGGGACAGGTTGAAAACAGGTGCTGGTGAGAGATTCTGATGTCACAATCTATGAGGACCAATAAAAAAGATAATTGGTCATCTAGTCCTCCTCCAACAACACGCTCTACAAATTTCCCAGGGTTGTGGAGCTGTCAGTCAAACAAATTAAAGCACACTCACACAGTCCTGAGAAGAGGGGTGCGTTTGAAAAGTCACAGAAAAAGTCACAGAAACTCCTCCCTGAGGACTTTCCTATCCACTTTACATTAACCCCAATGGAAGATGTCACAGGGTCAAGGGAAGGAGGGAAAAAGAGGAAAGGAAAGGAGAACTGCGGTAAAAGAGGATTTCGACTGCACCTTCACTTGGTGTCATATTTATGCAACGATCATTTCTTGTGATGTAGGCAAGCCAATTACAACGTTCCAAATATGAGAACTACAAGAAGCGTCTTTGTCTTCTGCAAACAAATACCTGTGAAAGGTGTTCTGTCCTTTGGTCATGCATTGTGTTTTTTCTGCTCACAGCTGTGAGATTAGGTGAGAGCACCTATAAATGTTGACATCATTGACAGGGCACTGAAAACCTGAGGTCTGATAATACTTGCAGAATGTTTCAGAGGCATTATTCTCCCCATTTCATTCACATATATCATTGTGAACATTGTTTTAAATTTGTTATTACATTTTAAGTATTGTAAAATGCCTTATTTGTCCTTTTATTGATTGTTTTGTGGTAAAAGTTATTACAGACCCCATTGTTATTGGCATGATTTACTTCATTAATTGAGATAGATGGAAATGTGGTAATTCATATATAATATCAATATAGAAAACAAGTACCACAATTGTATGTTTAATATTCATCAATATTGTAGGCATTACGGAGAAAAATAAACGCTTTAAAGTAAGTGCTTTAAAAATTATAACATTTAATTGTTTATCTGTCCACCAATTTAAAAATGATTAAAAAAGAAATGACCTAAAGGTTATATTTTTGAAATCACTGACTTTGATATGCAAACCAAGCAGAAATTTGTCTCTCTCACTAGTAATTCATTTTTACAGTTCAGAATTATACCATAATGTTGTGGGTTTGCCTATGTGTCTTTTTAACATTCAAACACCATTAAACACAAAGAGTATAAATAAACACGTGCCGCATTTGATGCCGCAAGACATTATGGGGCGCTCCTTTATCCTTTCCTTAAGGATGGTCCAGTGTTTCCTAAGCTAAAGGGGATAATAAAGGAAGCAACAAACTTCCTTTCCTTAAGTTTTGGAGAATTCGAACAGCTCTCATCATGATCGTCACTGAAACTCTTCTAATTTCTTGAATTAGGAAAGTTCCTAACAAAAAAGGACTTTTCGAATGCACCCAAAGTCTGATCAAGGACTTTTTTCTTTAACACCTGTGTGGGTTACCTGCAAGAGCCTCAGGGTGGGGAATGTGAGGCAAGCTCAGCAACAACGAGCAACAACACTGCACTAATCACATAGAAATATAATCATAATGCACATCAAATTTAACAGGATAAACTCAACTATAAGTACGTGAAGGTCATAACTACATACACCAAACACATCACCAAACAAATATATTATCAAACATCAAAATCTGTGTGGTGCCAACTAGTCAACCCGCATTTCCACCACTCTTATTCTTTATGCCAGACAAACAAACTTCACTTTAAAGCTAAGACTCTGACGATTCCAACACTACCATCAGCATCACTCTGTGACCAAAATTCAGTAAAGCAGCAGCCAAAGAATACAAAAGTAAAGAAAGTGTTTGTTTACAGCTAGTTACATATTTCTGTCTTACCTTTGCTGTTTTGCGATTAAATGTTGTATCTCCCCTAACTACCATAGGAGAAGATAAGATTGTATGGGTAGGAGGCAGCTGGGCAGTATTGGCTCAAAGCGCATTCAGTCTCATGTAGGCAATGGTGTTTCTGGCTTGAATTTGGGAACTACCTCTCAATTTTATTGGCTCTGCTGTTAAAAAAAAGGTGTCAGTCTACCAAATCCACCAATCTGCTGACGAGTTATCAGGCTGCGTAACCAACAACGTGCTTTTATTTCTATGATAAACAAATCAGTTCCATTTTGATTCAAATTTTAATTGCTTTGTGTGATTTTCTTTAAATGAGGAAAAGCATCTAGGTCTCGTTGTTTTTTTTTAACTATAAACTGTTGTAAATGCTTGTGATGAACACCAATAAAGACATAAAGGTGAAATCTATCATTTCTTACATCAAAAATTTTTAAATTGCACAGATGGTGCCAAACTATGTCAAAATGTGTCAAAATGACAATTTTGGAGGTCCAGTAAAATCCTCTGTACTATATCCTCTCTTATTTTGTTCTGCTTCATGCTATCAGTATTAGCCTTGGGGGAGATAATATTTACATATTTTGCTCTGTTTTGATAGAGATTTAGAACTTCAACTGAATCAGAGATATTCACTGAAAAAATAACAATTTTCAGGCAGAAATAAAATCTTTCATTTATGCTGTGTGCCATCTTCATTTACTCTGAGCCAGTAACATACAGTCTGATACTTACACATCTGAACAAAATTTACATGGTGTCCCTTTTATTATGACACCAAAAAGAGCCAGGTTTGGAGGAGGTTTTTAATCAGTTTGGAGCAAACCCAGAGTTATGGAAAATTCACTTAATATAGTTGTAATCTTAATTATGTTTTCACCCGCAAGTGAAACCATAAACATAATAAACTATTACAAATCGTCACAAGTCAGTGGTCTTATCTGAGAGTTTTTGTAACTCTTTTTAAATACAATCATCTCAAGGTCACAAGTTGATTATCTGGTTATCCAGAAATGGCAGAGCTTGCCCCTTCTTGATAAAATCTTAATTTACAATGTTATCTCCAGGGCAGAAATTAGAATTGCAACATAACAAGGTAATTTGTCACCAGACAACTCTCTTGAGATAATGAGGCTGTCACTGAGAACTCTGGCAAGTGTTTAGTTCATCTGAACACATCTGATGCCTGTGTCACGGGAAAAGTTCAGTTCAGCCTGTATTTTCTGCGGTTATTCTATGTCACATCATTTTTTGTTGTGTTGACATCTGATTTGAGCCTTAAAGCCAAATATTGTTGTAGGTTGAGTGAGGTTTGACAAAATTATATATAACCTGAAGGACAAACCAGAAGAGTTTGAAAATATCTAGTATGACTCTGACATTTCTGGAGACAGAGTTTGCGTCATACACTGTATGTATAATATAGAGAGAGATGACTTTTGCTATCATGGAATAGTAAGTTAAGCTCCCTTCACACTTGCTCCATTTCTATCTCACTTTTTCTAACATTTTTTTATAATTCAGCTGTTTGAATATTAAGTTGAATATCAATAAATATAATGTAAAAACAATGTATTGCTAGAATTGATTCACAGTGAGAGATGAGATCAAGAATAGGCTGATTTGTCCTTGATGTAATGCTGTCGGCATGCACCTGAAACAGGCCATATTCACATATTACCATTAAAAACAGTGGAAAAGTGACATTTTGGCATCTTTCAATCACAGGTTGTCCAATGATAAACTGATCCTCAAATCATAAACCAAATTTTGAAAGGACATGAGCTTATGCATACTGATGGCAAAGAATGCTAAATTATCCATCAGTATTTATTCATCACTTCCTTTCACATTTATGTGTCACTGAAAGAATAGAAGAGGGTATACATGCAGTTTTAAAAAAAAAAAAACAACTTGAACTTCTGTGTTAGTCTGAAAACAGCAGTGTTCAAGTACTTGAAAGACTCAGATGCAGAGAACAGGACACAGCATGAGGTTCAAAAAATGAACAAAGTCTACTAAGAACAATCAGGTCACAAAATTGACAGCAGTCCCAAAAAAGCCAACAATTTCCATGGAAAAGGCAGATACAACATTCCAAAGAAAACAGGCAAGCTTGAACTGTGAATAGTAACACATAAAAGGCTGTAAAGGTGTGTGCGCTCTCTGGGGAGAGCAAACCAAGGATTCTCAATAGGCTGCAGGCTAATGAACTAATCAGACACAGGTGAGTAATTTGGCCAGGTGCAGGTCATCAATGGGCTGAGAGTCACCAGTGAAAAGAAACTGAAATGCTTGGCGATGTTAGATTTCAACACTAAACTGAAAAGCTATAAACTTCAACTAATGCCGAGGTCAGACTACACGATTATTTTTTTGTTGGTAATGGCAGTCAGTATGTCAGACTACGCGACCACGGAGCCATAAATTCCTGCTGTAACTTGCCCAACGAGCATGACAGACTACACAACTGAGGCCGACTGCATGTAACAACTGATGTGATGACAGTGGAAGGAGGAGGGACGACTGATTTTTGTGGCGGGCAGGTCCCAAAACCCTAAGACTGCTGGGTCGGGCCATAATCGTGGATAAATTATGTAGTCTGACCCCGGCATAACTGTTGCACCAAACACTGGATTTTTTAAATGTATTTACACCATGTTCGTCTAACTTGAGCCTTATATCATATTACTTAGGGTCGAATTAACTCATAAAGATATTGCTATTGAACATCGATAGTCTCTTGCATATATAGTCTTTATTCAGATCAGAGAGGAGAAGGCACTCTCTTCATTCTCCACAGTTTCCACACTGGACTATGGCCAACATAATAAAAAGCTTTTACCTGGAAGTTGAAAATCCTGCTAAAGATTATGGTGTTAGCATAAATGCTTAGCATTGGCATGTTTGCTGATATGCTAAGAGTTTGCAGACACAATTTTGTTTACTTTATAGGTCCTTCTCATTTATCTTTTGCACAAAAAGTAAAGTCTAAAGCAGCCTTGAAATGTGCAGAAATGTCATTTTTTTCATGCTGTTCACCAAGTCTGAGTAACAGGTAGTGAATTCACAATAGTGAGTAGCTGAAAATGGCACATATTGATTTCTGTCTATATTTTCATTTACAAATAAAATCAAATCACCACCCAACTCTAGCTGAGTCACACATTCCTTTTTTATTCAATTTAAATCAGCTGTATTGACACGGATGCTGTAAAACAGCATTTCAAAAGCTATTTATTTAAAAAAAAAACAAAATTAACTTAAAAAAGAAAATAATAAATGAAAATGATTTAAAATAAAACAAATGATAATAGGTACAGTAGTAATTCTATTTATACATCAGGAGAAAAAACTCTAATAATAAAGAAAAGAAAAGAAACAAAGAAAAATAAGTGGTTTTATCTTTTGTTTTATTTTTCATGTTCATGTTTGTGTGTTTGTGTCTGTGATTGTTTTTGCTGATCCATATGTGCTTATGTGTGTTTCTGTAGATGTTTGTGTTCAGGTTCCTCTTGCTGACCTCACACACATTGATATATCTGGCCTCTATAATGCCACTGGTTTGTATTTTTCCCAGTAAATATGGCATTTTCTGTATATCAGTTGCATCTTTAAACTGGTTTATAGGGTTTAATATGAGGAAGGGGAGAGTCTGTCCTCCTCTGGGAGGCAGCTCTTTTTGTGACGATCTATCTCTGCAGCTAAGGCATACAAATGGTAGCATGCTTGTTCTTACCCTCCACAGCTTATCTTTATGAATTGTGTGAATATAAAAGGAACATAATAAACCTTTGTTCTAATAACACTGGATGCCATATTGTAATACAGTTTAAGTTGAAGATCAATGGTAAGACTATAAATGTCTAAACTAAACGTATACAAGGAATACCAAAAACTCTCAACTGTGAAATTCTCAACTTAAATCATGACAAAGCCACCACAAATATTTCCAGCTCTACAACAAATGATGTGGATTCTACTAATGGCTTGGGAACTCTGAGTAAGGAACAACAAGCGACTCAACTGTAACCTCCAAAAGTAGTCAGTGCATGCTTTTAAGTTTTGTTACCAGCACTGACACTATTGCTGTTTGCAGCTAGTTAGTCAGGCATGCTAAGGTTTGCAAATCACACTATTTAATCCACCCATGACTGTTTAGTTCTTGTTTATGTTGTTGTGAAATGGTCCCCAAAAGTCCCCACAGGCAGGCACCACTTCAACATCTGGAGGAGCTTGATGCTCGACAGACCTGCTGTGCATGGTTACAGTTGCTCAGCTATGACTGGATAATGTATTCCCACAGCAGGATTTAGCTACTAATTACAACACTTTAACTGTATTTTAGATATACTGCATATCAATCACCACAGTCCTTTCTCTATTTGTGAAAAATCATTTTTATATACTGCAAGTTGTTTTCAGAACAACATTGGTGTCATTTGATGCCTATTTGTAACTTATTGCTGATCACCTATCCCTCACAGGATCCTAAAAAACTTCTGAAGCTGGGTGATTTATCAAGCCATTTACAGAAGGTTACTGCCAGTAGGTGGAAAAATACACAGATTTCTTTGTTAGCCTGGAAAGAGGGATCAGAAGTATGACATCATGTAATCCTGAAGATTTAAAAGGTTCAGACAGTGCAAGTTCAGCGGGCGGACATCAACAGTAAAGAGCTACTGTGAAAGATGACGGTAGAGCCAAGAGATCACCAGGCAGCAGGAGAAAGTGAGAGTGGGGGAGGAAGAAGATTTAGAGAGAGGGGATAAAGAATATTGTTTTTAGAAGAGAATAGATTTGTTTAAATATGAAAGGAGATGGCTAGCTGAGAATGATGAGGCCCAGACTCAGCTAAGATTTGATAGGACATATGTGTACCTGTACAGATGAACAATGTATGAGGAAACAGTTACTGCAGAGTGGGTGCAGGGGGTCAGGTATTTTAAAATTAATTTTTCTTTTGAGTCATAGATGAAACAAGCACTACATGTCAAGTGTTTTATGCATTGTGCATTTATCAATCCTGCCATCCTCACATCCTAATCCATTCTTTCTTGTAAACATAGTATCTCAAGGAAATATTCAGGGATATTCTTCCATTACAAATGTCCAACGTAACTTAAGAATCAACTGATTAGATTTTCAAGGACATGGGGTCAATGTTCCAGAGCCACATGTCTATCCTTTGCTTGTAAACACAATAACCTTAGAGCACTTTAAGCAAGCTTTGAGCAAATGTTCACTACGACTTAAGGGGTCCTTCAGGAATTCCCTTTAAGCTTGAAACAAATGCCCACTCTAACACAAGGAGAAGCTGATTTTTGGCTTAAACGGCCAAAATCTTTTAGTCTCCTGTTCATCCCTTTCCTAAAATATTTATGTCATTCATGATACCAGTTAACCTGACACACCAAACAGACCGTTTTACGTAACCCTGGGATCTATTTCAAGTCCATCTGAACAATATCTCACAGAAAGTGATTGGGAAGGGCAGAACCTTTCAGGGAAAAATTAAAGGTAAATGAACAAACAACACATCTCGGTTTAAGCACAAAAAAACCCACACTTGTTGCATCTGCATCTTTTGCCTTAAAAGGACATGAATAAGCCTAGTCATTTTGTCAGACTGATGACAGAAATGAAGTCTGTCAAATCAAGCTAACTACCAGTACCTGAGGAAGAGAGGTGTAATAATAAGATCAATTATATTTTGTAGGGGTTTTTTTTATTTATCTCAAATTTTAAAAGCCAGGTCGAAACAAAATAATATAGCCTACATATGACCACAAAGAAATTGTACTTGTTCATCAAATAAGTTGAAAAACATACAGTATATGTTAACACACCAAACCAGTTTAAGAAACGACAGAATGAAGCAGAAACCTTATCTAGTCCTGCCCCTTCCTCCTAATGTCAAATCACTATACAGACTGAATTGTCCTTTCTTGTGTTTCCATTTTGTGAAAGATTTACTCCAAAGTTGACTGCCTGCACTAAATATTCTCAGTTTTTTTAAAACTCATTTTCAAATGTTTTACTCCCGTAGACCTCCAAGCTTCATTCTGCTCACACTAAGTATTTCCCCCAAGGTCTTTCCTGAAGTGGGCAGTACTAAAATTAGAGAAGTGCTCACTGCATTGTTGATGGTATTTGTGACTGGGGACTATAATCCTATTATGCACAAATCAATTTCCAGCAGTGCTTATTATGGATTTTCCAAGAGATTATTTATAGCCTTGTAATTAGTCCCCATGACAAATCATATTAGCACAAAACCACAAGTCGTGATAACATAGAGATGGCCTCTGTGACTTAGAGGGGAAAAAAATCAAAGGGAAGGGGGAAGGAGGTTTGTCATCATTTTGTCTTTGGTTTTAATCTGTGGCATTTACGAAATGATTTTGTACACTTGGAAACCTTATATTGCATAGACCATGCATGAGTGGTTTATATAAAGTATATTCTTTGTGATAAAACAGTCCCTTAAAGGGTCTATCATGTCCAGTTGATCTTGTTTACTACTCACTGTAAAAGATCACAAGTTTAGTGGTTTGGTTTGTAATGTGAAAGTGTTCATGTATTAAGCATAATGATGAATATTTGAATTCCCACAGAGGACAGTTTTACAGTTTCAGTGAGGCACCAACAGCACACGGATTTCAAAGGTACTTGTAAATGTGCATAAGCATTTGGGAAATGAAGAGACTGATCTTCTCCTCAATGGAAACAAATACAAAGCCAAAAGGGTTTAGCAGTGACTTTATTTCATTTCAGAGTAGATAGATGACTATGAATTAGTTATGCTAAATTTTGGATTATTCTTTTGCATATAAGTTTTTGATTTTGTCTGAAAAAAGGTTGATGTCTAATAGGTGTTTATGTGTAAAAATTTACAAATGGTTCAGCAGAGATAAATTATAATGTACAGATACATGATATGCTTAGGCTGAAGCAAAGCACAGACATTATATTAAATCCTCCCTCACTGTGCTGTTTAGAGCCGCAATAGGGGGACAAGTTGATTGTCTTTATTCTATCTCCAGAGTATCAGAGGTGTTGACACTCTGTTGTGTCCACTGTTACCAATACAGTGGTGCATGAATGACTCCCAAAATGCAGAAGTGAGTTTTTTTAATTGTAGCACTTATGTTTTCCACTGCCTAAAGTCAATGGTGCTTTAGAAAAGCTTTTCAGTTTAATGCCTGAAATAAGGTCTGTGGTGAACACATGCATGCAAGATTTCAACATTTCATTTTGCAACACAAAAGGAATCTGACATTGCCCTACTTTTGAGTTTAAGCATTATTGTGTTTTTTAAAAGGTGGTTGCTAAACAAAATGCCAACAAGGGAAACAAAAATGGCCAGGAACCCTGCTGCAAGCATTTCTGCTCATTTTTAGTAAACAACATACATACACCATATCCACAGTCATGAACACCAACTTGAACAGAATATTGGATTTCAGAAAATTCTGAAACAAATGGCAACAAATTGAAGCTATACATTGAAAGTGTGGTAGCTGCTTACCTGCTTCTAAGTCAGACTGCCATGTTTTAGTTTCATTAGAACAGAATAGCCTTTATTGTCATTGTACTTTGGGGGGTACAACAAAATTTAGGCCTTAGACACGGCCATCTTGGAGCCCTTCTTGGGTGCTTTCTCTAGATCAGGCATGGTGGCTAGTCTCAGAGACGAAATATACGAGTTAGACGAATTATAGCCTTGAAGAAGCTTTTCACTCTCACCAATTACCTTTTAGCCTTAAAAGTCATGAAATTTGGGTTCCTTTGTGCAGACTATCATGATGAAAAAGGCATGTACGTTTTGCAAATTTTTGTTCGCCACAGACCTTATTATTGCTGGTGATCCAAGAACACGTCTCTGCTTTTACCTTTGAGGTTAGAAAACAACTCTTTGCCCCGTTTCATGTCTGTGACCTTCAGAGTGGAGGCAAAATATCAATATGTGTAAATATAACAGCTTAAAACAGCAGCATTGACAGGACTAGACAGAGAGAGAATAGAGGTGAATTAAGGTACTCAGTATGTGAGAACAGACAGGTTTTTTTATTCAAGATTAGTGATTGTGAGCATTCAAAATTAGATGTATGAACCAGAACTGAGAGAAAAACACGATAACACTTCAAGACGTAATGATGGCTGATTTTCATTATGGCATTTTTACATAAATAGGACCATATGGTAGGTTTTATATTTAATTATATGGTTATCTTTAGGGCCATATTTTGTTGAATTATTTAGCTTCTGGAAAAAGCAGGGACACAATTTCAAGATAATAGAAGGACTGAACACAAACTACCACAAGAAATTACTTCCACTTAGCTTGTCTGAAGACACCGTCTGATCCAAGGTTATTTTAAACTTTTTTTTTTTCATTTTTGTCTCAAAACAAGAGCTCATTTTAAGTGGATTTAACAAAGCAAAAAGAATAAATAATTAATCACACCATAAGACAGCAGATGAGAGTGAATCAGTTACATTTTGACTGCTATGGCACGTTGGAAATCCAGCGCAAGGGCCCAATAGTGGATTAAATCCAAATCTACACATCCACGTGCACTTATTACAACTTACATACTTAAACAGCCTCATGTTTCAGACCAGCACAAGAATCCAAGCTCCTGTCAGCAGACAGTATATTCCCTCATTCCCACCGAGCCCAGAAAAATGTGTTATATCTTAAACCCGGATCATACAGATGCAGGCGTAATCCTGCTGCCTCCTCTCTGTGAACAACGGATCAATGTGTCAGAGATCAGTCTGAGCAGAGCTGCAGGAGATGTGAGGTGTGAGAAACTAATGGATAACCATTAATTTTCTCTGCTGACATGTGTATGTGTGTGTGATAGTGTAAAAAATGAGAACATCCCCAGAGATATAATATCCGCCAGGAGTGCAAATGAATCGATTTAATTTCAAGAGGAAAAACTCATCATCAGCACAGATGAAAACATACCAGAAACTAGAAAACTCTAATCTCTGAAACTGCTTTAACATTTTCTTTTTGTTATGATGTGATATCAAAGTTGTATGTTAACTTTTGCAGCTTAATTTCTGGATCCATTACAAGGCTATGAATAAATAAACCTGAATATGATAGTGATTGATTTTTTAATTAAAATTTTCTCACAGCATTAAGCCACACTTAAATCTCTTAGTCAGTCCAATTCTCTTCTCCGTTTACTCACTTTCATTATGTCTCATATTTTCAAAAATATTATAATATTATTCATTATATATTCCACTGATATGCACATGATACACAGCTCGACCTCCCCTAAAGCAAGACAAGCATAACAAACCAACAGACTTTAAAACTGTCCACAAGATCAATCAATTGATCAGTCAATCTTTATGTTTATAAAGCAAATGTCATCTCAAAACATATTACAATAGAGCAGGGATGCACTTACGGGAAGGAGTGCGAGTGGGTGGAGGTAGAGAAGTGGGCAGAGACAAAGAGAATAAAATAAGAATTCATGATAGAGATACATGTATGGATGCCTGGACCATAAATTTGTCCTCATCATATTTGTCGCTATTGAATTTAAATGTATTCTGGTATTACCAACAACAACCACAGTCAGAGAGATCATTCTACTGTTAACATTAACATCTATAATGATGATAAACTGGAGAGGAATGATTTTGGGTAATATAGCAGAATCTTGTTGAACTGCAATTAAATTAGGTTTACTTGATTCAAAAATTAGAATCAATGTTAAATGTCAAATAAAAGATATAAAATAAACAGCTTTCTCCAGTGTTACTAAGATTTATTGAGGTTCCTCTGTTGATAGACATCATGTCCCCTCAGCTCAGCCCAAGTCTCATTCCATTAAATATCAGCTAAAACAAAATCCTGGCATCATATTCAGTTCAGCACTAAAACCACAACACTGACAAACAAAAACATCAGGTTGTGAAATCAAAAATATCAAATCAAAAGTTTAATAATTTGTCTCTGTTGTCGGGTCAAACACAGCACTGTCTTCATGAACAGCCCAAATTCTGGTGATATGATCTGATGTCCTAGGGAGGTCCAGAGAGACATCCTGCAGGACAGCGAGAAACAAAAATCACTCTGCAGGCTGCTGTGAAGAGATAAATACTGTTTCCCTGGAGTGAGAGGAAAGATCAATAGATGTCCAGACAGCTTGTGTATCTGAAATTCAAAGTAAAGCAACAAGTGGCACAAACTGTATGAAGACAACTACATCAGGCAGAAATTGTGCTGCACAATGTCAAGGCTTAATATCAAGGCTTAATGTCAAGCTGCAGGTCGAATGATGTCACAGCTACAACTACGACACGGGAATGCCTTTATTCAGTTCTTATTGTGCAAAAGGTTGCTACAGAGGCCCTTTGCAGAAATACATTCATGCCTTTTTTTTTACTTTGTTTATGCTGTTCTCTTCAAATCTAGATGTATTTATCTCTTGGCCTTGGCATTACAACGCAGGTTTTCCAATAAAAAGAAGTTACTTACCCAAGATCTCAAGAGAATTACCACATGAATTAATTATTAAATGTATAAATGTACTGATTGGATCATCTTAATCTCTTCTAATACAAAATACTCTTACCATTGTTTAACGAGCTACCATGTAAATTACTGTTCTAAACTTCTTGAGAAATCTCCAACTGTGATGTAATTTTTCCCTGGTGTGCCATCTGAAGCCTGACTTCCTTAGTTATATTTCACTATTTTATAAACTTGTTTCTTTACATTCATTATCATCAGTGGCCTTCTCTTCTTGATCATATGCAGCTGAAGACCACTACCGATGAAACTTATCACTTATGCCAGGCTCGCTGCTTATGAAGAAGATTCTTTTCTGAATACTTAAACTGCAGATCCGTCAAGATTTGAATGAAACCCCTTGAGAACAATCCCATCTCCCGGCAAACTCAATCAATCAGCTGCTGTCAGACAATGAAGCCTCTGTAGTTCATACAATATTAAATAAAGCTTGCTGCTATTTTTAAACAAAGGGGGCACGGTGATGGATCAAGCTTTCCCTTTTAATGGATGGTCAGGAATATGCACAGTGATGCCACATTATACATGGATGAAAATCAATATTATCTGTTTAATATGTAATTAAAAAAGTTAATCAATAGATAAGAACCATTGATTGATATGGCAATTCTTGTAGTTTTATTTTGGCCACTCTTGCTGTACTTTGTTTAGCTGGTTTCCTTCTGGTGCTTATCTGGTTTACTTCCAAATATCCTTAAGATTGGTCAAGTATTCCCTCGTGTCATAACATTGGAGGTCACAAGCAAAAAAAACATGCTCTGGGGACATCACAGGCTAGTGAAAACTTGAAAAAGGGGAAACATGGAATTTAGATTATGACTTTAGTCTTGACTGAGCTAAATAGTCCTCTCATTACTTCTTTCTTTTCCATGTGCCTGATATTCTCCTGCAATATTTGTACAGTCTTCACGGTAAAATCATAACCAGTGATGGCTCATCGAACAATTAACACTGCAACATTAGTAAACAGAAAAATCTAATAAATGCAGGCATACAACACTGACACTGGACTGACTGCAAAGGAATACCCTCAGATGTCCTCCGTCTGGTTTTAATAGCTGACGACACTACAGGGATCAGATTGTATTGGCAGTGAGAGGCTGAAACAATCATACAACAGCAGAGGAGTGCTTCACTGCGATGACTTGTTTTACAGTTAATTAAATTTGATGGGAGGAAATGACATGTTGTATTTTAACACCTGCTTCTCTGGCAGTCTCCTGCCGTGTGTGTAATTGTTCTGTCCTGCAGAGTGAATCAAATTTTAACAATATTCCTGGATGCAGGAAAACACTTACATAAAACACAGAATGTTATTGTGACTGTGTAAATATGAAGTAAATAAATTATCATCTCACATTTCAAGGAGCACAGATTATATATGTACAATTAAAAAAAAAAGGATTGTTCAACTTTGTCAGAGCTTTCAGAGACTTTCTTTGTCTTAGTTGCTCCACAGATACTAAACTTTCAGACTTCGATATTTCAACTCATGACACAATACGTTATTAACACATCAAGAAAATAAACAACGTCCAGGCTGGCTGGTATGTGCAGTATTCTATGAACACTGTGAATACTGGTGCAATAATACACAGCCTAATATGTATGCCATGTATACTGAGATAGATCTGTGTGAATATATATATATATATATATATATATATATAAATATATATATATATATATATATATATATATATATATATATATATATATATATATATATATATATATATATATATACATATATATATATATCCTTTATATATATATGAACAGATATATTTTATTTAAAGATTAATTTTGATACAACCTTTTACATTTTATTCTATTTCTCTTCTGAATGTCTTCTAAATGTTGTTTGAGCGCCAGCTGAGACAGTAACCCAATTTCGTTACACACTGCAATGACAGTGAAGACTTCCTTTCTTTTCTGTTTTACAGGCTGTAATCTCGCCTCTTTTAAACATTAGAATGAAAAGTGCTCCATCATGTGTTGAAAAGCTGTTACTACAGCACAAAAAATGTGAGGATGCGTTTCAATTACTGTAGCCATTCTTCCATCCACTATACTGCCTCATGGAGGTAAGGGGAGAGAGAGTAATGTGTGATGGGGTGGGGAGGAGGTGCAGGAGAGGGGGAGGGGGGAGAATGAGATGATGTGAGGGAGGTAAGGAGGGAAAGAAATGAGTGGGAGGGAGGAGGAAGGAAAGAGCTTGGGGTGGGGAGGTAAATCAGGAGGATAGGGGAGAAGGGGGTGAGGGAGGAAGGTAAAGAAAGGGAGGACAACCTGAAGCGAGGAGAGGGTGTAGGACGGGAAGATGTTGGGGAGGTGAGAGGAAAGGAGAGGAAAGAAGAGGAGGGGAGGAGGGGTGAGATGGGGAAGGGGTGATATCAGATGAAGGTGTTGAATCAAACCGACTCACAGACCCTATCTCTGTTTTTCTCTACTGCTCTGCCACTGTTCTCCCTGCAGCTGGTGATGGTCCACTATCCTCATTTATGTGTATGAAGGGAATTTTCTAAAACTTAACATAACATCTGCTGCTAGCAGCGTGAGAATCTATAAATATGACTTGTTTCTGAGCATCTTTCAGAAATCAGATGACCAGAAAAGCGTAAAACACTCCAAGTCCCTTTACAGTTTCACAAATAATTGAAAAACTCTTTTCATAGATTGTGATATGTAATCGAGGCATTCATAGCTCTCATCTCATGAAATTCGAAAGAAAAGAAAAAAGAGAGAGACACTCGCTGAATAAATGTAAGTCACTCGGTGTCTTAAGGATTTACCTGTGATTGCCCGTATTTCTCTATTTTATTCTTAACGTGATCTAAAAAGATGGAGTACATTATTGCAAGGAGGATGAGGACGAGATACTGGGAGAGAGTATTTCACCAAAGGTTCTGCTATTTGCTGACGACAGACCAGGAATGCAGGTGGATCACAATCATGATGAATGGATTAGCCTGCTGCTGTGTTTAAATGTAATTATCACTTAATTTTGTACTCCAATTTATGAGACAGGAACAGATTACATCTGTCCCGCGAGGTGGTCCACACAGTGACGAGCATTGTGGCCTCTGATGCGCGGCCCGGTGGCCCCTGCGCTCTCCCAGTTGCTGCAAAAGTGACAGGGGCTCTGACCTTCTTCGCCACCAAGGTGAAATTGTCACTGCGCCTCGCCCGCAGCGCATTTAAAGGCGAGGAGAGGCGTTCATTTGATTGGTAAAGATTACACTTGACTGTGTTAAACCCACTGAAGCCTTCTTTCCTCCCTCTCTGCCATTTGCGCCGGTGAGAGGGCCAGAGGCTTGGGTGCGCCGTGCTGCAAAATGCCCTGGACACGCCCCGTTGACGCAGCGCAGGCACAGCGCAGGGCAGGTGCGCCGCGCCTGCGCCTGGTCTACGAAGTTGGAGCCCTAAATATCATTTGTCTTTCTGCTTACCCGTCCCTTTATCAATTCCTTTCACTTTGTTCTGTGTACCTTGCAAATCAAAGACGTCATGCATTCATTAGAGGCAGTCAGCAGAAATTATACAAAGAACTCAAAAGTCATGGCAGAAAGGGGCAGAAGTGGTCAAATTTTTTGCTTAAGTTCTGACATAAGTACACTACTCTACAACTTTCAGTAAGCGGAAACACCAGAAACTTGCAGAAGAATATATCTTTGCATTGTAGTGATGAATATCAGGAGTGTAGTGTGTTTGACATTGTTGCCACAAAAAACAAACATAGCCCAATTTTTGCATACACAAAAAGAAACGATGTTGATAAGGGAATCATTAAAAATTCAAATAAACAGAATCCCTGATGGCATTTGTATCAGTGAAATCTTATCAAGCATTTCTAATCCTCACTTACCAGTAAGGGCTAGAAAATGCCAATAAATATTTTCTTGAGAAAAAATCACGGTTTTTCAATGACATTAAGCATCCATATGAACACTGGAATTAAATCAAAACATGCTAACATATAACAAGACAGTTTTAATGGATACTCAAATTCTACTTTATTAAAAATAACATTTATGCAATGGTACAACACTATACAGTAGAGTGGGTTTAGAGGGAGAAAAGGAGTCCCAGAGAAGAAAGTGAGTGAGGGGCTGCTGGTCAGCTGTGAGGACGTGCTGTGGTTTTCAGGCTGCATTCATTTCACATAGAAGTATCACTGGTGTTTTCTCTACATCTGAAATTATCATCTCTTTTGTTCTGTTTTCCAGGACATTTAGATGGAATTTGTTGTTTTTTTAATCATTTTTCTCTCCTGTTCCTTTTCCTGCAACAAGTTAAACAGGAATATTCACAAACCCTGAGTTTTTGACTTTCAAAAGAGCTGCGTAAGTCAGACATTAATATTCTGGTATGGCCTTATGTTATGAATGCAGCTTTGCTCCTGAGAGGAAAAAGGTTAGGTATAGGGTCTACTGTCTGCATAGGAAGTACTTGATTCCATAGTAAACAAACATCCCCTCTTAAAATCAACAACTGAGGCCACACCACAAATGCCTCACATTTGAATGAACACTGTTGGTGGGAAGTTCAGGTGAACATGTTTGTTTGCAGACTGAGACCTCAGAAGAACCAGAGGAGGGTTTGGGTAATACTGTTATGGCCTTAAATAAAGTAAATATCTGGATCATCTTAGACATATGTAACAGTGCATGTCATAAAAAGGACACTAAAAAACTCCAGGGTGGACTTTAACTCGGGACGACTGGTATTTTACAGTTTCAGAGTTTCACAAGATAGAGGAACGGTCTCTCAAAAGGTTGGTCCATATCTTTTAAGGACAACATAAGCACAGACAATGTGAGACGGCAGTATTTAGCTCTGCAGCAATGTTAGGAAGATGAACAAACATTATGACAAACATGGAGATAAGTGCCAAGTCAGATTTCTTCAAAGTCTGTCAAGTCCACAGTTGTGTCTGCTACAGGAAAGAAAAGAACATACTGGCAGTTCAAACTTGGGCTGGAGACACAATAAACAATTTTAGGCCAGATTATAGACCTGATTTACTCCTCCAAGCAATCAGCAATTCTGAAGTGTGTAGAGTCAGGGACTAAACTGTTGGTTGGAGAGTCCCCAATCAACAAGCATAAATTCTAGGAATCCAGAGGGGTGAACCACAAAGTGAGATGAGAGTGTAAACTGTGCCTTGAGCTCATGCTTTAGCTATTGCCATGTACCTCATACAACCCCACAAATATCCCTAAGTATCTCTTTAAGTACAGCTTCAGGCTTTGTCAAGCCAACTTAAAGCAGCTTTGGTATGTTGAGCTCACTTTGTGGTCTATCCTTCAGGACTCACTCTGATTGAACACCTGCTGGATCCAAATAGAGCAAGCTATGGAGGATGTGCAACCAACCAAACGTGTGCTTTTACAACTTACAACAAATAAACATTAACAAAACTACTTTGTCGTCTTTGCCAGGATTATGCTGATCAACATCCATATCTGTTTCCTTTTGAAGTCATTTTGATCACATATGGTTTTATGAACTCTGGTGTCTGTGGAAGCAACACTGACTCCTCAGGCTGGTTCAATCAATCCTGTGTGTGCAATCAGAGGGTCTTTAGGCTATATGTCCACAGCTAGATAGGTATTTAAGAAAAAAAGAGATTTTCCTCCTCAGTTTGACAAAAAAATACATCCACACATCAGAAGTTTTCAAAAAATCTTTACCAACAAAATGCAAAAGCGCATGAATGCACAGTTTAATGTTCATTAGCATGTAAAATCGTCATGACATGGAACATTTTATATTCTTTTTAGCAAAGCAGCTTCATTTTAGAATATTTTCCAACCACACAGTTGACTGATTTACTTAGTGACCATGTGCACTGATGCCGGCGGTTGTTTTAGAAAAGATTTCTTTGAAAATCAGATCAGCTTGATCAGACCTGCTAGCCATGTCCACAGGTAGGCATGTATATTTAGAAGCACCACAATTTCTCTGTGTTTTGGCCTTCTGTGCGCTTGTTAACAGGTCGCTGAAAACACATTTTGGAAAATCTCCTGCCAGGGTAAAGATCATAGGAGCTCAGGGAGAACAGCATTTTGGGCCTAAAGCATCATAAATTGTGCCAATCTCTTATCTGTGAGACATCACATGATGTAACTTTATCCATTTTCTTTAATTTCTAAAGTCAACTGTTTGAATGAGAGTAGTGGGCATGCTGCAGCGGACAACAACACTTGCTTTTTTTAGTGTTACCTATTGGACTATTTACATGATAACACTGTATGACCGCGTTGACTGGTGACCCATGGCTGCCTGTGTCTGTGGTGGCTATAGTTGAGACCATCAAGAGTGCCCATGAATGCTTTTCAAAAACAGGCACTGATCTAGCTCACAGTATATGTTCTGGATTGAAATCCATCAAACATACTAAAACCACCTGCCAACATCATGGTCACACCGGTCAGACATGTGATTGGGAAGGATTTGAAAATGAAGCTGTTTTTGCATAAAAATTGTGAAAATGTTGAATGTCACAGATGTTACATCCAAATAAAGAACAATTATCGGTGCATTTATATGCATTACATTTCATGTGAATGACAATATTTTTGAAAACTTATGTAGATTGGATTATTTTGAATGAGGGATAACCTCAGTTTTCAAAAATACCCGTCTACATGTGCACATAGTCTTAGTTTTTCAAATCGGTTGTAACTGTCGTTATGTCTGTGGTCTACCACACTTTGGTTAAGATTTGAAAATGATCTAATGTGTTTCCAGCCTAAGGCAGGCAACAAAGAGCCTCCTTTTCTTTTGATAAATTTGCTACTTCATATTAAAAGAATATCATCTTTACCCAATGACTCCTTGTCTTTAATCTGAAAGCGGTGACAACAACATTGAAGTCAAATGAGCAGTTCTGAACTGAAAAGAGGACATGAGGTGACAGGTTAACACAAAGTGGATGACTGTGCTGGACATTGTTGCATCTCAGTTTCAAGGCATGTGTGGAAGACTTTATCATGCTAATTATGACTACGGAAAGGCTAGATCATCCAGAAAGGCTCGCTAGTAACTAAAATTGTGTCTTAGAAAATTAATTCTGGGTGACAAGTAAAATTAGGTAGATGACAGACTAAACAGGCTAACACAAACTCTAATGAGGGACTATGGTTTTGAGAAGTATTACAAAAGAATCTCTTAGATTAGCAGAATCCCTAATTCTTGGGAAGTAGAAAAAAATTGTCCAAATGGCAGCAATTTAAGCTTATTGTAGAAAGTTCCCAACATCATGATGATGATTCATGGACTGGTTTGTCTATCGAAACTCTGTCATCATTGCCCTGAGAAATAAGTTCCCTCGCGGCTGTGGGTCTGGAGATGTCTTTTGATTTTGTCAGAGCGGCTGAAGCATTTGCCACACACAGGACAACTATACGGCTTCTCCCCTGTGTGGATCCTCATGTGAACCTTCAGGTGAGCCATCTGCGTGAATCCTTTTCCACAAATCTGGCAGCGGAATGGTTTCTCTCCTGTATGGCTCCGCTGATGTTCCTGTAGTCTGCCGGAGGAGCTGCAGCATTTCCCACAAACTCCACAGCGGTAAGGTTTTTCTCGAGTGTGCACTTGTACATGCACGTGAAGGTGGCCGATGTGACTAAACGCCTCTCCGCAAACTTTGCAGCAAAACGAAGACATGTGGCCCTGAAGGGGGGATTTTTGGTGGGGGCAGTCCACGGCATTGGCTGCTTGGTTACGCATTTGAGAGGCCTGTCCTCTGTTAGCTCCATTTCCCGTTCCCTTTGCACCAACCATCTGTCCCCCATTCTCCACCCCGATAATGTCTATGTTTTCATTGGGGCAGTTTGGGTTGACTGGTGCGAGGGGCTGGGCACCGCTGTTAGAGGAAGCAGAGCCTCTGTGTCCTCCTCCGCTTTCTACCTTAACGTGTCTCGATGAGCCTCGAGATCCAGGGTCCCTCTCCCTGTTCTCCACACCCTGACTCTGAGGGTGGTTAGATGTGTGGGGGCCATCCTGAGGGTATTCCCCTCCTACCCGAGGGGGAGTAAACATGTTCTCTGACGCAGTGCACGGGACATGGCCACGAAGCTGGTTGTCTCCTTGGTTGCCCCGCATATCTCTTTTATCCTTAATCTGGATAGGGATGCGCTCTTCATGCCCCATGCTGGGACTCCACTCACGCCGTGGGTGCTCACCGTCCTCCTCATCCAACAACGCCATGGACGGGCGATCTGGGAACACAACAAGAGGAAGAGGCTCAGATGAAAATGACAACACGTGCTAGAAACACAGCTGTGCCCGTGACCAGGAACAATGCTAGTAGGACAACTAGCTCTAATTGGCACTTGCAGCTTAAAGAAACTCACTCTGAGCTGATGGAAGTTAAATGAAACTGAACGGATTTGACGAGCGCGAATGAGGAACGAATGAGGAAACAAAACCCATCAGTTAAATACTCAGAGTACCACTTTAATTATCAACACTTTTCAGATCCGAGCAGATCTTGTCTGTGTAGAAACCTGTGACCTGAACTGAAATACAACATAACCAGAGGTGGGAATTTATATTATTGATACCAATGCCATGATCAATTCTGCTTATCAGTACAATTTTAGTTATTTTGATTACAGAGACCTAATGGGCGGAGGTAGATGCACTCCATCAATAGTGTAGTTATAAAATTAAATTTGAAAGTTTTTCTTGCAGCACTTAATAGTTAAGGCAGCTCCCTTAACACCTTGCCCTGCATTCCAGAAAAAAAAATAAAATAAAAAAAATAAAACTTTTTATTTGGGCTCTACATAAAGGATGTTAAGGCTTATGCACCATGGCCACTTACTCATACAGTATTAAAACCAATGCAGCTTTGTCTCATACTCTGTTTTCCTGTGATTTCAGCATTAGACTACTTTTGAACCAAGTTTGATGACTTATTTATTATCTGTTTGTATTCTTGTCCCTCACTGAACCATCAGCACTTACTTTATCTGCATAGTTTCTCAAGATCGGTAGGGTCTATTAAATTTAGGGCTGCACAGCAATATCGGTACGATATCAGTATCAGCACATGATGGCCTAAAATGTTGAAAATCTATATTTTTAATTTTTGCCAATAAGTACAGCCAGAATATCGGCAATACATTATCGCCCGTTCAAACCCTATATATTGGCAGTAATATCTGCAAAATACACAAATGTACCATAACGCTTCACCTCATCATCACTGCAGGGGTGCTTTAAAAAGCAAGATGTTCATTTTTCATGAGTTAAATGTTCTTGTTTTTTTTGTTTTATATCTGTTGCTTACACAAATAGACTCTCGCATTGAAAGCACCAAGTCAATTCCCAGAATGTAAAGACTCTGTGGTCTTGATGTGCATCCCCTGTCAAATTCACACTATGACGGCCTAAGATATCAAATGATGTAGAGCTCTGTAAAGATGTTTTTTCTGAGGTTACATGAGTATACACTATGTATTTATTCTGTAGTTATATTTCTGTTTCTAAAAAATATATTCAGTACATTTTTAACCTACTTTGTATTGTCTGTTCCGTCATGCTCCTGCTCGATGTGCCTTTGAATTGGCCCTCGGGAACAAATTAATTGTTTTCAATTAAATTTAACATTGATGCAATCTACTGGTTGGCTTTTCATACTTTGTCCTTTTTGAACGACATTGAAAATTGAGGTAAAACTACTTTCAACGTTGGGTGCTTCTGTACAAGTATATTTTTCTTTCATGGTGCACTTTGCTCAAGCAAAAAATTCAATAATTTTACTTTCACTTGTGCATATTTGAACTCCTTCACCTGTGACAAATCCATTAGTATATTTGACACATTGCTTTAAGTTTAACCCTTGTGTCAAATCATCTTATAAAGTGAGTGCATGATTATATCGACACATTTTCAAGAATGTGGTACAACACTCAAGCTCAACTAGTTTGCTCTAAGGTTTTAAAATATTTAAGAAACACAAATGTGACTTTACAAGTGCCTTTCGTATGTTTTTTTTTTCCATTCTTCCCTAGAGCACTCAGAGATATTTATAGTGAATTTGTATAATGAATGTACAAATGTTGTAAATGTGACTTGCTCCATGTAGCCCGGCTGAGTGCTCCTTGGCTAACGTAGCTGGCTGGCTAACGAACAAAGGTTGCTAACGCTAGCCGCACCACAACAACAGACGCTACAGTCAACTAGCATGCTAACGGCTAATGTATCATGTTGTGATCAGTGACATTTGTAAGGCCGTCTATGTCTGTGCACATTCGACCTGCGTGCAACCAGTTTATTTTCTCCGTATTTTCTCTCCCCATGGGCTCAGATGACAACACAAATAGAGGTTCAGCCCGCACCGCTAGCCTTCACCGGAGCTAACCTGGCCATATCTCAATGCCTGCGTCCCTCAGTCTGCGTCTCAGATGGTCGTTCTCCCGCTCTCTGATCGCGATCTCCTCCTGGTACTCCAAAATAGTGTCCTCCACTGATTTGTATATTTCCTGTGCAGCAAGCATGAGCCGCTCAGTCAAGAAGACGTTTAAAAACTGGAGCTTGGTCATTTTCTAAAATTGCACCGGGGTCTTCCTACCACCCAAAATGGACCAAAAAGATGCTCGATCCTGTCACGTGACCCCAGTGTTTCTTCTTCTTCATCTTCTTTCAGCGTCTGGATTTTGAAACATCCTTAGTTTCCAATGCAAAGACAAATGGCATCATTAAATATGAATTAAATGAAAATAGATCACTTTTATTATTATTTCAATATTCATTGCTTATATAGAGTCTTTCATCACTGTTTATATATATCTTCTGGTATGCTCAGTGATTACTCTCTCATTCAGCACAATTTATAATGGCTTAAAGCCCACCACATACAGCTCTGTTAGGATGTCTCTCTGGTGTAACATGACTGTATAATAAATGTTAAGTAACAACTTCTCTATTTTAAATATTTTCTTTGAAATACTTTCTAACCTACTTTGCACTGTTTGTTCTGATGCTATCTGTCCCTGTCTGCTTTTGCCATGATCCTGCTCTATGTGCCTTTGAATTGCCCTACAACAAATGTGAGGCTTCTTTCTGTGAGGCCATAGGTAGCTGGTTTGAACCCAGTGTCAGTCAGGGCCTTTCTGTGTGGCGTTTGGGTGCTCTCCCCGTGCACGCGTGGGTTCGCTCCAAGCACAGACAAGAAGGTTGCAGGATTGACTCCCTGGTTGAATGGAGCCTCTCTATGTGGATTTAGCATGTTCTCACCATCCCTTTGTTGGTTCTTTGGGTGTTCCAGTTTACTCCAACAAACCAAAAACAAATGGTTATCTGTCTCAATAGGTCACACTTTTGATTGGCAAGCAAGGAGGCAAGGGTGTATTCAAGGACAGTAGCCTATAGATGATGAATGGATAAACTGAACTGAATAAAACCATGAAACTTGTATATTTTTGTTAAAGTCTATCTATCTATCTATCTATTTGTCTATCTATATATCTGTCTTCTATCTATCTATCTATCTATCTATCTATCTATCTATCTATCTATCACAGAAACAGGCAACTTTGATAATAAAATGTTGAAAATTTTCACTGGCTGAGGGCCACATTGAAACAAACTGCCAGATGCCTAAATGTAACAAATAAAATTTTTCGAAGTGGTTTTTAACAAATGGTGATAACAACATTTATGTAATGTTTTAACTAAATGATAATGCATGTTTTTCTCCAAATAAATTATGTATTTTTTTTAATCATATTCCAATGCTTCTCAAAAGAGAAATAGATAATAATTATAGTAAAGTAATTTTGGCAGTCAAAAACAAAAACATACATCAAAAATAAAAAAATGTACAGAAATATTTCTGTTACATATCCAAGTATGTGCTTGGTGTTGTAAAGATATTCAAGGCTGAATCACATCTGACAGATTCTGTCATGTTTCCTTCATGGCTGCAATTTGTTGATTTTGGAAATGGCTTTCGGGACGCACTGTGTGAGGTGAAGCATGTGGCCCCTGGGGCTAGTTGCCCACCCCTGATCTATAGTGTTAAAATTTTTCAAAGTTATGATTTTACATATATCTTGGCAAATACTCACAGGTTAGGATAGCCTGCAGTTACATAGTTCTGTAGCTTTGCTAATAAAGGAAAATCTTCAAAAAAAAAAAAAAAAAAAGCCTATGATCCGCTTCTACTGCTTTAAGCTAGTGGTTTTCACACCTTTTTCTGGCCAAATATCAAGCCCACCTCACAAGGCACACCATACTCACAGCTCTGCATGATAGCCTTTTGAACATGAGCAACAAAATAGTTTTTTCTGTATATATTTATTTTCTTCTCACCTTGTAAACCTGACAAACAGCTATATTACCATGACATGTTAAAATTGCCTTCCTTAAAATTCTCACCGAAAAATGATATTTGTTCCTCTTGGTGTTACATTCAAAACAACTAACGATGAAAGTCTATTTAAATTCAGCCAACAGTAATTCTTCCGAGCTGACTATGCCATATTGTAACCATACAGCTTGTGAGATAAGAAAACAAACTTTGACTCTGCCAATTTGAACACAGATTTCAACATAGTATTAATGATTTTTACGAACAGGATTCGGAGGCATCAGAGTTTTAAGTTCCTTTTGGGAAGAAAATACTGGACATTTAGTCGATTAAGAGATGGATGGACTATTTTCAAACGTGTTTTATTTAGGAAATCTGAAGAACAGCATTCAGATGTTTCAACCAGCACAAACACGTGCATGTAGTGCTCCAGATCAGCAGGTGGCGATACTTACTCTTACAAACCGGAAATGACAAAACACCAAGCTCGAGCTCCACAACCCTCCACGTGCGGTAGCAGTGGTGTTACATCGGCAGGTCCACGAAGTAAAGATGAAGCGACCGAGTAAGTACACAGTGTTAACGATAGTATAATTACAGTTGGACGGTACGTATTATATAACTATGTAACAGGCTTTATCTTCAAGTCATCCTACTTAACTTAGAGTAAATGGGCCCACTGCTAGCGAAAGAGTGTCTGTGGTTGTATGCACTGCGGCTAATTGATGCTTTCAGTCAGTATAACTTTCTTTCATTTATTTTCTTCGTTTTCAGAGCTCAAGAAAGCAAGTAAGCGTATGTCATGTGCCAAACGCTATAAGATACAGAAGAAGGTAAGTGTCTGACAAGGCCCCTGCGACATTTTACATGTGGCCTGTGTTTTATGGAAAGATCAAAACGTGGTCTCATTTCCTCTCTGTTAGACTGATCTCAGTGTCTCTGAAAAACATTGCAATATGTTGGTATTTTCCTCCCAGGTCCGGGAGCACAACAGAAAGCTCCGAAAAGAGGCGAAGAAGAAAGGAGTGAGCAAAAGAGTGAAGAAAGACCCCGGGGTGCCAAGCAGTGCTCCCTTCAAAGAGGAGGTCCTGAGAGAGGCAGAGCAGAGGAGGCTGCAGGTTGGCAAGTTTTCAGTTTTGTGCACTTTTTACTCACTTTTGGCTCAACTGATGAAAAAGACTTAAAGGCCCTAGTCACCCATGTAGGTATTTTAATCACTCTGGTTGATTAGACCTGGGAGAGTTGAAATAAAAACAGGTCAACAATCTCACCTTAAAGTCCACGCTCTACAAATGTCACAGGGTTGGGAACTGTCAGTCAAAAATATACACTCACACAATCCTGAAGTCTGATCAAGGGCTTTTTTCACTGAGACCTGTGTGGGTTTCTGGGGTCTTTATGGTTATTTCAACTATAATTGCTGTTGTCACATCATTTTCATGGTACTTAAGAATTAAATTTCATGAACACACAAGTAGGTGGTTCATTAACATTGCCAGTACAGACTTTGTCATTTTATTGGTCTGTTCACCCAGAAGATCTTTTTAATATCATTTGAGCCCCCCTGGCAAGAATAGAATAGAATGAACCATTTTTGTCCCACATGGGGTAATTTGCAAAAATGTATAGATGCATGTTAACCATAATAGTTACACATAACATCATAATTTTGATTGCCTTAAAGTAATATCTATGTATGAAATGCAAAGATCTAAACTGACACTTCAGTCAAATAAGTTTTGTATTTTCACTAGGATATGTGGCCCTACTAGGCATGGGAATTGGTAATATTTTATTGATACCAATGCCATTATCAATCCTGCTTATCGATCCAATTTTCTGCAGGGGCAAATGTTGCCTTAGTTGATGTATGTTCTACAAGTTCCTGGTATCTCCACTCACTGACATTTGTGCTGCAAGCAACTTCATGTAAAAATCAAGCCAAGATTTGACCACTTTTTCCCCCTGCCCACTATGATTTCTGTCTGACTTTTCATTTCTGCTGACTGCCTCTGATGAGAGTGTGATGTTTTTGATTTGCAGGACATGCAGAACACAGTGAAAGGAATTGATAAGTAAGAAGACTTGTATCGATTCTTCGAGGGAGTTGTTATTGATTCTCAACTGGAATCGGTTTTCGACTCCCATCCCTTGACACCACTAGTGGATGTCTCTTCTCACATTTAAATGGTCATTGTATATAAAAAAAAATAAACTCAATGAATAATGGATGGCAACTATATTTGGGTGGCTGCGAATATATAAACCAACCAGCCATAACACTGTGACCCCTGCCCAACATTGTGCTGGACCCCCTTTTGCTTCTATGCCACAAATTGCGATGCTCTGTTAACTCTGACAACCTTCTGTTAGAACCAGCATGAACTTCTTGAGGGATTTAAGATACAATTGTGGATCAGACCACACAATCCAGCCTTTATTCCCCTACGTACGTCAGTGAGCCATGGCCACCCTTGATCCTATTGCCAGTTCACCTCTGTTCAGTCCTTGGACCACTATTGATAGATGCGGACCACTGCAGACCAGGAACACCCCACAAGAGCTGCAGTTTTGAAAATGCTCTGTCACAGTTGTCCAGCCATCACAACAACAGAACAAAATGTTCACTTGCTGCCTAATATATCCCACCCACTAACAGGTACCGTGATGAGGAGATAATCAGTGTTATTCACTTCAGCGTATCAGTGGAAGCGACCAGCCTGCTCAAGTATTTTGCTTTTAAAGGGAGCACTTAACTGAGAATCAACTGAAATTTTGAACAGTGAGCCATGTACAAGTGATTTGTGTGTACAGTTTCACTCAGTCTTTTTCATAGCTTTAAATAAATGATATGGTTGGCTCAAAAGAGTGAGAAATTCCAATCCGATTAGATTCAGGAGACTCAAAGATCCTGAAGTAAATATTAAAAGGGTTCCCTAAGTTCCCTGTGCTTGTAATTCAGCTGTAACATCTTCAGCAGGTTACCAAACAAGTTGTACATTTTTTTATTATGTGTCATTTATTGGCTTTGGTTTTTGTTTGATAGATTGAAGAAGACAAAGAAAGAAGAAGACAAGCCAAGAAGGAGGAACGAGCGCAGAAGAGGAAAAAGGAAAATGATGATGCCAAGAAAGAAACGGAGCCAAAAGCCAAGAAGGCTCGGCAGGTAAAAGCAAAGATGGAAATGGTCTGTAAGATATATCATTTTAACTTTTGTTTACTTATATTCATTTTGTTTCCAAAGGATGAGTCTAGAAAGCATCCAGAGAAGAAGCCTGGCCCAGATAAAAACTCCAAACAGTATCTTTGCTCTGAATTGAATAAGGTAAAACCACTAAAAACCCAGTGTGGAGTTTACTTGACCAACATCTGTCTCGTCTAAAGACCTTTATCCTGACCTTCGTCATTACTTCTTTAGGTAATAAATGCATCAGATGTAGTACTAGAAGTCCTGGATGCTCGGGATCCTCTGGGCTGCAGATGTCCACAGCTGGAAGAGGCGGTGCTTCGGAGCGACAGCAAAAAGAAGCTCATATTGGTTTTAAGTAAAATAGGTAAATAGACTTGAGACACTGCTTTGTTAATTATTTGTATTAGAAATTAATTTTTAAAGTATTTTACTGGACGTTCGTGACTGATTTTTCTGTGTTGTAGATTTAGTACCAAAGGAAAATTTGGAGAGGTGGATACAGTGTCTGCAACGAGAGTTTCCTGTCTTGGCATTCAAAGCATCAACACAGATCCAGGATAAAACAGTGGTAGGAGGTGCATTTTAAACTACTTCCCTGAATTTAAATTGTATTGTGTCTAACTTCATCTACCTCTTAAGAACACAATTTATGTACTTAAACATCAAATTAAATGTTTTTCCTTTTGTAAATTTTATTAGTGTATCACTAAAATTTATTTGACATTATTTTCTCACATTTGATTTGGAGGACTGAGAAGGTTTAGCAGCTTGTGTTGTGCTGTTACAACTGGTTATAACCTCCAAGAATAATAAACAAACCACAGTATATTTT
This sequence comes from Cetoscarus ocellatus, assembly GCA_037902135.1. NCBI lineage: Eukaryota > Metazoa > Chordata > Actinopteri > Labriformes > Labridae > Cetoscarus > Cetoscarus ocellatus. The sequence continues at coordinate 158,263 of JBAMNC010000566.1, read as the reverse complement.
GGCTCTGTCTCAAGCAGAGCTAATCTGTGTGTTTGTGAACAAAAACTTTATATATATATATATATATATATATATATATAAAATGATTAGCATACTCTACTGAATTGTTTTGACAAATACGTCAGACTTCGACGACATGAATGATCAGTGACAGATTTTATCATTTGACAGTCCTTAAATTACGTCATCCCATTTTATTTTTTTAAGTTATTTTTTTTAGTGCAGTACACCTTAAATTGTTTCCCGGAGCAGATTTTTCAGTGGAGTGAGACATCTTACTCCTCCTATCATTGTTGGAGCAGCGTTATCAAACAGAGGCCACAGTCCTGCAGGAAAACACAACAGTGTAGCCTCTGTTATGTTACCACGTCCTAAACCTTTGTTTTTTCTGACTAAAATACTAAAGACTAAAATATAAGCAGAAATGTCTGATGATACTGATATTTGGCTTTTAAAGCAATTATCTGCCTATTCTGACATCATTCCAATAATATCATGCATCCCTAGAAATATTAGCTTTTAATCAAAACCTGTGAAAAAACTGTCCATAACTTATCTGTATTTCTAATTTTCTGATGTAAATGGCTCACATTTAAGCATTTAAGCTGCATTTTGTTTGAAATGAGTGTATTTTGTCATACTGAAATAAGAAAAGGGCATTGCAGTGTCACATTTTACCTGCATCATGCAGTCCTGATTGTTTGTCGTGGATGGTACCTAAAGTAATCTTTCTTGTCTGTTTTTGTCTTTATCAGAAAGCAAAGAAAAGCCGGATAGTTCCATCTAATGAAGTGTTAGACAGATCCAGAGGAGCAGTCTGCTTTGGAAACGCTTGTCTGTCTGAACTGTTAACTCGTTTTGCTGCAAACGCACAGAAGGAAGCTTCACTCAGGGTGGGAGTAGTTGGTAAGTACAGCCTTGTCAATATATAAATTATCTACTTTTACATTAGTGGTATTTTGATATTTGTTTGTAAGCTGAGATGTTTTAGTTCCGTGTCTATGAATTTTTATTCTACTTGAACCCTTTAGGCTTTCCTAATGTTGGAAAGAGCAGTATCATCAATGGTGTGAAGGGGATCCTTGCGTGCAATGCTGGAGTGAAGAGGGGCATCACAAAGTAAACACTGAATCAATCTGTATTTGTCAGATACTCCTGCCTGTAACTTGCCCAAATGTTCAAGTTTCTCCTGTTACCTCCAAACAGATCCATGCAGGAGGTGCACATCTCAAAGAATGTGAAGCTCATCGACAGTCCAGGAGTTCTGGCATCACCGTCAAACCCACCAGCCTCCATGGCTCTGAGGAGTCTGCAGGTGGAGGAGGGTCAGGAGAATGTGCTGGAGGCTGTCAGGACTCTGCTCAAACAGTGCGATAAAACCCATGTGAGCAGAGTGTTTGAGTTTTGTGTTATGTAGTTGGACAGATTGAGAATCCTCTAGTCATGCAATAATTCAGGATTGTCTTTGTTTCAGGTGATGCTTCAGTACAACGTCCCTGACTACAGAAACTCACTGGAGTTTTTAACTCTTTTTGCTAAAAAGCGTGGATATTTGCAGAAGGGTGGAGTTCCGAACACAGAGCAGGCAGCTACTGTATTTCTTGCTGACTGGACAGGGTAAGTTTTTGTTCTCCTGAAGGAAAGCGGGTGGCTGAGATGACTGTGTGGAAATGAGGACAAAAATGCAAATCTGGATTTTATTATGAAGACTTCTAATCCAACCCTGATCCCAAATCAGACTTCAAAATTGTTGATTAATAAAAGAGGGCTTTTGACTGAAAGGAAATGTCACTGGTTTTACTCCCTTCAGGGCCAAGCTGAGCTACCACTGTAAGCCACAGGAGAACCAGAGCCTCCCTGCGTACATGACAGACATGGTGGAGGAGCTGAAGAGTGGGTGGGATCTGGACTATCTGGAAAAAAGCAATGAGGAAACTTTGAGAGGTACGGGGGTTACATGAGGTACGGGGGTTACATGAGGTACGGGGGTTACATCTAACTATTAAGTCCTTAAAAGAAAAACTCTGTTTGCACAGGTTTAGAATTACCTTTGGGGTCATTTTACTTTCCTCTGTGTCAGTGTTCAGTGCGGTGCATTTGCTCTGGATAAGTCTGTGATTCCCTAAATTCACCGACACATCTGACTTAAAGAAGAGGTGCTGTGTGAATTAAGCAAAAAAATAAACTCAAGCCATTTTCTTCTTTTAATATTTTATATGAAGAAGTGGGTAGTTCATCTCAAAATTGCAGGTGACAATACCGTCATGTTCTTATTGCTCCTGTCAGGCAAAAACCTTGTATCTCAAAATGATACTTATCAGGGAAATGTAAAGAAAACTGCAGCACTGAATGGATTATTTCTGTATTGTCATAAGTGGTACTTGGTTTTTGATACTTGAAATTGATTTGAAGATATTCAAACTCAGTCACTAATGTGAAAGGTGACCAGTAGCACTGGTTTAAGAAAAAAAATTATGAAGAAAATGGAGGTACAAGGTTACTATGCATCAACTAACAGTCTAATGGAGACACTGGATTACGGTCAGTAAATGGGCTTGATCTTATATTGTGCTTTTCTGGCCTCTTTGATTAGTCAATATGCTTTTACACCACAGGTCACATCTACCCGTTCACACCCAGTCACTCTCACATTCACTCACTGATAGCTTTAGGTCTCCATGTAAGTTGTCCCTCAGTATTTTCAGACACATCCACGTCATTTTGCACCCATTCAAGTGTGTGCTCAGATTTGGTGGGCAGTTTGATCCTGAATTTCTACTGTACAAAGAACAAACAGTTATTTTGCACAAGATCAAAATCACAGGCGTCCTCTGCAGTTGTATCACAGTATAAATGGCCCTTAGTGCAAAAACTCACTGAGTATAAGCTACTCAGGGATACTCCCACTTGAAAACAGCTTACTGGGGTGCTGGTCTGGTACGCAACCAGGCACGACACATATCCATGCTTCTGTCCAGGGTTTGAATCCAGCCTGTGGCCAGTTTGCAGAGTGTCCCCTCCTACTCTCTCCTGCCCCCTTTCGCAAGCCTATCTAATCTCTCTCTCTCTCTCACTCTCTCTCACTCTACCATGAATAAAGGCACAAATGCCCAAAACATAATCTTGAAAAAAAAAAAAGAAATCAGTCTTACTCATGGAAGAATGCAGATCTCACCAGTGTCTCTCCTCCCACTTGAGCAGGGATGAGACTCTTGATGTCCAATTTGTCAACAGCAGTGACAGGGGAGCAGGTGATAGTTTATTTTTGATGGAACAGTTCCCTGTTTTTCTGCAGCTTTTAGTTGGAGAACAGAAATCCCTGGGCTTTTTCTCAAGTTTAATGCACTGTTCTTCAGAAAATGAAATAAAATCTTAATCACAGATCGATTTTTAAGTGGAAGTCAAATGTAGTTGCCAGGCGACATTAAGTGTTTGTTGGAAGCAGTCTGACGGAGGGAGAGAGGCGCTGCCAGGCGGAAAAAGCCCAGTTGTGGACACAGGCCTCCAATGAGGTTGTTTATTTGTCTCTGGAAATTGAGGTGTGACTGGAGTCACAGGCATTTGGTGACGAACACAGGATCATAGACTAGGGGGCTGGGGGTCTAGGCCAGCTACACCTATTGAATACGACTGTTTCTTATTGTTCATTTAAGCATTTGATGGCTTGTGGAACAAAAGAAAATGTGTCTGGTGAACAGAGGAGCAGAGTAATGCCACCTGGAGGGCAACAGTGCAAATGAAAGGGCAAGGTGGTGTCTGATCTCCAACAATGATCCTTTTATTTGTATGATCTTAAAAGGGTATCAATAAGTTTCTTGTTTTATTTCTTAGACATATTTTTTTCCAAATTCACTTTTAATAACTTCTTAATTCTCTGTTTGAGTGCTGGGTCTCCTCAATGTTATTTTTCAGGCATTAAATTCCCGAACCAGGCCAGCAGCATAAGCTTCACCTCTAAAGGCCCAACAGCAGGGCTGCTGAGTGTCAGCGACAGCTCTGAAGAAAAGCCCAGTGCTGTCACCTCTGAGGGGGAAGAAGAGCAAAATGATGAGAATAATGAGGTAAATTCTTTTTTCCTCTGATGAAATATGTCCACACAGTAAAGCTGCTCTATCTAATGTAAGCAATCTGGTCTCTTGGAAATGAGGACAAAAATTCAAGTCTTGATTTTGTTTATGAAGACTTCTAATCCAACTCTGATCCTGATGACTGACCTTTTTATACAGTGCTTTCTGTTCATCATGCTTGGATCTAAAAAAGTTCTGAAACACCCATTTTTCCCACAGCCTGAGCAAACAACTGAGGAAACAAATCCATCTGAAGAGCAGGAGAGACCTCAGAAGACTTCACTCAAAAGTAAATTCCATCATAATGTCCTTAAATATCTTGACTTAAATACAGTCTACACATTCTAAACTACATTTTCACACCATGCCTTATCTTACAGGAAAAATGGCCATTGTGCAGTTCCAGTCTGCTCCCATTGACATCAGCCTCTCTGCTGCAACAACAGATGACGCCTATGATTTTAACACTGATTTTAAATGAGCTCTTACTTTTTTGAGTGTGCTCATTTTGTCTGGAGGACGCAGACCTGTTTTTTTCCAGGGTTATCGCTTTTTGAAAGCACCACCCAAAAGGAGCCAGTCATTGGGATTTTAAGCCTGAACTTTTAACCTGGCATTGGTCTGACACTTTCCAGCCTGGAACTGACCTTTATCCTGGAAGACTTCTCACCGCACTCACCCTTTTTTAAAGAATTTCAGTTTTTTGACACCTGGACCTTATTTTTAGGATTAAATACGCCTGTAGACTCACCCAAACAATTTTGGCAGAGCTCGGAGCCGTTTTCGAGCAATTTAGATCCATCCGATGAGGTTTTTCTCTCGTGCCATAGTAGCGGATGGGGCCAGAAATCGAAGCCCCTAAATTAGACATTATCTGCTGCGAAACTCACTCCTCCTCTGTTGCCATTGCCGTGCAATGTCCACAACAACACCACCAGTTAGTCCCCATTCGTGGACGTGCAGTGGTTGCTTGTTCTCTGGTCAGCTGTTCGGCTCTTTCCCTCTGCATCCTCCTTTCAAATAGCTCCTCGTTGGTATATTCTGGCTCAAAACGATACGGGCATCCATTATACTCAAAGTCGTCGTCAGACACTTCTACATCGGATAAATATTCCGCCATGTTGCATTAAATAGCCGTGTAGCCGTGTAGCCTAGCAACAGCAGTGGCTCTACTCAGCTGTGCTCTTGCAGTGCATGTCTGTGACATCACCAAAAGTTACCCTTCCTTGTAAAGCAGATAATGTCTAATTTCGGGGCTTCAATTTCTGGCCCCATCTCCTACAATGGCATGAGAGAAAAACGTCGTCGGATAGATCTAAATTGCTCGAAAACGGCTCTGAGCTCCGCCAAAATTGTCTGGGTGAGTCTACAAGCGTATTTAATCCTAAAAATAAGGTCCAGGTGTCAAAAAAACTAACTTATCCTTTAAGTCTGCCTGACAATGACATGGACATAAACTTAAATGGTTCTGTAAAGTTCCTCTGATTTCTTCCCCTGTTATGCTTGTGCAAAAAACTGTAAATAGATGACATGGATAAATATAAATCAAATAATAAACCCCTAAAGACACGACAGTTACAATTTGATTATCTGGCATCTTAAAGTGTATTTTCTCTGGCTCTTCTGTCACATCATTTCTAGGAATTTCCACAGACAACTCAACATGTTTTAAAAGACAAATCTCAAAGCACCCAAACTAAAAGGTTATTGTTACTCCTTTTCAACAAGCACTTTTTCCTGAGCAAATTTTTAGAGGTTGCGTTTTGCCTTAAATTAGGTTTATATATTCATTTTTGAATGTGCTTTTGTGCTGTGCTCTAATGTTTGCTGTGGCTGAACAGATATTCCTTGACATGTTTTTTTCCACTGAAATCAGCTGTGGGCAGAATATACTAGTGACGGGCAATACCAGTCTTTTTCAAATCAATTTGGCACCGATACTTTTTGCTGCATTTTTTTTCTATACCACACTTATACTAATACTGATTATCTCCAACAAAACATACATTAACGTTTATGAATTTAATGCTTTTCGTTGACCAAAGGCACCTAAAGAAAATGTGTAGTCTAGACTTGAAATAGTCAGATCTGAAAGTGAGCTTATTTTAAGTTGTAGTCCAAAGCAATTAAATTGAGCAGATATCCACTTTATTGCCCATTTGTTTTTGGTTGACTTGATGATTATTTCTAAAGTACAAACACAAATGAAACACCTAGACTACTGTAAACATGTTGCACTGATTTAATTCTTTTTAAACTAAACAATCAGTTCAGCATGATTTAAAATGCGACTTTTTGTAGGGATGTATAAAATTGTTTTGTCATTCTAACAAAGTTGCTTCATAAAAGAATATTTCTGTGCATAAGCTTGCAGCTGACTGATACGTCTGATTGGTTTCCAAAGTCACATGACATGAAAAGATGCGTTGGGCCCTGGCCAGAAGAGAGAAAACAGTCCATAGAGCTTCAAAAATACTTTAAGGTACAAATCGATACCAAAAGAGTACTTGTAATGGTATCGTTCTTCCATCTATAGAATAAACTCTGACTCTAGAAGTGGATATGCTGGAGGGATATCCCAAATAGCAGCGGAAGGGGTTTTTTTTTGTCATTGGACTATTCCAGCACATTTTCTGAAAGGTTAAGCAACAAATGGGAAGGAGAAGTTTTTCCCATGTCAGATAATATTAAAAGATCTGAAGATTTTGAAAAAGGCAAGACAAACATGATAAAACGTAACTGTAAGTTTATGCTCTTTACAAAATATGATGTATTTACACCACCAGAGTAAATGCTTTTGGAAAGATACAAAAATTCTGACAGCAAAAAAAACAGGATCTTGCTCAGTGGTGTGTCAAAAAATCATTAAAAACCACAAAAATGATAAAAAGCAGTTCAGTATGCAATTAAAATTTAAATTATGGCATGGTTACAGGAAAAGGATGTACAAAAAAAAAAACATGCTTCATCAGCTTTACTGCAGTTGCTTATAAGATGCATTCACCGTTCAAACCTTGCTGCTTAATGCAAAATTTTAATGTAGAGTCACACTTCTTTGATTACATTATTTCTAAAAGAACTGGCCAACATCTGACACGTGTGAGCTTAATGGATCTACAGTTGAAAGTGTCTCACAGCCAACTTGAAACAATGACGACATGAGCCAATAAAACTATCATTAAAAAGAGAGTCTGCTGCAAAGGGGAAAACAGACTGCTCACTTTGGTCCAGTGTGAATGCAGCCACAGTTAAACTGATCGATTATGTCATTGGTGGTAAAACTGGATGTGCCATTTCAAACTAACAAACAAGGATCTTACTTAGAAACGCTTTTCCAACAGTCGATAGATTAGGTCACCTTTCCACAGGAAATGTTGAAATGAGGTAACAATGAGAGGCTTCTGCACAGCTAATCTAACACTTTGTACTTCATGCTAGGCAAACTGCTACATCGACAGCTGAGGTAACTTTATAAACTCCACGTGGTTCAGAATACATGAGCACAAAGACGATGGCTTTAGTTTGTGGTTGCTCTGACATATTCCAATAAAAGCTTCATAATGCTAAATACGATTAGTGAACACAGGTGAGACAGCATAACAAACAGCCTGAACTGACAAGCAAGGTAATTTAAGACTTTGAGAGGCAAGTCAAACAAACTGTAGTGATCTGAAATTATGATAAATGGAAGCAAAGTATGTGGGTACAATGAGCAATAATAAGCAACAAGGTAAAAAAAATGTAACTGGTTAAAAGGAATGACAGACTGCACTGTTGCTCAAATGAAGAGGATGAAGAACTGGCGAGTGAAAAGGCCTCTTTTAGTTCCTGAGATTTCACGAGGCATGGTCCTGCTGGGATGGGACTGGCTTGTGTGATAAAAACAGTTCCTTCAACCAAATGTTCAGTCTGAGTGTCTCCTCACGGGGTGAAATTTCCCCATGGGGTCTGGAATGAACCATTTGTCCCATACATCAGAAAAAGAGGATGTTCTCCCCCACGGCTTGTAGTGTCCGTTCCAGTGGAGGAGTTTGGCAGCTTTTACAAACTGTGGAGAGTAACGGTTCCCAGCACCTGTGGTGCCTGAAACAAAAAAAAAAAAAAACATGATTCTGTCAACTTAACTCAACTCGAATATAGATATCGCACATAAAGATAAGAGACTGTTCTGTGGTCCTTAAATCCCTTGCTTTTGTGGTCAATTATTTAATCAATCTTTGTTTATTCCAACAGAGTACGATTGATGGACGATGTCATTACTATTTGCTGTAACACTTCTACTTATCATCTTCATATGAAATGTGAAATGAATTTTTGACGTTTTTCATTGAGCAGAGGCACATAAAGGAAACATGAAGTCCAGACTCTAGACCATCAGATCTTAAAGTAAGTTTAGTTTTAAGTTTTTAAACTAAACACAATCACTTCTATAGTATTAAAATTGTGGCTTCAGGATGTATTTTTGGATACTCAATATCAATACTCCCATCCCTACAGAGTACCTGCCTTTAAATGGGACAGATAAATAAATAGTTCAAATTTCAACGTTTTTTTTTGGAAAGTTTGCATGTTCCTATTCAACATAAAAAAAACATTGATAAAACCAGTGTCACTTCAATATCAAACTTTAGCAGTCACGTTTAAGAAATGGATGATAAAGAGAGGGAGAATCAAACCAGAAATGTTTTTAAAAAGTGACAGTTTTGAACCATGAGCTCTTAATGAAAAAAAAATATAAATTCTGTTATATTTGTTAGGTAAGTACTTACACTGCCTCAAATATTTAAACAGTTTTCAAAGTCAGACAAATCCCTCATTTCTATTAAGTGGTGGGACATATTTAATCGAGGCAAATGCCATGACAAGACTATATTCACTTTAACCAGATATTACATCAACAGATATTACATCACTAATGCTGCAGAAGAAAACAGGAACAGCTACTGGACACTTCCTCTTTATGTATGTGTCTTACTTATAGTTCTGTTTGTGATGGATCACGTTTCTCTGCAATGTGACCCACAACTCCACCTCCTTAGCCCTCCAACCCCAGACAGAAATGTCAAAGTTGAGGGTAGATGTGCTGCTAAGATCTGCTTGACTATGTTCTTGGCTACTTTTTAAAAACCCATTCAGACCTATGGAGGCCTAAAAAACTGAACCTAACTTTAACATTTACTTAAATCTTTATTCATGTCAGCTTTTGTAGAAGACAAAGACATGAGATATATCAGTAATATATTTTTGAATGTGGACACCATTGGCTTTAGTTGAAAATTAATGTATTTGACCTAAGTCTCATTAATATTTTCAAATCATTAAATAGTCAAATTAAAATAATCAACATCCTCCTCCACATATGTAGATGCTGCTAAAGGTTTTAGAGGTAGATGATTCTTCTTTCTGCTCTTTTTCATTCAATATTTGACTTTTTAAGTTTGTATTTAGTTGCTTTCTTTGGCCAATGAATTAAAGCAAAATTAAATAAAAAGGTAATGGCACACAAGTGTTGCATCAAGTCTTAAAAAGTTTTCAAACTGAGGACTCTTATCAACAAAAAAGGAAACAGCCATCATAGTTTTAAGGATGATATTCCAATAACAAAGTATAAAAGATTCTATAAATTGTCCTTCCTGGTAAGTGCAGCTTTTAAACAGCTTTTTCCCTCCATATGTAAGAAAGACTAGAGAAATATCATAAGCAGCCAAAGTGTTCAGAGCTTACAGCATCTCTCTACATGTCACCATGCTGTTGTCTTGATTCAGAGCTCACTGGAGAAAATGTACACACTGTGGGTTTAAATGTTAATACGTTTTTTTTGATAGCTAACTAAAACTTACCCAAGTGTCTGACGTGCCACATGGGGTCAATGTTGGAGTGACGTTTGTAGAAAACTATGAGCAGTGGAGGGGTGGTGATGCTCTCTGCTAGTGTCTTGCTGTACAGATCCTCCCTGAGGAAACCAATGAATTCTTATTATCAAAAGCAAGTAAATAAAAAAAAACAACCTCAAAGTCATCTACAGTATTTTCAAAAGCGAGAGCAGCAAACTTTGTGTTTAGCTCCATCCAGCGCTCCAGCTGCCTGGTGATGTTCTGGTTCTTCCACTCCGTCAGGTTGGCGATGATGACCCCGGGGTTGAAGGAGCATGTGTTGGCTCTCATTCCTAGTTTCTTAATTGACTCCTTCTTAAAGTCAAGGAATCCTATGTAGTTATTCTAATGTGGAAAAAAACATTACCATTGTTGTCATTACAGTGATTAAGCATACAGCAAAAAACCCAAACGTTTTGATCATGAATGGAATAAATGTCCACCTGATTTCCAGCTCCTCTAACAATGCCTTTCGCTGAAGCTGTTTCACAGTCATCTGAAAAAGCAGCTGCATGTCCTGGTTTGATGTTAGTTCCAAAAAGATCCTGAATGTCTCCTGGAATGCAACAAAACAGACAAAAACACTCATCTACTCTGTTCCCCTGGGACTGGTCTCACTCATACATGTTCGAGAATCATCAAACTACATGATGGGTCGCTGTAAACATTTTGAAGGAAAAATAAACATATAAATTCATTGTTATAGGTGTATACCTAGTTTTCTTGTTCTTTTTTGTTTCTTACCTTGCACTATGATATCATCATCCAGATAGATAGCTTTTTCTGCCTCTGGGATGTACAAAGGTAGATAAAACCTGGCAAAAGTCAACTGCAAAACAACAAAACAAACATGAAGTTTAAAGAGATGGCAACAAGTAAAGAGTAATATGCATGATTTTCTAGCACAGTGAAAATCATGCGTTGTCTCACCGGTTTTACAGCCTCAGGCGTATTAGGATCTTTAAATATCTTTCCATCGAGGAGCTCAGGCTTGAAAACAACAATCTTATAATTTATGTTTTTTAGCTTTGTCTTGCTGAGCCAGACTCTGCAAGAGAAAACAGAAGAGTCTTTAAGATAAGTGCATCCAAAATATCACACAATTTTAATCTTTCAGTCTTTTAAATATGCAAAATATAAAATGGCATATTACTTAAGATGCACAAAATTGGACTTTGACAGATATCTGATATGCTGATATTTTTAAACTCATTACCGCCAATACTGATATCAATATTTTTTTTAATCAAGAGCACTAAGTCATTCTTTTACAGAAATTTACTTGTTGCTTTTAAATTGACAGTGTATTTGTGTTAGGAAACAGATGGAAAACAAAATTCTTTCTTGAAAAAATGAAACTCTACATCCTAAAGAAAGACTGTAAAAGTAAAAAAATTCAACACAAGATCTGCAGAAATAGAGGGACGTCCCCCCAACCAACCCTTTTACTTTTCTTCTGTATGTTTATGAATTTATACATGTGCATTTCTATATATTTAATGATGTGTAAGACTGTATGTAAGTATGCATGTATATTTAGTTTGTCGCTATGTTCTCTTAAATTGGATGATTTTTTTTCTTTCTGTCTTAAAATGATATAATAGGAAAAAACAGCAGTGCTCCTCTTGGACATAACTGTATTGGATCATCGCTGTGTGATCATTGCAATAAAGTTATAAAAATGAAACTTCCATGGAGTGATAATAAGTTAAAGCACTATGGTACATTTCCATATTTAACCATTATTAGGGATATATTTGGCTAATGTGTATGGCTGATATACAGGCTGTTAATATCAGCAAAAAATGCGATACCGTCCAAAACTTTTAGGCCAGTATCTGTCGAAACAGATATGATATTGATAATATTATGCATTCTTATAGATAATCATGACAGACTTGCTTCATTGTCTTACTTTAAGTGATCAGCAGTGTCATTCAGAGTCACTATGGTGAAGACCACGTTGGCAACACTGTTCTGGTAGATACTGTTCATGGCAGCAACCACAGCACCAAGTCTGTCCTCGGCAGCAGTGATGAGAACAGGGATCTCCTCTCCTCTCCTCGCCAGCTCCACTTTGAGGACTGGAGACAGTTCAGATTCAAAGGGTAGCACCATCCCTGCATCTGCAAATGGACATGTTATGAGTACAATTACATGTTTCTCCTGACTTAGTCTCATAACATGTGAGAACCATTTTGTAGTTCACCTTCCCACCCTAGATAAAGATGTACCTGGGTGCTCTTTGTGTAGAAAGTCACTGAGGTTGAGGAGATTTCGTTGAATTATGATCAGAAAGGCGACAGCCAGCAGCACTAGGATGACCACGTTTACTGGGAGGCACAAATAGAGATGTATTTGAAGTAGACAAGACGCACAGGACAAGAGAGTCTGCGTGGCAGCCGCGGGAAACATTGTTCGTATACATGATACAGTAATTGTAATCAGTAGTTGTGTAATCTCGCTATGTCCAACACTCATTTGTATTAAACTGTATCATTCTCCAGTTACACGATACAGCATCACACCACTATACAGACATCATTCACGGACGCAAAAATACAAGCACTCCAATCATATGACTCACCTCTCCTCAGTGTCATTTTAACGACCTCATCCAGCCCCTGCACGCCTTATTGAGAAAAAAAAAAACAAACAAATAAAAAGACCCCAAAAAGCGAGGGATGCAGCCTGATGCTACACGGGCTAGCTAGTGGACTGACGTGAACCCTTGTTGCCACTGCTAGGCGACCGCACAAACACACAACGCTACATGCAACAAAAACGTACTGCAGCCCCTTGGTTCTTATGCTAAAATGTAAATTATAAGCACAGCGGCACAGCCAGCTCTACGAGTAGGCAAAGTACAACCGCATTAGTATTTGAAGTTTGAGCCAAAATGCCAACTCAACATCAACAAGTTCGTTTGCTCCGCACGTAGTAACAGCTGCCCTTGCGTGTGCCTGACTGTAAACGTATATGAAATTGCTTGTTTGTTAAAAATGAAAAGCAACGATTTCCTTATAAAATATAATGTATGGGAATAAATGATATTACTTGTATTCAGAATTTAAAATATTGTAAATTAATGGCTAAAGTAATCCAAAATTACCTTCAGGAAACGAGGACAGCTAGATGTATCCACTAATACAACACCATATGCGTCAGAGTCATAGCCGACTGTAGCCCATCCCTGTGACTTATAGATCTGTGAATGTGCCCAGCTAACGGGCGGGAGGGTCCTTCACAACACGACGTATCTTTCTCAACCGGAAGCCAGTCTTATCCAGATCCAGTCAGTGTGATTTCTTGTTTATATAAAGTGTGAAGATGCTGTCTATATTCAAGTCCATTCCCACACACATGGTAAGTGATAATTACACCTTATTGTTCGCTCAATAATCAGGCGGCCAAGGTTCGCCATCAAGTCGTCGTTATTTCGTAGTTAGCCAGTAACAGCTGAAAGCTAACGCGATGAAAACAGCCAACAAGGCTTCGGTGATTCAATCAAAGCTTCAGTGAAGGGTGATTACAAATAAGAGTCACTGAACAGTTTAGATAGATTGTTTTTTTATTTTTAGGGAACTTTAATCGGACTCCACATTGTACTGACATGGACGATAGCGTGATGAGATTCAGTTCAGCAGGTTCATCAGCAGAGCAGCGCCTCCTCATGTTAGATTTTTAAGAGGTGTTCTGTCATCATTTGCTACCCATCGAAAATTGCTATTTTGTGGTTCTGCGCATGCATCCTACGTCTTCACTGTCTTGGTTAGGTTTCGGTTTAGGGTCAGGCATATGGCAGGGATGGACACCCAGAGGGTCATATGAAGAACATCTGCTTATCGTTAAAGTACCTAATAGTTTCAATTGTTGGGCACAGCCCTATAGATTCTCATAACTTGTTATATAGCAAGAATACATATAGCAATAGACTGAGAACCTCTTTTGTCCCTCAGGCCATCAGACTGTTCAACTCCTCACTCAGGGGGAGGAGGACTAACAGGAAGACAGAGGATGGGAAGGAGCAGTTGCCAGCCAGTACCCATATATTTTTATCTTTTTAATTTATATATATTTATTTATATTTTTGTTCAGACCTATCTTTTTTACATATCTTTTAATATGTAATTCTTAACTGCTACTGGAATCCTAATTTCCCTGAGCGAGTTTTCCAAGGGGATTAATAAAGTTGTATCTAATCTAATCTCTATAATGGGAAGGGGCGAATGTGCGTTTTAATATAAGATACTGTACCATTTATTAATGCAAATAAAAATATTAAGTAGTGCCAGATCTTCTTGGTGCAATCAAGGGTGAGTAGTAGTTGAAGGTCCCCTATTTCACACCCTGTCATTAAAAGTCCCATGTCCTGGTGTCTTTGATTGTTTACATCACGTCTTGGGTGTCTGTTAAGCAAAGATTTGATTTAAGTTGAACATTAAAAAAAAAAGTCTCTGTAGAGGATCAGATGCAGCTCTTTTTTCATTCCCTTTGGAAATGCTCAGGTCTGAGAGGGTGCGGAGGCTACAGGAGGCTGTGAAAGTGCTCTGTGCTGATTGGCTGCCCAAACAGTCATGGCATCTGACTGTGATGAGCAGGAAACTAATGTGTAGGTGGAGGCGGTATAGCTCTTACATAATAAACCCCAGAAAGTTTAAACAGGGTGTTTGAAGGGGCATTTTCTTTAAAGAGGTAAAGCTTATTTCTCTGTGAACTGAACATTTTTGTAAAAGGTGTCATGGTCTTCTGCTCCCCAAGCCCCATCTAACAACATGAAATGCAAAGAAAATTCAATTTGCAGGACCTGAGACCTTTAAATTTACACTGCTATCAAATGTTCCCAGAAAATATGTCACGATTTTCTTTCCTAAAAATCCACTCATATGTTGGATTTTAGTGTGTATATAAACCTCTCTGTTTTAGGCCTGCTTGACATAGGCTGTGCTACAGTAAATGATTAAGGAAACATTTTCACACAGATGGTTTAAGGACACATTAGCCCTTTTCACAGTGCCTTTACATAAAAGTACCACTGTGAGGCTCTGTTGCCTTCACACCTCAAGATGTTACCTACAAATTGAATATCATTATTGAAGTGTTTCTTCCTCATAAGTTTGTTGATCTTGTGTTTGTGCAAAGCGCTGTATTGGTAACTGTGTTATTATGTGTTTTGAAAAAAAACCTTTTTTTTTTTTTTTTGCACTGATGGAAACACATCTTGCCTCATAAAAGTTGATCTTTTCTATCTTGTTACAGGATTACAAAGGCCAGAAGCTGGCTGAACAGATTTTCCAAGGAATAATACTTGTCTCAGCGGTAACTAACCATTATCCTGTACATTTGCTGTAAAATTGATCCCTTTCAAACATACAAGTGGAATATCAGGAAACATTTACTTGAATATTTTCACAAATGACTTGTATTGTTTTTTAGGTGATTGGATTCGTGTATGGTCTGATCATTGAACAGTTCGGGTGGACTGTGTACATAGTTTTGGCAGGTTTTGCTGTGTCCTGTGTGGTAAGTTTGCTTTTGAATGTGTCTTATTATTTTGGGTGAAGAACAAGTGTCTCCAACAAAACTCACATTCATGGTTCGCTGAAGAAAAGTAAACAAAATTTTCAAAAAATGTTGGATGACTCAAGAGAAAATTTGCAATATTTTTCAAAACTATGAGAACAATTTCTTGAAAATGCCCCATGCAGATTTCTGGGTTAATTACCAAATACATAGATGGACATTTCTAACGACGTTTTCTTCAAAATCGAACGCAAAATACTTGAAAAAGTCCTGGGATAATTTATATCTTATGTTCCCTGCTAAAATTCGGGGAAAATTGTCAAAAAAGACCAACAATTTTCTGGATTTTTTTTTACCAAAACTACAGGAAATTCACCCCAATCTTTTTCCTTTATCAAATTTCTAAAATATGCCAGAGTCGTATTATGTGTGAAGAGTTCTTACAAATAACCTTCCAAAATTTCAGTCAGAACTTCTCCCAAATTCTGATATATTCTGAAAGAAATCTGTCTCACTGTATGCTTATTTAATGTCTGTATGTTTGTAGAGGGGATAAAATGTTGTAATTCATTTCTCCTCTCTTCTTTACTCTTTAGTTGACCCTTCCTCCATGGCCCATGTATAGAAAGAATCCACTGTCCTGGCAACCAGTGGTGCCAGAGAGTGCCAGTGAGCCCAGTCAAAAACCTCAGGACGGTCTCAAGAAGAAGAAACACAAATAACTCTTTTTCTACAAACACCTGCCTGTTAATACTTCATTTTGTAATGGAATTATTTTGACTTTTGTGTCACAGTTCACATTTCGGGAAAAAAAAAAACATTGTTATAGTGTTTATTAACTCATTCTGAAATAATTCTTAGACCAAATAATAAACATGACATTTTTTTCTTTTTTCAAACTTTGTCATGGACTCATTGTCATGTTTTATTCCCTCTGCTTGACTTTGAGAGAATGTATATGTTGGGGAAAATAAACAGACAAACAAAAATTTAAAGGATTTATTGGGAAAATCTGATAGTATCTACATTTCATCTACAGTGCGTTACATTATTTCAAGGGTAGGAATACAATACAGCAGAGGGAACTCGAGAGATCTCAAAGAGAGAATCTTTCACATTATAAATAAAGGAAGGACTATCAATTACAGTAACTGGGGAACTTAAACATTTCTTGAGATCTTTGCATAGGCTTAAAGAAAAATACAGGGATTCTTACAAATTCACTTTAATGAGTAAAAAAACAAAATCATATTTATTTACAAAACCTGCATGCTTACAAGAAAATTGGTACACAAGCAGGTGGGGTAAGCAGCATTGCCTCACAGGACATGGATGTATCTCGCATAAAGAAAGAGCTTTCTGTGATGCCTATTCTTTCAAGACACATCTCCACTAGAGGTGCTGTGAAAATAAATCAGATTCCTTCTTAATACGCAGCATTTCCCCTACACCTTGAAGGCAATATCCTCAAAGAATTTCAGCTGCCTCACCATCACAGCATAAGCATGGTACTTTTCATCCCCCATCTGGTCACGGAGGCACAGCTGCAGCAGGACAAGAGACGCCAATAGAAATCAGTTTGGAAACCAAAATGGCTTAACTGCATCTGTGGCAGTGTCACAAACAGGGTCTCACTACCTCTACAGACAAACTGCACACAAGCCAAAGTTTAGAAATGTGGTGTGATCATACTTCTCGCTTGGTGTCATCCTCCTCTTCCATGATCTCTAGGAGTTTGTCCAGCAGCTTCACCCCGAGGCCCTTCACCACATCCGTCCTCAGGTGCTCTATGGCTCTCCTTATCTTGGCTGGACCTGACGTGGAGCCTTTGGGAGACACAAGATGATTACAGACAAGGACAATTCATTTAGTTCTTTTTTTATTCTTCTGGGCATGTCAAGAAAAGACAGATGAAACAGATGGACATAAAATATATAGTGCAGATGAAACTGTCAAGTTGAAGTCAATATGTACAAAAGGAAGTGCAAAGTAGGATTTTTTTTTTTTTGCTTTGAGTTGAATTGAACAAATCAATATATGTATGTATACCATAAATTCAGAGGTGGTTATCCCAATATAAAACTTTGTAAGACAGAGCAGTTTTTCACATTTTTGCTAATAAATCAAAAAGGTCTCAATGGATTTGGATGATGGGACCACTTTGAACTAGGAAACTGGTGCTCCTCCAAGCACCAACAGAGACAAGCAATGTTTTGAAAGAGTGATACTACTCACTCCTGTACAGTAGGTGGCGGTATATACCTAAAAGTTGTTTGCAATCAGCCAATCAAACAGAAGAAGAAGAAGCAGGATTTGGATGATATTTTCAGGGGATGTTGCTCATGGCAGAAGGGTGAAGTGATGATTTTTAGGTTGGGATTCAAATCCAGATGTAGATTAAATTTCCTTTTTAGAAAGGGTTTGTTAACACTGCACAAAACCACAGTTTTCTACATTTTCAAGAATAACTCCACTAAGCATGTTAGAAAAGCCTTGGCGGAGGTTTGTATTCTCTGAGCATGTTTACTTTTAAGGTGTTACATATTTGGACATTACTTGAGTTCTACTTGTAAACTGTTCTATAGTTCTCGCCCACAGATGGATATATAAACATGCTTCTTGTCTTCCACATACTAAGGCTTTTGTGATGAAGATTTATCCTCTCCATCTCCAAGCACTTTTCTGGAGGGTTCTTATTTCTTTGCTTACACTTTGAAGGTTAATGACAGTACAGTATGATATCTGACCTGCTGGTATTTCACCAAGTGAGAGGTTCTTCTCTTCCTCCCGAGCCTTCCCATGAAGCACCAGGGTGTCTCTGTACTTCCTGTTAAGTTTGAATTCTGGAAGGGCAGTGGAGCCAAATCTGCTTTTCTCGGACTCACTCACACCATCTCCAATATCCATTCTTAAAGTTTGAGTCATCATGTGGACTAAATCCTGCATATCACTGGATTCAGTCTTTCTGCTGATGACACATTATGGAAGGCAGCACACTGGTTAGCATGGATTTTAGAGAGCTTATGCTCAGAAACATAAAGATAAGTAGACGCTCCCACCTCTCCCTGCAGTCTCCCTCTGAGCGTTCAGTGGAACTTGTGGAGTAGCAGCACTCTTCTTCGTCTGACCTTCGCTCGTGCAGTTTATCCTGCTGTAATGAAACACACAAGGTTAGGAGGATTTGACACAGACTTCTGTTCTGATTTTAACATTAAGATGTCAGAACAGATGAAGGTAAGGGTTATTAGTACCTTCCTTTTGGTTTCAGGAAGAATGTCTGAAACAGATTTGGTAACTGGGTTGTTGAAGTTCTCATCCTTGGTGGAAGTTACATCGTAAGATGCCCTCCTAATAACATTAATGCCTGTGGACCAATTATAGAAGAAATTGTGAAAACAAAGTCATGAGCCAACCCATTCCTCATTTCATTCAAGCCTGTAATACTGGTTGACATAACTAAAGCTCACAAATGTAATAAAAAAAAAAGATATTGACATAATGTCCCATCACTTCAATGTAACACACTTTCCACAAATAAACATCTTACTTTTTTGTGTTAGTGAGAAGGTGAAAATCTTCAGCTGCAGTACTGACATCACTTCCCACAAATTTACAATTTTTACTTCATGCACCTGTTATAAAATCAAACCCTTTTAAACTTGCATGTGACTTTTGTAAAACAGGTAGCAATCTCATAATTTGCACAAGCGTTTTCATGGTATCCCACGCATCCATCTTTAAGAGTTGCATGCTGGTTTTTATGAAGGTTAGTCTAAGTTCAAGCAGGAAGACTGTTGTGTGTTCATTCCTTTACTTATTCATTCACTGAGTCTCCACTCATTCACTTTTACCCCTCTAACTCTTCCTCCATGTTTCACTCACTTAAGTCCTAAACTAAACATATTCTTCCCAGCTATGTCTGACCAATCATCCTGCTGCTGTTATATTCTCAAAATCAGGTCTTTTCTCTGCCACAGTCAAATGGTCGTTTCAGTGTGACTGCAGGAAACCTCTTCCACCTGAGTCACCTTTAAGCCATCTCACAAGGTCTGGCTTCTGAGACTCCTTGTCTCATCCTTTGTCTCTCCATCACCACCACAGTGTCTAGACTCCACAGTGGGGTATCCTACCCTGTTATCGGCCTCACTACACCTTTGAGCAAATGAACACATCATGATAGAGACCAACTGCTAAAGACATACCAATCACAAAAGACATTGTTTATTCATCATTTATCAAAACTATAAATAAATATTTGTTCACACATATTTAAGTCCCTGCCAATGACAAATTTGGCATTGTTTTCATGTAAAAAAATAATAATGTAAAAAAATAACCTGTCCTGCCTGAGCTTTGTGGGAAGCTGTAACAATTTTGAAGGCTGAAGATCATAACCTTTTAACCAACAAAACAAATCCCTGAACATATAAAAACACATGCAGAAAACTGAGTTAGGTTTAAGGCGTCGGCTGTTAGCTTTGAGGAAAATTCATTTCCCCATGTGGATTTTTTACATGAAAAGCTGCAGATCTGTGTCTTGTTTGTAGGCTGTTAATACAGTGGCATGTGTTACAAAGCCTAAAATAACTTTAAGGCCACATTTTTACTCATTTTCAACAAGCTTACTCTGGTTCTAGATGTCCTCGGTAATAATTTTTTGAAGTTTTAAGTTTCTTGTCCTAAAATCCTGTCTTATATTTGATTTAAAATCCCAGCTATTCTGAGGACAGGTTGTTCTGATGTAATTCCTGATGAGCTGTGTCTGACCAGTCTCAAGTAAATGTGGCTTTGGCTTTACAGATATATGTGTATCTGTTAGAAGACAGATCGTGGAAACATATTTCTGCGTGCATAAGATGTGACTTATAGGTATCATAGTAAGACCACGAGATTGTGGTTTTGGTTAAAAGAAAGCAATACACACCTGGCTGGTTGGCAGTTTCCAAAGACTGCCTCAGTCTTCGCCTTTCTCTTGCAGACAGAGGACGGTCCTGAACCTGTAATCAACCAAAAATTTATTTTATTAATAAATTACATTTGCAGGTTAAAAATATGGTTGTGTACAAGCTGTGACTTCTGTACATGAAAACAATGTAATAACTTTTTTTTTTTGTACTGAAGAGGTATTGACACAGATGTTTTTCGCTCAGAGAACAGTATGTCTGAGGCAGGGACGGTAATCTTTTTTTAATTTTTATTTTGTTTATTCCTCAATTTCTGCCACTTCTCTGTCAAATTACTTTGTAAACTTCTGTTTTCATTTGTGCTATATATTGAGCATGCATGCATTTGTCGGGATAAGTTGGCACTAAGTGTTTGAGTCAAGGAAAAATCTCACCCTTTGTGGTGGCAAGAATGCAAAATTACAGGAACCTGCTGATGAAGAGGTTTGGTATCCACCTGCTTTCTTGCTCTCTGTGCTCCTCTTACTCTTCTTTCTCACCTCTAGTCTCACAGCAGGAGGTGGAGGTAGAGGTCTTGGAGCAGTCACCTTTAAAGGCACAATAAAAAAAATGAGTAAATAACTAAAGATTTAACTGTCGATTACTGTGTTCTTAGAAGCCTCAAATTGTCACAGTTCTGTAAGCTTTAGTGCAGCAGTAAGGTGTGGCCATAAATATACACTCAACAAAAATATAAATGTATGAAACAGTGTGAACGAATCAGCAGAATGAAAATGTGCTGGAACTGACATTCCAGCATTTAACTTGCCAATGGCACGCTCCTTCATGTTTTGCGTCAGCTGTGGCATGTTGACAAGTGACCCAAGTCCACATTTTGGGGTGGCCTTTTATTGTGCCAACTGTAAGGAGTGACTGTGTGCTGGATATGCTGACTGACCACCACACTGTCACGAGGCATGAGACTCATGGATGGATTGTACTCACTGGGAGCGATCAACTGAAACTAGGGCAATTGATTTGAGCAAAGCAAAGCAATCTGTACACAGATAAATAATAATTTGGGCATTTTAAGGGAAAGGTCATTTTAACTTGACCTTTTGAGTTTTTGTGTTTATATCTTTGTTGAGTATATATGAGCCCTACTAGCATACATAGACATAATCATGAAAATCTGGATGCATCTTGAGAGCCTGCAATGAAAAGTAATTAGTTAACTGATGTGCGAAAAATGGCACCCTAAACCACAGTTCAGCAAGAAATTGGGAGATAAATTTTCTTCGAATGGTTCCAATGTTGAGCAATGAATCACCAACATTTACAGCACATTCCATTAAAATCCTGATATAAGACGTTTTAAACATTATTACAGAAAGACTGGAACATTTCCTTTTACAGCCTTTTGTATAATTAGCTATGTTTTCACCCCACTCTAGTTTTATTTAAATAACATACTCCAATTGTTAAATCAATGTGTTTTACATTAACATTGTCATAATACAACATAAGAAAAGCTGTTCTCAAGCTGCAACAAATGTTATTTCAAAGGTAAACTAACCTTATCCTGCACTCCATGCTGATCACTAATATCCCGTCCTCTGTGCTGCTTGAAAACAGAAGGTTCTGATGAAAGGTACAGAGGAGCTGGGTCTGGGGTGGTGGGAACCATCTGTTTGTCTGGTAAAGGATCCTCCAGAAGAGGCTCCTCAACAGAAATAAGAATACTTTTCACACTAAAATCTGACAGTTAAGAAAGAGTATTGGAGTCATGCAGGAGAGAAAAGTGAAGGGAAGAAAATGTATTTTTCATTATGCACATCAAGAAAAAGTTTGACCGTTGAGAAGAAGTTAAGATGTTGGGAATATGTCAAAATGTCAGGAATGGTGCTCAGGTACAATGAAAATTAAAAATGCCAAGTTTTAAGTCCAAACTGTGATTAATTTTGCAATACAAAGTTGAAACTAAAGTTAAAAATTAAACACTGAGAACAACAACCCAGAAGTACCTACAGTACATGTGTCATTGTTAGGGGCAGGGCATAAGTGTGCAGATAAACAATCTTTTTCCCCTTCCTGCAATGCTGCTAAAAAAACAGATTTTAATGAGCCTCAGGTTCATATTAGGGATGCCCCGATCTAGGCTGTTACAGATCACCAATCAACTGTGTGAGAGATCGGCCGGTATCAATCCAGATCAGATCAGATCTTTGTTTTTTTAAGCAATTGATCAAATGTCTGCTTAGCAAAGCAAAACAAAACGATCTGAGGAAGCAATGTAATAAGTATCCTACAGTAAGGACATCTGAATTACACAATAAGTACACTCATTTATCACTTGTTTTCAATATGTGAATGAACAGAATTACTGACAGACTGACTAAAACTGTTAACACAATCCAACAGGCAAAACAGTGCAAATAAATAAAAGGCAGCAAGTATATAAATCTTAACTCACTGATGTAACATAACTCATATCATTATTTCATCGTGCCAAGAAAACAAATTTTATCCCCACTAAACATTATTTGTTCAAGATCAAAATCTCCAACTCTGTAAAATACATCTGAACACATCATGTTCTCAACTTCATCAAATACTCGCATTACCAAACTAACCTGAATGCATCACAACGTTTCCAGCTGGACCTCAAATGCATCAATAAACACGATGTGCATTTATTTTGGAGAAATGTGTAGCTTATTTTTATTTTTGTTTTGCCAAAAATCGGATGATACTGATTAGTACAGATACTATCAGGGCAACTTTGGTTCATCTATTCAATTCTTATGATACATCTGCTATGCATTTATACACATCAACTTTCAAGAAAACTTCTAGCTTGGAAACTGTGGAGCATCTCCAAAATACTAAGCGCTCATTTTGGGTCTGACTGGATGCATATATGCAAGAGTATATCATTTATATTATATTATACATCATTGGTGTGTTAGACTTTGACAAATTTGATTCCATACTATATCAGTTGGACTACGGCCTATTATTGTTAACCCTTAACCGACAAAGAGGGCTACTCTCAAAGCTTGACAAGAACCACCCCAAAAAGTTTAAATTCCTGTCGAAACAATGGGGACAGTAAGCCCTGTAACTGGTCTTCTACACAGCACCAGGTGACTTCCAGCAACTGAGTTTGTCTCAGGCATTCTTTGTGTACCATTATGAGACAGAATGTCTCCAAAAATGATTTTAAATTTAGTTAAGGATGTATCTGAAGTGTATTTGCTCATTAATGTTTTATTCTGTGGCCAAAGGAACACCAAAAATCCCCGTTCCCTGCCTCAACTAAGGAATCAATCACAAAATTCAACTCCTCTGTTTCCTTTCTTTTATTCAATGCAAAAATTGCATCGTAATTAGCACTAGTCTGTTATTATTTAGCTCTTAAGTTCAGCATTATGAGCTCTCTGTCACCATGGTTTCCTGTACACAAACAAGTTGAGATTGTGTCAGGACCAGAATAAATTGCACTGCAAACTAGCATTCTGATTGAGTACTGCACCAAACTCTTTGAATTCTCAAGATGGCAAGGGGCATTATGGCGTAGGTTTGGCAAAGATTTGACACAGGAGTATAAAACAATTATTTTGTTAGCATGGGTTTTGAAGGTCTATTTTTTTAGGGGGCTGGCCAATAATACCACTTTCACACTAAAATTAACGGGTCAACGCAGGTTTTTTCAACGCAGGTTAACCCGCTAATAATCGGCAAGTGACTCCTTTCCCACTGCCAGCAGACCTGGGTCTAATTGGCAACAGATGAGCTGCGTGGCTGTGTTTTTCCTCTGGCGCATCAAGCTCATGTCATCACGTTGATGACATCATCAGCACTACGAAACATGACCAAGTAAACAATGGAGAGGAGCATGGAAGATGTGGACACGATTTTCTGTATTTTGTATTTTTGTCCCTCCTTAAAAATGTACAAACTCGTTGTGATGATACGAAAGCGGATGGAATTTGTTGCTGAGACAGCAAAGAGTCACGTAAGTTACAGACAGAGGGGACGGGCGCGCTGTTATGCTGTGGGCACATTACGCCGACGTCATCCATAAATTAGCGGGTTGACCCGGGTGTGATGTTCCCACTGAAGCCGAGCAGATAAAAACCCGTGTCGCTGGCAGGGTCAGTCAACCCGGGTCGAAATGCCGATTAAACCCTTTCAAACTGCCGACAGGAGCTGATTTTGTTACTGGGTTTAAACAGGTTTTTTGGCCGGTCTGAAAGGGGTATAATTGATTTTTACTTGCTACTACATGTCAGCATACTGTCTGAGGGAGGATGGAGGAAAGGGGAGTACTGGTCACTGGAAAAATTTTGTCATCTAAGTGACAGCTGCTGAAGTACGAAATCTACTTTGAAACTCATGTATCAGACCAGAAGGGGTTCATTTTTGTAGGGGTTCACAAAGTGTGTGCAAAATTTTAATGCTCAGTGCTCACCAGTGCTGGCAGAAGTGGCTCCAAGAGCTTTTCAGTAGATTCAAGTCTTTCCTGTAAAAAAAACATAAATGAGGAAATACAAACAAAAACGTCATACAGACGAATACAATTACCACTTCTAACTGAACTCAGCTTACTTGGATATCTGAGGTATGCTGTTGTGGCATAGCTCCCTTGAGAAGTGCAGCAGTGCCATTTTTATAGTCTGCATTCACTCCCACAGTCATTCCAAAATTTTCTATATCAGATTTTTGTGTTGCTCTCCTCTCAGGGACATTAGGAACAGGCTCCTTCTCCACTCCCATCTCTGGGTCCTGCATGCCAGCCTCTTTGAGTAGCTCCATTGTGTCATCCTTATCATCCACGGGTGACATTAGCCTCTCAGCACAGAGAGAGAATGTCTCCCCAGGGTTTGGTTTGTCCTTTAGAGGAACATCTGACAACTCAATGGTGGACTTTCTCTCTCCTCCCTTAATGCCAGCACCTGATACAGACCTCAGAGGGGGCTTACTGAGGTATGGAGGGGGAGCTGGATCTGGTTTCCCTCGGCCCCTGTGTTCACTGTGTGTACTGTGAGTCACAAGTTCATTACCTACCCGATGGGGTGGCGAAATAGCCTGGGGCCCTTGTGCCCTTCTTTTTAACAGGTCTTCTTCCTCCTTGTGCTGGATATCAATGTTGATGTTGCTAACTGTTGCCACTGACACAATGCTGTCTTTAAGAGCATTAGGTGAAGGGGGGTTTGGTGGTGGTGTTTGGATGGGGGCACAGTCTGTGAGGCTGTTCTTGACTTTCTGTTGTCTGGTTCTCTCTTCTGTCTGAAGATAACAGAGAAGAAGAACTTCACTTAAGAGGTTTTAACCCCACAGTAACGACAGCATTTAACTAGAATACCATTTACGTCTGACTTTATTGATGACCACATTGATTAAACACACCAACTGAGTCTTCATAGATAATATTTACACATATGAAAGGACAGTCACGGAAGAATGAAAAGCCTGAATCATTAAATAATGATGCAAAAAAAACATCCTCTAATAGCTGCAGAAAGAAACAGCTCTAGAAGACATATTGTGATGGCCCCGCTCACTCTTTTTCCCTTTAGGACTGCAAAGCCAACAGAAGACTGATGCCCAACCATTTGGTCTGTTGTTTTGAATACATTTGAAATGCAAGTTAACTGTGTGAACCACCCTTAATGTTGTGATCTCCGCGAGCTGGCCATAACAGATATTAGCTGACTTCCTGTACATACACATATCAGTAACACAAACCTTCTCGATAACAAAACAATTCCCACGTGTGAGACATTCAGAGATATGCATCCGTGAATGGATTTGCACCTCCATACATCTCTGATCTTTTAAAAGTCCACACCCCGTCAAGATTTCTGAGGTCTTCAGAGCAGCTTTTTCTTGTTGTCCCTACAGCAAGGACAAAAATCCAAAGTGAACAAATCCTCTCCGTTGTGGCTGCTAAATATGTTATTATTATTATTATTATTATTAGTTTATCTTTTTGAATTTTAGCTTGTTTTTATATGTTTATGTTTACCATAAGTCCTTTGTCTTATGTTTGGTTTTAGCTCTGCTTTATTTTATTTTATTCTATATTATTTTTACTGTGGTCACTGTGCAGCACTATGGTAAACTTCATTGTTTTTAAAATTGTGCTATAGAAATAAAGTGGATTGGATTAGAATAGAGTGCAGCATGAAACATAACTCTGTTTGCCAAGATGAACTGAGAAGAATCTCACTGGTTGGGACATAAAGCAAAAATGTTATGTTACAGAGGGCCTCGCTGTCTTCCTCCTTGGCCATCAGCTTTAAACATTTTATCTGACCGCTGACTAAAGCAGGTAGCCATGTTAAGGTGTGAGACCGGGCAGGAAGAATTTGTGACTTTATCAGCAGCAAAATAAAATCTTGCCTCTTCTTGTGCCTTGTTTGTTTTGTGTTTCTAGGTTCTTTAGAGTGTAACTACTTTAAAAATCAGAAAACATCTTTTTTCTCTGTATGCAACTGCCATTTTCTTTCTCTCTGCCCATGTTCACATGTAAGCCAGTATTATTTGAAATTGAGGCTTTCCTCTTCTGTTTTTAAAGATAATTTCATCCACCTAAGTCAGGTTTTCTAAAACTTCATGCTTAACAATACATATACACAAAATGCATTATGTGCAGTAAATTGCATGCAACTAAGTCCACAACATAAAAATCTGTCTCACTATTCAATGACTGCTCCATTTTCAGATTGATTCAATCAACCCCCAGTCTAACTGGAGTTATGGTTCAACAAGTGTCTATATATTTACTGATGATGTTTCTTCATTTAGTCTCCAATCCAAGACATATCTCATGAACTACTTCATTGGTCTCATGAACTACTACATTGGTCTCATCCAAAATGTTGGCAGAGGTTATATAATGTATGTCATGTGGGTGGACATGGCCTCTTCTGCTGTCTGCTCATGATAGATTTAGGTTAAAAAATGACTGTATCTGTTTTTTTCTGTCATAATTTTACTACCTTTGGTAATGTCAAGTAGAAAGATGGATAATGCATCATTTAAAGAATGTGGTACTGAATAAGTATCAAATATGGACATTTTTCCAATAACCTTTTAAACAAAGTCATGTGTTTAATAAGTTTACTTTTTTATGCATCTAAATAGTCTAAGAATTATACAAACAAATACCAGCTAGTGCTCTAAGTCTCTTATGCCAAAATTAGTACAGCCTGACGCACAGGTACATCTTGGATATTTTCAGCATATTTAGGTAATTGAAAGATAACAGATAATTTTGACCACAATAATTCTGATTTTTAATTTTTTTTATTGTTACATCAGTAGCTGGTCTTACTGTGGAGCATGTGGTTTCTGCAGCTTGTCATTTCTTCAGTCACTCACCTGTTTCACCCTTTCCAGAGGCTCATGCTGGGGACGTCTTTCAGGTTTGGGCTGAGAAGGTATCACAGGTGACGGTGCTCTGTTACCCTTACCATCACCGAGGCTACCCACACCTTTCTTTCTCGACTTGGCAGTTTTTCTAATGAAAACCAACAACATATAAATATCCAGAAAAAATAAAACATTCAACTTAAAGGAGACAGCTCAATTACTGCACCCAGTAGAAGAATAAAATTAGTTTACACTTGTAAAATAAATATTTAAATAAA
This sequence comes from Cetoscarus ocellatus, assembly GCA_037902135.1. Taxonomy (NCBI): domain Eukaryota; kingdom Metazoa; phylum Chordata; class Actinopteri; order Labriformes; family Labridae; genus Cetoscarus; species Cetoscarus ocellatus. The sequence continues at coordinate 130,259 of JBAMNC010000566.1, read as the reverse complement.
AGAAAACGGGGTTTAAAAAAGGGACCAAGATGATGACTGGCAAAAAGTTAAAATGAAAATCCAGAAGACAACAGAAAGGCCTGCTGTCAATGCTACTTACTCTTTCGTGGCCTCCAGGAACATTGCAATTTGTCTTTTGATATAAGGCTGCCGCAGAATTAGCTTGACATCAGGCCTGTCATCAGGTCTTTTGCACAGCATGCTCTTGATAAGCTCTCCCAGCTGAGGATCGTACCTGCTGGGCATCTGTGGTAGCTGGAAACCAGAAACATTTATATAAATCATTGTAAAAAAATTCGACCATGTCTTCTGACACTCTAAGGGCTCTAATTTCGTAGACCAGGTGCAGGCGGGGCGCACCTGCCCTGCGCCGCGCCAACCGGGTGTGTCCAGGGCATTTTGCAAGTTTCGTGCACGGTGCAGTCTGGCGCAGGGAGGCGCACCCACGCCTCCGTCCGTCCTACCGGCGCAAGTAGCAGAGAGGGAGGAGAGGAGGCGTGAGTGGGTTTAACACAGCTGAGTGTAATCTTCACCAATCAAATGAATGCCTGTCCTCACCTTTAAATGCGCCGTGGGCGAGGCGCAGTGACAATTTCACCTCGGTGGCGAAGATGGTCAGAGCCGCTGTCACTTTTTACAGCAACTGGGAGAGCGCAGGGGCCACCGGGCTGCGCATCGGAGGCCACAATGCGCGTCACCGTGTGGACCACCTCACAGGACAGATGTAATCTGTTCCTTTGCCATAAATAGGAGTACAAAATTAAGTGATAATTACATTTAAACACAGCAGCAGGCTAATCCATTCATCATGCTTGTGATCCACCTGCATTCCTGGTCTGTCATCGCCAAATAGCAGCGCCTTAGGTGAAAATATATCTCCTCCTCATCCTCCTTGCAATAATGTACTCCATCTTTATAGATCACGTTACAAATAGATTAAAACAGAGAAATATGGGCAATCACAGGTAAATCCTTAAGACACCGAGTGACTTGAATTTGTTCAGCGAGCGTCTCTCTCTTTTTTCTTTTCTTTTGAATTTCATGAGATTGGAGAAGCTGGATACTCCGTATCGGATGATGTGGCTGTTTGTGGTTGGCTTGAGAGATGTGAACTCGTTAGTTATGACAAACATCTCTGATCTGACATCAGAAGTGACGGGACAATTAATATAGATACAAATGTATGTGCTGGTTCAGACGGTTACATTAAATAGTGGTTGCTGTGATTGTTTATTGCATTGAAATGTGTCTGACACTCTGGATACCTGCCTGTGAGGTTTTGGTGATATGTGTGCACAGCGTGCCTGTCAGCCAAATTACCACTACACCGAGTGCGCCTCGCCTGCGCAGAGAATAGACCAGGTTTGAGCTGGCGGGCTTTCAGCGCACCTTCTGCGCTGAAAGCCCCCTGGTGTGCCGTCACACCCATCTCGGCGCAGCCGGTCTACCAAATTGCCAACTTGGCTGCGCACAGCGGTGCGCCGGACAAAATTACCACTGCGCGGGGTGTGCCAGGCTGTGCCACCCTGAGTTGCGCCAGGAAATTAGAGCCTTAAGAGTCAGAGGACATGGTCAAACAAATTTTAGGATCTTATCAGCTATTACATTTTTTGTCACTTGGAAACAAACAAATTACAAATTCTCTGATGGGATATACATTAAAGGGCGTAACCCACCTTTCCTTCCACAATGCGGTAGACTAGTGAGTTCATGTCCTTGGCATTGAAAGCATGCTTCAGTGTTGACATTTCATACACACAGCAGCCCAACGCCCATACATCTGACTATAGAAAAAAAAAAGGAAAAATATTAATTTGTGATAGCAATGCACAAAATGATTGATGTAATGTTATCTGCAAATAACAGCATAGAGAGAGAAGTATCAGCATTGGGATGGTAAAAAATATTAAATGTATGTACACATGTCATTTAGTTGATTTGTGGAGTTTCAAGCAGTAAAACAACAGACCTGCAGAAGCTGATGTGTTACTTTTTCTCCTTTGCCTTTAAAACTTAAATAGTAGAGCGTGATTTAATAAATGGAGCCATTTTAACCATTCTTGTCAATCGAAGAGTAATGATGACACAGGTCCAGAAACATTACAGGCCTGACAGATGCTGACACAGTTGCTGATAAGCAATACACTAGACTGGACTGACCATGACTACAACACACTGCTAAGTCAAAACATCATACTAACCAAAAATTTTATAAAATACAACTTGTCAAGTGGTTAGAATTATAATTATTTTACATTTGATTAATGATTTAATTGAGGCAGGATTCTAGCTAAGTCTTGTAAAAACACAGACTTGATTTATAGTTTAACAGAACTTAAATGTTGGCTGATTACATCCATTAGATTTCTTTTGAATTGAGAAATATTCACTAATAATACATGAACTCCGAGGAAATTAATCTGTATTTCCTATAGGGATTCATGATATTGGATTTTTTCTGATATCTAACATACTGATATTTCCAGAAAAATTATCAGCAATACCATTATTGAAACTGTTATTTTTTGTAAAGAGAACAAAACTTCCACTTTATCAAAACTGACCTGTTACTTAAATGGTGAAAGAAACAGATGTGAAGCAAGTAAAACAACACTTTATTATGTAATAAATAATCATTTTGATTTATAAAAGTGGATATTCAGTGATGATGAGGTAAACCAAAACTGATAATCAACTTTTAGGCAATCATCTGCAGATTCAGATTATGTTCAGATAACACTGTGCATCCTGAATTTCATCACTGAATGTCGGTATTTGAAAACAATACGTCTGTTGTTTTAGGTTGAATCAAATGTCTTGTTTTATGTCCGTCTCTAAAACTTGTAACCATCAGGTGAATTCTAGTACAGGTGAGATTTGGTGTTTTCTACAATTAGAAAAAGTAGGTACTATATCAGCTTCATAAATTTTAGTACAAGAATATTCAACTTTGGCAAAAACTGAGTAATAATATGCATCCCTAATTTGAAAGCAAACCCTGTGACCATTGACTACAGAATTCATCATATTAACCCGTTAAGACCTATAGGGGCCTAGCAAACACACTCTTAAACCAAGTCTGTAGAGCTGCACAGAATTTTGACATTTACAGAAATTGTTTATTTCTCAGCCACAGTAGAAAATAGAGACATGAAATGAAAAACATTTCAAAGCTTATACCATTGGCCTGAACTAGTGATGGGAATCAAAATGCAATCACAGCGGAGAATGGTAAAAACTTGCTTAAGGATATCCATTTAGTTCTACATGCCTTACAGATCAAGGTCATCACACAAGAATGGCGGTCAACAGAAATCATAACAAAGAAGTCAAGGATGTGATCATGGAGACAGTAGTGGTCAAAATTATGTCTCCCTTTTATACAAAAGAATGCTAACTGTCCAACATCCCGTGTCTGTGTCAGTGTGATTTTAACTTGCAGATGCAGTCATCAATGCAGCACAGTGCTGAATAACAGAAGTGACGTGTTTGATGTTGTTGACACAGGAAACTGTGTTAGCCTGTTTCTTTTTCCGCACAGAAAATCAACAGGAATAGATAATAGGCATAAGGGGCTCTATAAGAAGAACTAGTGACGGCATTGTTATCAGTAAAATCGTATCAGTTCCCATCCCTAGCCTTAACATTTGCCCTGAATTCCCATTGACATTTTTAAAAATTTAAATCAGTAATATCAAAATAATCAAATGTTGCAACAGGACTAAATGAGTAAAGGAAGATCTTAGTTACCTTGTGGTTGTACGGTTTATTAGAGAAGAGCTCTGGACTCATGTAGTATGGCGTTCCTATGAGTGTGCTGGCCATATCATTCTGGTTTTCCAACACCCGTGCAATGCCAAGGTCCCCGACTTTAATGATGTTATTCTTTGTCAAAAAGATGTTTTGTGTTTTAAGGTCCCGGTGAAGGATGTTCCTCTCGTGCAAGTACTGCAAAGTTAAACACAAACCAGCATGTCAGATGCATTGTTATTTCATTATAATTACAAATTATGTACGAACTCAACCAGCCTCTGTTTTTCCACCTCTCATATTACCTGGAGTGCCATGGCTATCTGGACAAACCATTCCACCACCTGCCTCTCTGGTAGGAGTTCACCCTTTTGCTGTTTGAGTCTATGATAAAGGTCACCACCTTCACAGAAACCCATCACTATGTACAGATGGCAGTCGTCTCCTTCCCAGGACTCCCTGTACGTCACAATGTTAGGATGTTGCAGCTGGGATAGGAGCTGCGCCTCCTGCTCTGCAGAAAGACGCTCCCGCTTGGAGGAGGTGGTTAAATTCAGCTTCTTGATGACATACTGGTGAAAAAATAGCACAATCAAACAGAGTGAATTTAGATGAAGGAAAACTTCATATTTGTCCCTCTATAATATTTTGTTATTTTAACTTATATTGGCATTTAGGACAATGATTTATTCATAGATATGTATGAAGACAGAAATCAACAAAGAAAAACATCAAACAAGCTGGAAACATAACAGGCATTGATAAAGCATGACATGAACAATAACACGTGTTCAGTAGTCCAGCAACATCCCAACAAGAACAGGCCAAGCTCTTCCAGGACACGCTTTCTTTAACTGTCCAACCACTTCTAAGAAAAGACATTTCTACTATTAAGTTTTTCTTCAGCATTCTTGTCGTTTTAAAGAGATAATAGTCTCAAAATAATTTATCTCAATATTTGTTTTCCCTATTATTCTTTTTTCAAAGTATTCTGAGGGTCTTGCCATAATCGTGTGGCCCTCTGTTACAGAGGATCTGTAATACCTCATCAGCACATTTCATGGTTTACATGTCTTCTGGACCAGTGGTTCTCAAGTGGTGAAGCAAGGTAAACCAGACAAGTCCAAGTGTGCCTTGGAAATGTGTACTACTACAACCCATTATCACTGATTCTGATATAGATATTGATGTTTTTTGGCTGAAGGCACGCAGTCTCCACTTAACTACAACTGACCTCTTCCTCACACTGTGACAGTTTCTGTGTTTGAAACAGATGTGACATGAGAAAAACATTTCATTTCCTAAAAAAATGACACTGTTGATATTCTAATGTAGATGTTCTATTATGATAAGGTGAAGCGTTGATGTACATTCATACATTCTGCTGATATTTCAGCAAGGTTTGCAGCAGTGTTATTCTGACAGCACCTTTTAATTTAGTTTTAGTCTTTTGCCTAAACTATCTTCTAGCTTTAGTCATAGTTTAGTCATCTGAATTGTTTTAGTTTTAGTCTAGATTTAGTTGATGAAATTTCACAACATTTTAGTTGACAAAATCTACTGTAAATTTAGTCGACTAAAATATGAAGTGTAAAGGGTAAGGCATGTTTTATGTTTCCTTGAATTTCTGAAGTCGTGTTTTACACTTGGATAAGATGAATTATCTATTAACCCTTTATTGAATGCTAGTAAAGTTTGAATGTATAAACCAACAGAAACAAATTTCACTTTTGCGTGAAATGCAACTGCCTTTATTTAGGCTACCTGGCAGAGCATCTCAGTTACAATACCAGAATTGACAACAAACAGTAAACCTGCTCTACATAAATACATCAATTCGTAAAGAGAGTAGCTCTGATTGGATCACTCCCCAACTTATCCCGCCCCCACACAAGATTGGATGTCCCTCTAAAGCAGGGGTGTCAAACTGATCCAGTAAAGGGCCACTGTGGCTGCAGGTTTTCATTCCAACCAAGCAAGAACACACCTGATCCAACAAATCAACTGTGTAAAGACAATCCAGTTGATTGAATAATTTGCATCAGCTGTGTTCTTCCTTGGTTGGAATGAAAACCTGCAGCCACAGTGGCCCTTTACTGGATCAGTTTGACACCTGTGCTCTAAAGTAATCCAATCTTTCCACACAACCAAAGTAGCAGTGATTCGATATATTGCTAACTTGTTCCTACTTTCCACATGACAAAATTACAGTAGGTCTGATTGGATAAAGTCTCTGTCAAACATTTTCATCCAGTTTTTATCTGTTCACGAAAATGTCAGTTAATTTAGTTTTAGTTTTAGTCCATGTGCACTTTTTTTATTAGTTACTGTCAAGTTTTCTTCAGGTGAAAAAAAGGCTGTGGACGAAAACTATGACGAAAATAATTAATATTATCTGACAGTATCAGTACCAGCAAATAATTGCCTTTGAAATGTTTATCGTGTCGGCCAATAACAAAACTTTTGCCAATATTTACAGATGATATTAAAGCAATACAAATTGGCCATAAATGTCCCAAATATTGGTTGTAATATTAGTAGAATGTACAAACGTACCATAATGATTTACTTCATCATCACTTATTGTCCGATTTTCTCTATCAAAAGGGTCATTATTTTAGAATACAATGTTTTTATTTCTTGAAATCTGCACCATGAAAAGAACAGGTCAATTTATGTCAAATGGAGGCTTCGCGCTCTTGACAAAAAAAAAAAAAAAAAAAAAAAATCTGTATTGATATCAGTATCAGAGATAATTAATTTGGGAATATTGACTTATTGGATATCAGCAAAAATCTGATGTTGTGCATCCCTAAATTTAGCCAATATAAGTGGTGAATATGGCAGACATTTATGGCCAATTACAGAATTTTTCAGAACTTCAAATACCGATACTGAACTTCTTAAACAATTATCTGCTGGTTCCGATATCGTACTTATATGCAGCATCCTTAATAATCACTTCTGAGTTATTAGTTCACCAAGTTTTACATGAATGATCTGCCAGGCATAAATGTGTGTCATCAAATTGACAACATTCAGCAACATTTAAATAAACTCTCCTTGAAACCAATATCTCTAGAGTAACACAGTTGAGGACTAATTGTTATCAGATGTTAGTATGGAAATAAACACCGGTAAGGTTTGTGACAGAGTTAAAGAGGCTGTTTTTAATGCTTTAAATGTAGAGCGTTGAGATATTAGCATGATCTTATGTGAGTGAGCCTTGAGCACAAACTGTCTGAAAACAACTTTTCTAGACCACTGCGTGTGTTCGTATTAGTGTGACTTAACATTAGAAACACAATCATACACAAATCCGTGAGTTTTTTAGCCTCATGAGCTGACTGTTAGCTACTTAATCCTTGGCGGGGTATTGTATCGTGAAGCTAAGTTGTTATGAACCGAGGCGACCACATTGCTCATGCCGAACGTTGCTTACTATAACGACTGGCTAATGTAATAAATCCTTTGTGCTACCCACCTGTTTTCTGTCTGTTTTGTGTTTCACCAAGTTCACCTCCCCGTAGCTGCCTTTCCCGACGACCCTGATGAAAATATAATTATTCATCATCCTTCACAACACTTCACTCACAGATCATATTCCCGAAGCACCGAAACGTTACAAGACATTCCGAAGGCTTAAAAACTTCACATTGTTCTCCTTTAGAAACATGAAGGACACTCGAAATCTGTTTGTAAAACTTAGTCCGAGCTCAGTGCTACTGACGAGATTTTTGAAAGCGCAGGAAATCATCAGCAGTCCAGAGTTTTTCGTCACTAGGCAACGTACAGCTCAGCACCGACAAGAGAGAGAGGGTCCAGACGGAGGACAAAGCTCGGTCCACAGCACATCGACACCCAGCGGCTGGGGGACCGTAACTGCATCATCAAAATCAGCTAATGGTTACTAGTGTATTAGTGGCCTGACAAAGTCCAAAAGACTCTACATTTCATGAAATTGTATGGCTTGTCTCCTGTCATGCTCATAATATTGTAGCAGTTCTGCTGTTAGTGTTCTAAGATTTAAGTTGGATAATGTTATGTGCATGTTCTGTAGATTCCTACCTTTCCTCATTACCTGAATGCACCTTTGGGTTGGGTTGGCTGTGTGAGTGGCTGAGAGAGAGTGGGGGCGGAACAGAGGTGAGAGGTCGAGAGACTGCTGGTGTGTGTGTGTGTGTGGGTGTGTGTCCTGGCTGGAGGAGATGAGTGAGAGCATCCCTGCACGTTAATGCCGTTCTGTGGCGCTTTATTGTTTTGACGTGGTTACGGCCTGCAGTAACCTCTTCACAGTTGCCAATAAAGCGGTGCTAACTGACAAGAAACTCGTCCCTCTTTAAACTGACCTGCAGAACGGTACAATATTGAGCTTAAATCGGACGTAACAGGCTCCTGCATTTCTTGTTGTAACGCTGTATCATTTCTAATTGTGGAACATATTCTTTTTGGTCATTTATTTGAAATTGATATGTTCAAATACAGTCGTAATGCTGGCCCGTAGGCAAGGGGGATCGGAGGGTTCGTTCGAACCCCCCGCCGCCGCCGCCTCGGTGAAGGTTTTCTGTCATGTCATATAAATAAATATAAATGGCTGTCACCTTTTAAATAACTATTCCAAATCATTTTAACCTGATCAAAAAAGAAAAGGTAATTAAGCAGATCGAAGTCCTAGCACCGAGTCTGGGGACCTTGGGGCATGAGTTGATATGTTGCAGCCACGAACACAGACGAACACTGCCAGAGGGTTCACTCGTGCGACTTTATTTCGGCATTCCCAACAAGAAACAGTTTCTCTGTTACACTCTCCCTGCAGTGTATTCACGTGGCTGCGCATTACAAAGCTACGGTGCTCCAGCTCACTTTTTACCGTCTCGTTTCTATAACAACAACCACAACAACGTCTTCTTCTGCAGCTTCTCTGTTCTGATTCTGTGCTACTTGGACGCAGGCGCCACCTGCTGGTGTGATCATGCAACCCGATCTACATTTCCAAAACATAAGACTGCAGGTATACATATGTGGCAAGAGCAAAAGGGGTGGGGCATGCAAGCTGCCCCTCCCCCAAATGTGTACTTTTGGTTTCAATGCAATTTTATTTTGAACCAGAGAAAAAGGGAGCCAGACAACGCCACCCCGGGAGTTTCACCCAGAGTGACCAAATATTCAAAGACAACACTTGAGGCACTCAGGTCCGTTCTACAAAGGAGAGCATGAGACGTGGTTCTTATAAAAATACAAAAATACTTCATTTTCAAAGGTTAGTAAAATTGATTTCTCTTTAAGAGAATCTCACTGGCGCAAAGGGGAAGGGCAGAAAAGGGGCCTAGCAGGGCTGGAGCTTACCAGTGGGTTCTTATAAAAATACAAAAATACTTTATTTTCAAAGGTTAGTAAAATTGATTTCTCTTTAAGAGAATCTCACTGGCGCAAAGGGGAAGGGCAGAAAAGGGGCCTAGCAGGGCTGGAGCTTACCAGTGGGAGGACTGGGGATCACAAGGAGGAGGAGAACCTCAAAAGGGGAGCACTCGGGTCTGTGACACTCGCACACACACACTCACTAGTGAAGGACAAAACGAAAACTCAAAGCCACGGGATCCACGGCACACAGGGAAGGGACACTGCCACCAGGACACCAGAACCACCACCATATAGCTCCAGTCCTGCAAGGAGAGGGAAAATCAGTGGGTTTGGACACAAATCAAAATATACTTCCCAAGAATACAAAAATAGAAATATTTAACTAAAGCCACATGTGGCAGGAAAACAAAATGTTCAAAGAAATAATTAACCCAAAATTAAGCCTGTGAAAATACCATTTAACCACAGGAACAATTTAGAAATAAATCCACACTATTACAAGTCACTTCAAGAAAGAAAGTACCAGAACTCAACTTGCCAAAAAATAACAATTATTAAACAAGACAATTTACCAAAATTGTATTGCAAACAAAAATCCTAAAGTCTAAACAAACAAGAGAATTCTAATTGTAATTAATTGCAAGTTGATAACCAAACAAACAAACAAAAGAACAATAAAGCAAACAAAAGGAAAACTAAGGAAATAAATCTTAATGTTAAATCAGGCTGTAAAGGTAACAGAAGATGAAGGTGGGCCAACCCTGCTACGTGCACACATTTAAAATGCACGCAGGCCCATAAGATGACAGCACATACACATTTACCAAAGGCTACCCTAGATATCTGCAGCTAAGCCACACCACGCAGAGCACCACCGAGCCAAGCGAAGCTAAGCAAAGCGGAGTAATGCAGGGTGAAGCCAAGCGAAGAGGAGCGATGCAAGGCAAGCACAGCAAAGCAAAGCCAAGATAAGGCGAAATACAGCAAAGCAAAGCAGCAGTGTTTCAATCGTGCCCACGATCCAGCAGTCTTTAACGGCACAACAGATCACATGCAAGGACGCGGACAGAAGAGCGGCCTGCTCATGTAGCTTAGCCGCAAAACCCAGCCAGAGTATTACTGTAGATCGAAGTGGCGAGTACCGCTCAAGCTGTTGCGGCGAGAACCGAACTGTAAACAAGTTAAAAAAAGACAAATCTGATAAAATCACTGCCCATTGGCTAGCACCTCCACCTAGCAGCTAGTGCTACATTACCTGTATTATTGCGGTGATAGTTCAATCTATCTGTCCCACGGGATCACATGCAAGGAGACGGAGGAGAGATAAGCTTCAGCTCCACAGCTTCAGCGACCAAACACAGCTAGCAACAGCACGAGCGTCCAAACGGGGAAACCCCGCGAGCTGTAGCAGAGACTCGCGGATCTAAAAAACAAGCCAAAGGCCCAATAAATTACTCACATGCGGTGTCTAAGGATTAGCACACAGACGGAGGCAGCTGCTGCCACGTTACCTGCACCGGTGCGGCTTGAGGACGGAAGTGAGGCGGCCAAGGAAGGGCGGACCCCAGAGCCAGAGAGAGAGAACGACAAGCGGGACGGTGCCTGACTATATAGAGTAGCCTCATGCGCTGATAGGCTAACGAGCAGAGGCAAGAAAAAGTCACACAGGAGCAGAGGTGAGGAAGCTCCTCCTGCTACACATAGGACAAACATTTGCAAAGTTGAACCAAACAAAAACAATAGCTGTGTATGGGGGGTCACCAACAAACCAGGTCCAAAGTGACAATATGAACACAATAACTGGGGTTACGAACAACCTCCCACATTCTAACTGACTGACCTCTAACAGACAGACAACTGTAACGTTGCAAAAACAAACGTCCATTTCTCCTGTGCTCCTGTTCACACTCCAGTCCAGTGGGTGGCGGTAATGCCCGTATAACCGCAGAAGAAGAAGAAGAGGAAAACGAGAAAATGGTTAAAAAGGAAGATAAAGAAAGAAAACGAAGGAAGACTGCGGCTATTATGTCCCAAAATATCGGCGAGAATTTTCGAAAAAGGGCAAAATTGGGTAAGGTGCTAAGTCCAGGCACTGACTGACGTGTATCGATTAGCTCCGTTAGCTCTGTTAGCTTCATTTTTTTTTTTAACTGTATTATCAGTAGACAAAAGATGGGTTTCTGTCCAACGTCATCACTAAGATGAGGGCACAACCAGGGGGCAGATGAATACATTAATAATGTACAATTATTGATAATACTACTATGACTAATATAGATAATATAGAAATGGTAAAATATACATTTGTACATAAAATAGTAAATGTAACTAAATTTAGAGAAAAAATGGAAATTAAACACGGGCAAATTAACATGACAGACAACTTCACTTAATGTAATTGGAATAAAATTGAATACCTGATAAGCATTTTTTGTTGGATTTGATATGTGACGCACTCAAATTAAATTTTAATTCAATTAAAAACAAAGGGAACGAGGGGGTTGCCTTGGATATTCTGACTTTATGTATATGTTATTTATCAAGTAATATAAAGAGATTAATTATGTTAAGTTTATTAATTTGAGAGAAGGAACCAAAATGTTTTTTTTTTTCATAAAAGTGATACTTGACTGTAGTTTTAACGAAAAGAAAATGTCCCAAATCTTTCCAAAAGGTGATGCAAAATGGACATTTATAAAATAAATGGATGATGCCTTCTTGATCTTTTTTACAGAAGGTACAGCTGTCATTGATATCAGAAAATCTGGATATGTATACATTAGTAGGATAGATGTTATGTAATAGCTGAAGATGTTTATTTTATATATACACACACACACATTAAGATATAACATTTTAAAACAACCTCAAAATAATTTTCTGTGTGTTTACCATATGTATGTGTGTGAAATTAATTTTGATTTTGAAATTAAAATTAATTAATTTAATTTCAAATTAATTTTGAAATGAGCAAGGTGAGCAACAGAGATGGACAGACATCAAAAGAGAGCAACAGAGACACAAGGAGAGCTACAACTAAGAGAAAGACAACTGTCCGATGGAGAAATAGTACACCCAAATTTAATTCAATTCATTGATTCACAGTAAAAGGAATGTTTGGATGATAATAGAGATGGTTCATTTCCATTAAATTCATTCATTTTTATTCATTCAATGAATTAATGCATGTTAACAGAGACATGCAGCAGAAGAGAGAAGCAGAGACAGACAACAGACAGCAGAGGTGAGCTACAGAGAGACAGACAAGGAGAAAGACACAGAAACACTGGCACTGAGAGGGTTGAAAATGGGAAATTATACATTTGAAAAGTGACCATTATCAGAATTTTTTTATATAAAAATGAATTACATGGTGAAAATTGCTGTAATATGCTGTGTTTGGAATTTGAACATTAATCTAAAAATAATCACCTGTACCAATGTGATGAGTACCAGCTCATCCACTGCCACATTAGAAGAGAAAGTATGCCTATAGTGGCCAAAAATGGTCACATCACAACATTTGAAGGAAAATTTGAATGATATAGAGACAGTACACTTAAATTTAATTCAAATAATTAATTCATGTTAAAAGAAAGTTTGGATGGTGGTACACTTAAATTTAATTAAATCATATTCATTCATGTCAACAGAGGAGAGCAACAGAGACGTATAGAGGAAAACAGAGAGACAACTGGGGAGAGAAATGTCATGTAAAAGTGAAAGTTTAATCAATAAAAAGTATGAATTAAAACGTATGAAATGTTCTTGTGTATTTAGGCTGGGCGGGTGGTGAAGTCCACTTTTTAGAAAAAAAAGACCCCCCCCTTCACAAGGCTGGCTACGGGCCTGTAATGAAAAAGTCAGTCAACATGTGCAAGGACTTGTAGGCATTTTCCCTCTATCGTTGATGGTTAATATCACATTTGCATATATTTTCATGGTAAAGTGCAACAGGTTGTGTGCATGCCTCGCGGCAAGAATATTGCTGGTTCGATCTCCCTGTTGGTCAGGGTCTCTCTGTGTGGAGTCTGCATGTTCTCCCCAAGCATGCATTGGTTCTCTTTAGCCCTCTGGCTTCCTCCCACAGACCAAAAGCAGCCTGGTCAGGTTGATTGGTGACTCCAAATTGCCCAATGTCAGCTGGGACAGGCTTTAGCCCCCACAACCCAGAAAGAGATGGATCTTTTTCACCTACTGTAATCCAGTGTATAAAGGGTTTTTGCCTTTTTTTTTTTTTTTTTTTACCAACATCACAACCTCCAACAAATACATATGCAAAATCATATTTTTTATTTTTCTATTCATAATACTCAAAATTCACCTTTAATGATGGCTGACACTCATACATATCTTTTTGACTACACAAAGCTTGTTCTTGTTATTAGACTTCTATGAACAGTATCTTCTCTGTTTGCACTAATGTAGACCACTAGATGGAGCACTAAACCATCGCAAACTGAGACAGGGACGGTTTTGTTACTGGACTGTTCTATAGGGTTAGCTCACCCTCTAGTGTTTGTATGTAAATGATACAGCCAAGTAGGAAACACGAAGTGATATTCTTGTCTCTGGCGCCAGTACTGAATACAGACTGCTGCAGACAAATACTATGGCTTCTGTCTGTTAGTCTTACACCAACAGGTTTCTCAACAGAGATGTTAAAAATGGTGGCTTTTTGAGCTTTTATTTTTGATTTATTGGTGGTGTCAGAAGTGAACTAATCCAGTATCTGAGTTTAAGTAAGAAAAAATAGAGAGGCATCGGCATCACAATGCAATACCGCCGCCAAGTGAGATGTAGTTGACTGGCGACCTCGCTAACAACTGGGACAAGTTCAGGTCGGAGTTTGAGGATTACATGCTAGCGACTGGGCTAATGCAAAAAGGGAAGGAGGTAAAGGCAGCCACCCTGTGGAGAGTGATGGGCAGTGAATGTCGCCACATATGCAAGCATAATTTGGGGCGAAGGACCCCACGGCTATCCTTGACGCTTTGGAGGCGCATTTTAAGCCGGCCAGAAACGTGATTTTTCAGAGATACATTTTTGGCAACTGCAAGCAAGACGAGGGGGAACCCATCGATGCGTTTGTAACGCGGCTGAGAGAGAAGGCTGCATCCTGTGAGTACGGAGAACTTAAAGAGGATTTGATAAGAGACAGACTGGTACTAGGTGCGTGTGAGGAGGCAGTACGCTGTCGCCTGCTCAGAGAAAAAAAGCTCACACTTAAGTCAGCCATTGAAATATGTCGGGCTGCAGAAATGACAGACTTGAGCTTGAAAGCAATGACACAGGACAGGATACCAGAGACGGTGCATGTAACAGACAGCTGTCGGCCATGGGCTGCACAAAGGCAGGCTCGTCATGACAGGTCTCAGAATCAGGCGCCAGGCACAAACGGAGGCGCCATATGCAAATTTTGTGGCAACACGCACAGGCGTGGGCATGAACTTTGCCCTGCATATGGTAAGAACTGTCGCTATTGTGGAACTGCAAACCACTCTGCAAGAACATGCATGAAGAGGGAACATGCCACCAGACCCTAAGGCACAAATATACACAGCAGAAAGCATTGGAACAGTGCAGGGATGTGGGAAGAAATGGTTTGCTAATATCAAAATGAACAGGGGGTTTCAGAGGTGCCAGTTAGATTCAGGGGCGACCTGTGATGTAATGAGCATAAAAGATGTGAGGAGACTAGCACCCCAGGCAAAGCTATAACCAAGCCAGACCAGACTGGTACTGTATTCAGGCCCGTCAATGCAATCCATTGGCATTTTTGAGACAGAGTGTGTAGTGAGAGGAAAAACACACAAGCTGAGTTTTGAGATAGTGAGGAGCGGACAGAGACCCCTGTTGTGAGGCCAAACCAGTGAATGTCTAGGTTTGATGCACTTCACCATACCTAGAGAGCTACTTATGGTGGGGCACAGCAGCTCAGAGCCTATGACTAGGCAGCACCTTGTCCATACCTATGATGATGTTTTCAATGCCCCAGTTGAATCACTTCCAGGGGAGGTTCATTTTGAACTGGACAAGGGTGTTACTCCAGTACAGGCTTCTCCACGTAATGTTCCGGTGGCTCTCAGAGATGCAGTCAAAGCTCAGTTATTAGATAAGTATGAGAGAGATGGACACTTAGCCTCAGTGTCAGAACCAACCCATTAGCAACATGGTTATCGTCAGGCAGCCAGAGAAGCTGAGGATTTGCATGGACCCCAAGTCACTAAATCTAGCCTTGAGGAGATCTCACTATATAATGCCAACACTTGAGGATGTGCTGTACAAACTGCCCAGGGCCCGTGTTTTCACCCTTGTAGATGCGCGTGATGCTTTTATGCAGTGCAAGCTAGATGAGGAAAGCAGTTTCACAACCACATTTTGGACATCCTGTGGCAGGAAGTGCTGGTTAAAGCTGCCCTTCGGGGTGTCTGTAGCTACAGAGATATACCAGCGAAAGCAACATGAGCTACTGGTAGGGCTCAGTGGGGTAGAACCCATTGCAGATGATATACTGGTGGTTGGGTGTGGGGACACAGATGAGGAAGCCATAAAAGACCATGACAGAAAACTGACAGCACTCATGGACAGGTGCAGAGAGGTTAAGCTGAGACTAAGTCTAAAGAAACTGCAGTTCAGGGTCAGAGAGGTCAAATTTCATGGGCACATTCTGTCAGCAGAGGGTCTCAGAGCGGATCCAGAGAAAGTCAGAGCTGTCCAGGACATGCCCCACCTCAAGGACATGAAGGCAGTGCTAAGACTAATAGGGTTTGTGACCTACCTTGCAAGATTCATGCCACGCCTCTCAGAGGTATGTGAGCCACTATGCCGGCTTCTGGACAAGCATGTTCCATGGCACTGGCTTCCAAAGCATGACGCTGCAGTTGAGGAAATCAAGTGTCTGGTCACGGTGGCTCCAATCCTGAAATACTATGATGTGACCAAGCCAGTCTCTATACAGAGTGATGCGAGTCAGAAAGGACTTGGCTGCTGTTTGTTGCAGGAGGGTCAGCCAATAGGTTATGCATCACAAGCACTAACTCCGACAGAACAGAACTATGCTCAAATTGAGAAGGAGTATTTGAGTATTGTGTTCGCATGCCAACAGTTCCATCATTATCTGTATGGACGGGAGGAGATCACAGCAGAAACAGATCATAAGCCACTCATCTCAATCTTTGGAAAGCCCCTCCTCACTGCCCCCAAACGTCTTCAGAGCATGCTACTCACGCTCCAGAATTACAGCCTCAAGGTAGTATACAAGCGGGGCCCAGACATGCACATCAGTGACACATTGAGCAGAGCCACGGTCTCACCACAGAGGACTGACACCAGATACATAAAACACAGCATCTGTAGCCTGCAGAGGGCGCAGGAGGACACTGAACAGATAAACCAGGCTGATTACCTGAATGTCACCAGCCACCGGCTGCGTCAGATCAGGAGACACACTGAGGAAGATGGAGGACTTCAGTTGCTGAAGGTAGCCGTGCTCCAGGCATTGCCAGATCACCGGGAGGACACCCCTCTGGCCATCAGAGAATACTGGTCAATCAGAGACGAGATCAGTGCACAAGACGGAGTGCTCTTCAAAAGCCAGAGAGTCATAGTACCGAACAGTGGCGGTTTGTCAATAGGGGTCGCTGGGGCGCCGCCCCCTCCAAAATTCGACAGAGAAAGTCTACTTAAACACAACATAATTTCTCTTTAAATTATAAAAAATAATGGATA
The DNA here is from genome assembly GCA_037902135.1 of Cetoscarus ocellatus. Lineage (NCBI taxonomy): Eukaryota > Metazoa > Chordata > Actinopteri > Labriformes > Labridae > Cetoscarus > Cetoscarus ocellatus. Next base: position 113,417 of record JBAMNC010000566.1, on the reverse strand, counting down.
AAAACATTTATTTTTACCACATAGTAATAGTCTGTCAGCAGCACCTGTCACCATTCAATAAAAGGGGTTTCACAATGTTTTTACGTAGTAACTGTGTTGTGAAAACATAGTTTACGTACAGAGGGGCGCCGGCCTAATGGGTGTCTATGCAAGTCCTTAAACTTTTGCTCAGCATGTGACCTGAGGCGTCTTTGGGATTGGCCGCTTCAACTTTGTCCCCAGGGCGCAGGCAGGTGCGCCCCGGACACTCCCACTTTGACTGGCAGCGAATCAGAATTGTTCTGATGTTTCTTTTCCTCCTGTGACTGGACAACGAGCGCTGTCAATCATATCCACACGTCACCGCAGCAGATATGATTTACTCATGCGCAAGCATCTCACGTATCCTCACGCGTCCGACCGATGCTCCCATGCAGCGAGGAGGTGTCAGGTACTCCGTCCAGAGGACCATCAGAGGATCACAGGAGAGGTGAGACTGCATTAGAGAAGAAAATCATTAAGAGGCTATGCTACACTGAAGATTTTTCTTCTCTAATGCAGAGATTTTCTTCTCTGCATTAGAGAAGAAAATCATTAAGAGGCTATGCTACACTGAAGATTAGATTAGGATGTGTCTTACATGTCTTACGTAGACATAACATAATTCAGGGGCAAAGTTTTCCATTTTATGTCACACATGGCACAAAACCATAGATTAGGAGCTACAAAATGAGTTTGCCAAGAGGATATAAATTCTTTGTTCAGTAGAACACTATCCTTTTGCAGACTTAAGTTCTAAAAAATCTCTATAGTTTTTAATTCTTGCATATTTTTACAAAAACAACATACTTTTAGGAGGAATTGGGGCTTTTATTGGGTGGGTAAGTTTGTTTTTACCCCACTGAAAGTTAATTTTAAATTTAATTGACAAATTTGGTACATTATTTCGATGAAAATATTATATAAAGGGACCTATAAAAATATATTTTTTAAAATCATGGCAAAGCAGGAACAAGATAGGAGAAATTGTAATATTAATATTATCCACAAGTGCATGCAGATTATTGCAGAAGCTTATTGCACTGCTCATTAAATGTTACTGTTACATTGTGTGAAAGCCTTTGAAAAATTACAAAAAGAAGACTTGATAATGCTATCAAGTTATGTGTTGCAATGTACTGGTGAGAACAGTGGGGTTTTATTAGCCCCAAAAGTGTAAACAACACAAATTCTTTACCTCTTAGGTGTATGTCCATTACAGAATCATTTTTCAATTTACTGGAGCTTTTAGATTTGACACTTGCCTTGTGCCTTTCCAGCTTGTACCATTGTGCACAGTATAAAATCAATGAAGACAGACCAACAGAATGTATCATCTTGTTTCTAAATGGTGTAGTTTTATTATGGTAACTAAACATGTGATAAAAAAAAACAAATATCAGTATAAATATATACAGTATTGTCATTTTACATAATTGTATACCATATGTTTAGTTGCTTTGATAAAATGTTCTGTTTAGATACTGAAATTATACATTCTGTTGGTGGTTTTTGCTGACTGAATACTGCACATAACAGTACAAAGTTAAAGTATTCAAATGTTTTAGCAGATGGAAACAGACTCCTGTAATGTAAAGTTTATTTATTTGACTTTTTAAAATTTGAAGGAGTTTTGCTGAAAACTAGAAAAATTGCATTTCCTTGCAGCAAATGCGTTGAAATGCTGAGTCTGAATGCTGGAACTGTGAAATGAAATGGCTAAAAGCAATGCAAACAAAGCTGAAAATGTAAAATGTGACATAAAATAGTTGGAAGCAGTAAAGCCCAGCTGCAAATGTGGGAAATGTGTAATAAAAATGGTTACAGTTGTGAAAGAAAGCTGAAAATGAATAAATGTGAAAGGAAATTGCAGAAAGCTGTAGAAATGTTTGGCCACCATGAAGAAGTTGTAATCTATGATTAAAAGAGTAAAATTTGTTAGGGCTAAAATGACAAAGATGGTAATCAGTAGCAGAAGTGTGAAATATGTTATCAAATTTGCATTGTAAAGACATGAAAAGAATAAAGTAGTATTGGTAGTGAAAGGTTGAATGACTGACAACCTGTGACATCCAGACTGAGAGGACAGCAGCCAGATGCATACATCAAGGAGCTGTAGTAATCAGCTGTATTGGACACACAGTTGAAAAGTACAACTGCCTTTGCCAGAATTTGACCTGGGCGGCCGGAGGGAGAGTCAGCAACTTTGCCGCTAAAAATATATATATGATAAATGTTATGGAAATTGTGATTTTGTTGGATTTCAGTAGGAAGTGAAATAAACATTTCAGCTCCAAAAAAAATGTATGTTCTGGCCATTATTTGTGCATTCAGGCTTTGAAGGGTTAAATTATGAAGTGCAATTGAATATGCATAATTAGCCTAGATTACATTTTCCTTTCGTAACTGAAAAATGTTTTGGCATCAATTTGTAGGCTACAAGTCCACAACACTATGAACTATCCAGTATAAAAGCATCTGACTTGAACATTAATGTAAACAGAGGTGATTTTCATTGGAGGACAATAAGGAGTGGACATTAACGGTCAGAATGTCATTAGAAACTGGATCTGCTCAAGTTAACATCTAAGTCAAAGCTGTCACTACTTCATTTTTAAATCAACAAATCTATACTTGAACATCAAACTCAAAGTAATAATAGCCTGCATACATGAATTTTTAAATCTGGACAGGAATATCTGAGTAGAGACATATAAGACAGTGTAATATTTGTGTGTAGTCTGGTTTATTCTAGTGGGTATAATCTGACATACTCTGATGATGTTTGTCCTCTTAGGGCCTCCATACACTGAAGACATTTTTACCACAATTTGACCAGATTAATACAGCATCCACTGAAAACAGCTCTGAGACCCACAATGGGCCTCCACCTACAGGTTGGGAACCGCTCCACTAGTAGATTGTATTTGAAGATTGATACATCAAAGATTGATCTGATATCATGGAGAATAAGTGATGGAGGACCCCTCAGGATGAATTTATTATTTAGAAAACAGTGAGTGAGTGAAAACAAGAGCTGCGTATACCTGCGTATCCACCCAGAGTCTGACAGACTGTAGAGCAGAGTCCGCGCAGAATGTCCGCGGGCGTCAGAACTGTCATAGTCGAGCGCACTGCCACGTAGTATTTCCTTGTGAAATGAATGTGAAAGCCTACATTTCCCACTTACCTTGCTCATTGTTTTCCATTTCTCTGTCATGACGCTGTAGACTGATGACTAGGAAGAGGAGCTGCTCTGCCTGCTGACTTTGCAAAGCACTAACATGAAGAGGCGGAGGCAGCGTGACATTTAATGTGGGTCGATGATAAAGCTGGGGACTTCTGGGTATACGACCTAATGCTGTGCCAAAACCGTGATAGCTATCAAAAAAAGGACTGCACCGTGAGCATCACAAGAATCAGCTGAAACGATTGATGTAAGCTTCGTGTCTGTACTGTAGAAAATGTTGACACCAGAGGAGTTTAAAAACGGGCTTGAAAGTGAAGCTATCGGCGTACACCAGCCTACATTTCCCACAATCCTTTGCGCATGTCTGTGTCATTAGGCTGTACAGCGAGGACGACGGCCAGCTGACTTTGCAAAGCAGTAACATGAATAAACGGAGCTCGTGTCACATTTAATGTCGATGTGAAAATATATGGCGAGCAGTGTTTTGTTTGACAGCAGTGCGTGGAGCGGACTCGGCGCTGTCGTATGGTGTCGGCGTACATCCGCCTACATTTCCCATAATCCTTTTCGCATGTCTGTGTCATGACGCTGTACACTGAGAAGATGATCGGACGAAAGTGGTGATACGACAATGAAATGTGTGGGTCTGACGAGCAATGCGTGACAGCTGGCAGGCGTGAATTTTTTAGGGCTTAAATGGCAAAGAATGTAATGAGTAGCATGCGTGTTTACGTATGTGTTGAAATATGCATGATAGTATAAAACAGTCTATACCAGGAGTCGAACCCCAGTCTCCGGATAAAATGACTAGTGTGCTAACCGCTAAGCCAACAGATCAGATAATTTAATGTGACACACCTGCCCATACAGCAGTAGACTATGTAATGATGCTGTAAGCTTGCACAGAGCAGTGAAGTTAAGCTGGGTACTTCCGGGTATATGGGCTAATGCTGTGCCAAAACCGTGATAGCTATCAAAAAAAGGACTGCACCGTGAGCATCACAAGTATCTCCTGAAAAGATTGATGTAAGTTTCATGTCTGTACTGTAGAAAATGTTGACGGGAGAGCAGTTTAAAAACTGCCTTCAAAGTGAAGCGATCAGCTCTCTGGGGAAGAAAATTTCAATTGGAGTAGATGGAGGACTTTGCGGGATACCCGTGGCTCTGAAGCTCACTGAGACAAAACAATGTCAATGTCGAGGTTGAAACGAATTTCAGCCGAAAGAGGAGAAGTGTAGCTTCATTTTGATGTATAAGTCATATCTGTGGAACAAAGTTTGAACCTTTTATTGCAATTTATCCGCTAGAAATGTTGGAATTTTTAGGCGAAGCTCACGCTCTAACAGGTCACGTGACACGCTCTAAGAACAGAGAAATCCTCCAAACTTAGTGTTGCTTAAACAGTGATATCTCAAAAACTGTAGAAGACAGCAAAAAGCTGAACACATGTAAAAATAGTTGACAAGTCAGTGAATCTGGCAAAGCAAGAATGAAGTCTGTAGGTGGAAGTATGCCGCAGCTGTACAGCCTGAAAGTTGAAGCACTTTTCAGCAGACCTGCAAAAGTCTCCCATTCATTTCAATGGGAAAATATCTACAGAAAATCATTTTTACTGTAAAAACTGTAACAGTTACACATGTGAAAAATACAAGCCCAAATCTCCTGAACATGCTGCACTGCTCAATTTTTTTCTGTGAAAATCTGTGCAAATTTGAAAGCTGTGAAAAGGTCCAAATAGTTGAGGGAAGAAGAAGAAGAAGAAGAAGAAAGTCGGATAACAATATGTTGAAATGCTGACTCAGCATTTCAACATAACTATAAATGCCATCCAAACACTGACAGCTTCCACTTCAGTTGTGAGAATCGGCCAGCTGGTGTGAGCCGTCTGCCCTCTTGTGCTGCATGCTTGTATCTGATTTTTTTTTCTTATCTGTTTTTTTTTTTGTTTGTTTGTTTTATTTTGTTCATACTTTTTACAGTTAATCTATACCAAAACTGTATCACATAGTTTTACCTTTACTTTTAAAGCATCAGTTTAGTGGTACATAAGATTCTGTTTGTGTTTACAATCTTGAGCCATGAGACATCATGTATAAGATAAGACACTGTTCAGTTGACACAAGAAATGTTCTTAAAATGGTGAAAATGACATAAATTAGGGCTTTATTTTCTGGGAACAGTTTAAACTTTGGCTGTTTTATTGATTTTTTTTCAGTAAATACTGATGTTAACTTTTGGTAATAAAATGTGTTTTTCTATGTATTTTTTAATGACAGATTCACATAGTTCCACGCCATGGTTCCTGAAGATTCTCTCAGCAGCACCTTGAAGGCCGACCCAGTGCTCAACTAAAGCAAGCTAAAGACAGAGCTCAGTCTTAATCTACAGCAAGGAGGAGTTCAAGGCCTGCTGTGGTGCTGTGGACCTTATCCAGTTGTTCATGGAAAATAATCTTGGAGAGTTATTTTCAGAGACTGTCACTCTGCTAAAGATCCTCATCACCACACCCATGACCACTGCAGAAGCTGAGGTGCTTCTCAACCTTAAAAAGAATCAAAACTTTCCAGAGAAACACCATGAACCAGAACAGGCTAAATGCACTGGCCATGCTGTAAATGGAGGAGAGACTGGTGACAGAGATGATGGACTTCAATCGGAAGGTCACTGAGAAATTTGCAGCCCAGAAGGAAAGGAGGGCAAAATTTCTGTTCAAATAGTGCATATTTCAAAGTAGGTTGCATTGTGATTATGTTTTGTCTTTAGTTTCTTGTCACTGTTGTATGGAGCGCTTCTTTGGTTTGTTTCCTCCAAAGCTGCGCCCCCCTTAAATTTTTTGGCACCAACTGCCACTGGTACCGAAATCACTGCGTGCAGAAATGTTGAAACGCTTTCATGCTAGCCATGTAGGTGGAGATGCTTGCTATAGGCAGGCTAGCGACACACTCTACTGGCCGAATATGTGCGGAGAAATTAAGGACTATGTGAGCCAGTACTCAGCGTGCAATGAATACTCACATGAGCAGCAGCGTGAAACAATGATGTCACATGCACTACTAACACGGCCATGGCAGATTGTGAGTATGGACTTGTTCAGACAGGCAGGCAAAGACTTTCTGCTCTTCGTTGACCATTACTCAGATTTCAGGGAAATAGAATTGCTCCCAGATCAGCAGAGTCTACAGTGCTGGGGTGCAAGGCCCTGTTTGCGAGACATGGACAGCCTGACCAAGTGATAACAGACTGTGGTCCCCAGTTTGACAACAAAGCATTCAGAAAGTTTGCAAAGGAATGGGACTTTGACCATGTTAAGTCCTCACCCATACATCCACAGTCCAATGGTGAAGCAGAGTTGGCTGTAAAAATAGTAAAGAACCTGTGTAAGAAGGCAGCCTGTGCAGGCAATGACAGGTGGCTGGATATTCTACAGTGGAGGAACACACCCACAGAGGGCATGCTTAGCAGCCCAGCACAGAGACTGATGTCTCGGAGACTGAGGACCTCGCTTCCAGTCGCTGACACGCTCCTGGAGCTGAGCGTGGTTACTGGAGTGCCAGACAAACTGCGGTTGAAGCACCAAACTGCTAAGCTCTGTTATGACAAGTCAGCCAGGGACCTACCTGAACTGTTTGTTGGTCAGGGCATTAGAATGAAGCCATTGCCCAGGGACAGGACAGGCAGGTGGAAAAGGGGAGTTTGCCTGCAGCAGGTGGGCCCCAGATCGTACCTGGTGGATGTTGAAGGAACAAACTACCGGCGGAACAGGGTGGACCTGTGACCAGCAGAGGTGGGAGCGACAGGGTGCCACTCTGAGCAACACAGCGGGCAGTACAGCGGCCCTTCTATTGAGCAACCCAGTAGTCCACACCACAGTGCAGTGCATAAGGTAGTGGACTGTGACACCAGTGCCCAGGAGGTCAGGCCACCAGGGGACCTGCCACCCACACCGGGGCACAGGACGGCCAGTGGCAGACTGGTGAGGGTGCCAAACAGACTGAACCTTTAGATGGGACTTAAATTTTTGAGTGAGGTTCGGTTTTGTTACTGCATGATGTGTTTAGAAAAAACAAAAAAACAAAAAACCAAAACAAGGACGACGAGGAAGGACGGATGAGACCAGCTGCCAGTGAGTTACCGATGTATTCCTCCATGGCTTTTTTCTCGGGAGCAGACAGGGAATACAGCCGACCCTTGGGAGGGGTGGTGCCGGGAAGGAGATCAATTGCACAATCGTATGGACGATGAGGTGGCAGAGAGGTGGCCTTGGCCTTGCTGAAGACAGGGCTGAAGTCATGATACTCTGGAAGCACATTGGAGATTTCAGGTGGAGGCACAGTGCTCACAGGCTGGAGTGGGGACATGGCGTCCTTTAAACAGGTGAGGTGACAAGCGGTTCCCCAACCGCGAATGGCACTGGTGGACCAGTCTATTTGGGGGTTGTGTCGACGAAGCCATGGGAAGCCGAGGACCAGAGGCAGATCAGGGTAGTTAAGGATGTGGAACTGGATGGTTTCTCTGTGGTTACCAGACAGGAGCATGGAGACTGGGGTTGTTTGGTGGGTGATGATGCCCATCTCATGTCCGTCCAGGGCTTTAGCAGGGATGGGACGACCAAGTGGAACTTGCCTCAGACCCAGTTGTTCAACCACGTCCTTGCTGATGAGGCAGGAATCGGCACCAGAGTCTATGAGCGTGGCCAGGGTCTGGGGACCACCAGGCAGGAGCAGGCAGGCTTGGAGCAGGGGACGAAGAGTGTGAGAGGACTCGACAGTAAAGCTCACCCGTATCCCCTCCACTACAGATGAGCCTGCTCTTTTACTGGGCAAGCAGCAACGAAATGTCCTTGTCCCCCACAGTACAGACACAGTTGGGCTGACAGGCGTTGCCTCCGTTCAGCTGGAGTAAGTGAGGTGCGCCCCAACTGCATAGGTTCAGGCTCGGCAGATTCAGACGACAAACGTTGCCCCGCGGTCTTTCTTTGAGGTGGTCTTTGCACGGATTGACGACTGGGTCCCTGGCGTAGTGTTCTTCTCCGTGCCTGGATTCGGAGGTCGATTCTAATTGCCAGGTCGATGATTTCGTCGAGGGAAGACGGAACCTCATGGGAGACCAGTTCATCTTTTCTATAGTCCGCTAGTCCATGCAAGAAAGCATCGATCTGAGCTGAAGGGTTCCAACCACTTCGACTGGCTCAAGTGCGAAAGTCAATGGAAAAGTCCGATACAGATCGTTGTCCTTGTCTCAGATCGAGAAGCCCCGCCGCCACTTCTGATCTGGCCTGGCAATGTCCAAAAACCTTGCGTAATTCCGCAACAAAAAGCAGAAAAGCTCTGACAGGCAGGCGACTGACGGTCCCACTCAGCTGTAGCCCACAGCCGTGCCCGACCCGTCAGCTGATTAATGGTGAAAGCTACCTTGGCTAGCTCCGAGGTGAACGTGCGTGGCTGGAGGGCGAAGAACAGAGTGCAGTTCGTGATGAACGGTGAGCAGTTCTCTGGATTCCCATTGTAGCGTTCTGGAGCCCCCACACGAGGCTCGGGAGAGTCAGAGGCCAGGGCAGGAGCCGGAAACACAGTGGCAGGAGTGGAGCACGCAGGAGAAGGACCAACCAAGGATTGTTGTTGTTACTGGGCGGCTAATCCTGTCACCGTCTGGGTCAACGTGTCTACTGCACGTTGAAGGTGACTGGCAGATGCAGTTATCAGGCCTTCATGACTAGCCAGCACACCCTCAATTCTCTCCAATCTGTCCAGCGGAGAGGGCTTACTGCTCGCTGGGTCCATCTTTTGGTCAGATTGTACTGACACGGAGACAGAAAGGACCCAGATGCGAAACAGTTTCATTTGACAGGCACAGGAGAAGTGGAGTTGGGAGCAGGGATCGAACCCGCGATCTCAGGATCAGGAGCCGGTGACGCTGTCCTTTTGGCCACGCTGCAGCCACACACACTTTTGCCACACAGAGTCTTTAAGGTGGAGCGGGCTCAGACTCACTTGATCTTTCAAGGCAGGAAGTGATGTAGATTATCGAAGATCAGACGATCACCACCGATCAGGACTCACAGGCAGGTACTCGGCGTCACAAACAGGAAACAGGGTCGGATACCGGGGATCAGATGGCCACCACAGATCAAGACTCACAGACAGGCACTCGGCGTCAGGAACAGAAGGCAAGGTTGGCAACCAGGGATCAGGCAGGCAGGTAAGTGCAGAGCAGAAACAGGATGATACCTTGAGGTCTAGCCGAGGAACAGACAATGAAGGCGGAAACAGGAACAGAACAGGTCGGCAACGGGTGATCAGTCCGGATAGCTGGTCTGGTGTTCTTGGCATGAGAGCGAAGACGATCCGACGCCGAGTGAGTGTGGAGCTGGGGTTTAAGTAGGCGGATTGATTGCTGTAGATGAGGTGCAGGTGTGAGCAGGCGCGCAGGTGACAGGAGTTGAGCTGATTACGTGAAGGCTGGAGTGTGGCAGACTGAGACTGAGGCTGTGGCTGTGACACTATGACTTCTGTATGTTAATCTTACACCAACAGGTTTCTCAACAGAGATGTTAAAAAAGGCGGCTTTTTTAGCTTTTTTTTTTTATTTATTATAAAAATAAGTTTGATATTTTATTTTCTGTTGGTAAGTAGGTAAATTACAAAACAACTCACTCACCTTTTTTCAACAGAAACACACCAATATTACAAGGAAAAATCTCTTACATAATAAACCCCAGGAAGTTTAAACAGGGTGTTTGAAGGGGCATTTTCTTTAAAGAGGTAAAGCATATTTCTCTGTGAACTGAACATTTTTGTAAAAGGTGTCATGGTCTTCTGCTCCCCAAGCCCCTTCTAACAACATGAAATGCAAAGAAAATTCGATTTGCAGGACCTGAGACCTTTAAATTCACACTGCTCTCAAATGTTCCCAGAAAATATGTCACGATTTTCTTTCCTAAAAATCCACTCATATGTTGGATTTTAGTGTGTATATTAACCTCTCTGTTTTAGGCCTGTTTGACATAGGCTGTGCTACTGTAAATGATTAAGGAAACATTTTCACATAAATGGTTTAAGGACACATTAGCCCTTTTCACAGTGCCTTTACATAAAAGCACCACTTTGAGGCTCTGTTGTCTTTACACCTCAAGATGTTGCCTACAAATCAAAGATCATTATCAAAGTGTTTTTACTTAATAAGTTTATTTATCTTGTGTTTGTGCAAAGTGCTGTATTGGTAACTCAGTTATTATGTGTTTTGAAAAAAAAAAAACATTTTATTTGTTTTTGCACTGGGTGCACATCTTGCCTTATAAATGTTGATCTTTTATCTCTTGTTACAGGATTACAAAGGCCAGAAGCTGGCTGAACAGATTTTCCAGGGAATAATAGAACCTCTCCATTCTCTTCTCAGGAGAGCCTGCTTAAGGAACAGGAGTTCCCAGTTGAAAGAACAAGAAGCAACACCAACAGAGTTAGCATCAAGCTGCTAACTCAAGGGACAAAGGAGCAACTCGTGGTCTTCAGAGCCAGAAGTCGAAGGGACACAGCGGCCTGGAACCCACTAGGAAACCACCAAACGTGCAGTACTGGACTTTGCAGAGCAACACCCAAAAATGACACCTTTCGATACATGGACTTGGTAATGTAACTGGGCCTTTCAGAGTTTAGCGTAGCACGGCTAAACATATGACTTTTCGGTTTCTACAATCACTGCATTGATTTATTGAATATGCTTTTTGGGTTTTAAGCTAGGGCTAACTGCTGTGTATTTTAACATTACCACTTCATGTAGAGGCATCAACCTTAAACCAAGAAACCTTTCCGAACCTCCACCACTCCCCATGGGGACCTGACTGTAAATGCCTTTGTTTGAGCCATGTGGTGTTAAGACACTCTTTTGAGACAGCCATCTTGCCTTTCCTGTCACTTACACACACACACACACACACACACACGCACAGGTGCACACTTGTACATAGGACTTTGTTAGGTTAGATATTGTACGTTTTTTTATGTTTGGTTTGTCAATAAATGATTTTGAACACAAAGTCAGTTGCTGGTCTGTTAATGTTGCATAAGAATGAATCTTGCCAACCTCTTCTCTGCAGAACTCCAAATCCTCCAACTTTGACTGACAATTGATTGGGTATCTTTGGTTATTTTTATTAAGTTAATTATAAATCATGGTTCAAAATTGATAGTTACCTTTATGTGACTGACTTAATAAATTGACTATCATTTCCCTTTATGGGTGGTGCCCCTAGGTAGATTTAATGTAAATTAAATCCCATTAATTAATGTAAATAGTTATTTCTGATAGCCAATATTATTAAGTGACAGTGAATAGTTGTCCACTGATCATAAAGCACAACAATGATTAAAGACAAGGACACAGTAATTCATTTAGTTCTTATTCTATTCTTATTCTGGGCGTGTTCAGAAAAGAAAGATGAAACAGATGGACAGAAAATATATAGTGCAGATGAAACTGTCAAGTTGAATGTCAATATGTAGAAAAGGAAGTGCAAAGTAGGATTTTTTTTTCTTTTTTTTTTGGTTTGAGTTAAATTGTACAAATCAATATTGTTACGACCAGCCTAGGGGATACTGGAGGAAATATAAAAATGACCACTCCTTTTTCACTCCCAAGGTACACCAGCACAAGAGCACAAAAAAACAAGGTTTTGCAGTCCAAACAATTACTTTTTTTAAAATGGTTCTTTTTTTCCTTTTTACAAACTAAATCGATTGATTGATTGAATCTTTATTTCGAGCATAAACACAAATACATACATCCATAAAAGCAAAGGAATACATAAAAACAAAACAAAAGCAAACACACAAAACAAAATCCTCAAAGATGCCTAATGAAACAAAAGTCCAGGAAGTTAAGTATGCTAAATCAAAATTACCTCAGGGAAAGTAGGCTAAACTAAAACAACAAAACACTCTTATAAATCAAAAACCTTACCTGACCACCGAAGTAAAAAAAAATTATACAAACCGAAAGTGACTCCCTAATCAGAACAGGAGAAAACAAAAATCAAGCTCTACTCTCCCCTACATTATCTGACTGCTTAAACTTAAAGGTGCAGTGTGTAGAGTTTGGCAGCATTTCGCCAAACAGAAGCGGTGAATATAGGATATAATGTTTCTATGTAAAGTCAGTCAAAATAGGAGTACAATTATCCCCATAAAACGTTTGTTTTACTTTTATTTAGTTAGAAACAGCTTTAAAAAATGTATATTACCGCGGGCCGCATTCATGTAGGCCGACATAACGATCCGCCATGTCGTCTACGGGTGGATTTTAGGGACAAAAAGAACAAAACATGAATCTGTCCGCCAGTTCTGAAATCTACCTGGAATGCAGGCGAAGAAGAGGAGAGAGGACAACAACTGACCTATAATCTATAAAAGTAATGGTTACAAACCTTGTCACTTTAGTAAATGATCCCTCCGTGATTCACGATCCCTTTTGGTCTTAACAGGCCTCTGTCGCTCAGCAAAGTGACGTTTTGGTTACGGTTGGGCTCATTCTAGAATCTGAACGATAGATGTCGCTCAAATGCCAAATTCTATACACTGCACCTTTAAATTAGGTTCTTTCACACTACTTTTAATCCTTAGCAAAACATAAAATCACTCAATTACAGGCTACACAAAACATGGTTCTCTGAGAGCTGTGGCGAATGTTGGCAGTGAGGTAGGAGGAGGGTCAGCTTCTCTTCTCCTGCAGTCTTTTTAAAATGCCGGCCATCAGCTTTCAGCCAATCAGACGGCCTCACTCGCCCAAACTCCTCCAGTCAGCGTTGGGTGCGCCTGTCTGCTGCTGTCAAATCCCATCACTCCACACCTGCAGCATAGGTTAAAGCGAAGGAGCACAGAGGGAGGGAGGGAGGAAGGAAAAAAAATGTTCCTCTACACAATATAGCAAAACAATACAATAATTGACTCACAGTCATAACAATATACATTATATTGCCAAAAGTATTCGCTCACCTGCCTTGACTCGCATATGTACTTAAGTGACATCCCATTCCTAATCCATAGGGTTCAATATGACGTCGGTCCACCCGTTACAGCTATAACAGCTGCAACTCTTCTGGGAAGGCTGTCCACAAGGTTTAGGAGTGTTTATGGGAATTGTTGACCATTTGTGAGGTCACACGCTGATGTTGAACGAGAAGGCCTGGCTCTGAGTCTCTGCTCTAATTCATCCCAAAGGTGTTCTGTCAGGTTGAGGTCAGGACTCTGTGCAGGCCAATCAAGTTCGTCCACACCAGACTCTGTCATCCATGTCTTTATGGACCTTGCTTTGTGCACTGGTGCACAGTCATGTTGGAAGAGGAAGGGGCCAGCTCCAAACTGTTCCCACAAAGTTGGGAGCATGGAGTTGTCCAAAATGTCTTGGTATGCTGAAGCATTCAGAGTTCCTTTCACTTGAACTAAGGGGCCAAGCCCAGCTCCTGAAAAACAACCCCACACCATAATCCCCCCTCCACCAAACTTTACACTTGGCACAATGCAGTCCAACAAGTATCGTTCTCCTGGCAACCGCCACACCCAGACTCGTCCATCAGATTGCCAGATGGAGAAGCACAATTCGTCACTCCAGAGCACACAAGAACATTCTTTCACAAATGTTTGTAAAAGCAGTCTGCATGCCCTGGTGCTTGATTTTATACACCTGTGGCCATGGAAGTGATTGGAACACCTGATTCTGATTATTTGGATGGGTAAGCGAATACTTGTGGCAATATAGTGTATGTATGTATACCATTAATACAGAAGAAGTGGTTATCCAAATATAATAGCAGATCCAGGATTTTTTTCAAAGACTTTAATGACTTTGTAAGAGCAGTTTTCCACATTTTTGCTCATAAATTAAAAAGGTCTCAATGGATTTGGATGATGGAACCACTTTGAACTAGGAAACTGGTGCTCCTCCAAGCACCAATAAAGACAAGCAATGTTTTGAAAGAGTGATACTACTCACTCCTGTACAGTAGGTGGCAGTATATACCTAAAAGTTGTTTGCAATCTGCCAATCAAACAGAAGAAGAAGAAGCAGGATTTGGATGATATTTTCAGGGGATGTTGCTCATGGCAGAAGGGTGAAGTGATGATTTTTAGGTTGGGATTCAAATCCAGATGTAGATTAAATTTCCTTTTTAAGAAGGGTTTGTTAACACTGCACAAAACCGCAGTTTTCTACATTTTCAAGAATAACTCTGCCAAGCAGAGGTTTGCAAAGGTTTGAGTTCTCTGAGCACGTCTACTTTCAAGTGTTACATATTTGGACATTACTTGAGTTCTACTTGTAAACTGTTCTATAGTTCTCGCCCACAGATGGAAATATAAACATGCTTCTTGTCTTCCACATACTAAGGCTTTTGTAATGAAGATTTATCCTCTCCATCTCCAAGCACTTTTTGGACATTTTCTGGAGGGTTCTCATTTTTTGCTCATACTTTGAAGGTTAATGACAGTAGAGTTTGATATCTGACCTGGAGGTATTTCACCAGGTGACAGGCTCCTCTCTTCCTTCCGACCCTTCCACAGAAGCTCCAGGGGGTCTGTGTATGTCCTGTTTGGTTTCAATTCTGGAAAGATATTGACATAATGTCCCATCACTTCAATGTAACACACTTTCCACAAATAAACATCTTACTTTATTTGGGTTAGTGAGAAGGTGAAAATCTTCAGCTGCAGTACTGACATCACTTCCCACAAATTTACAATTTTTACTTCATGCACCTGTTATAAAATCAAACCCTTTGAAACTTGCATGTGACTTTTGTAAAACAGGTATCAATTTCACAATTTGCACAAGCGTTTTCATGGTATCCCACGCATCCATCTTTAAGAGTTGCATGCTGGTTTTTATGAAGGTTAGTCTAAGTTCAAGCAGGAAGACTGTTGTGTGTTCATTCCTTTACTTATTCATTCACTGAGTCTCCACTCATTCACTTTTACCCCTCTACCTCTTCCTCCATGTTTCACTCACTTAAGTCCTAAACTAAACATATTCTTCCCAGCTATGTCTGACCAATCATCCTGCTGCTGTTATATTCTCAAAATCAGGTCTTTTCTCTGCCACAGTCAAATGGTCGTTTCAGTGTGACTGCAGGAAACCTCTTCCACCTGAGTCACCTTTAAGCCATCTCACAAGGTCTGGCTTCTGAGACTCCTTGTCTCATCCTTTGTCTCTCCATCACCACCACAGTGTCTAGACTCCACAGTGGGGTATCCTGCCCTGTTATCGGCCTCACTACACCTTTGAGCAAATGAACACATCATGATAGAGACCAACTGCTTAAAACATCCCAATCACAAAAGATGTTGTTTATTCATCATTTATCAAACTATAAATAAATATTTGTTCACACATATTTAAGTCCCTGCCAATGACAAATTTGATAGAAAAAAAATAACCTGTCCTGCCTGAGCTTTGTGGGAAGCTGTAACAATTTTGAAGGCTGAAGATCATAACCTTTTAACCAACAAAACAAATCCCTGAACATGTAAAAACACATGCAGAAAACTGTGTTAGGTTCAAGGCATCTGCTGTTAGCTTTGAGGAAAATTCATTTCCCCATGTGGATTTTTTACATGAAAAGCTGCAGATCTGTGTCTTGTTTGTAGGCTGTTAATACAGTGGCATGTGTTACAAAGCCTAAATAACTTTAAGGCCACATTTTTACTCATTTTCAACAAGCCTACTCTGGTTCTAGATGTCCTCGGAAAATTTTGTTTTAGGAGTTTTAAGTTTCTTGTCCTAAAATCCTCTCTTATTATGTTGAAATGCTGAGTCAGCATTTCAACATGTTGTTATCCGACTTTATTCTTCTTCTTATTATTATTATTCTTCCCTCAACTATTTGGACCTTTTCACAGCTTTCAAATTTGCACAGATTTTCACAGAAAAAAATTGAGCAGTGCAGCATGTTCAGGAGATTTGGGCTTGTATTTTTCACATGTGTAACTGTTACAGTTTTTACAGTAAAAATGATTTTCTGTAGATATTTTCCCATTGAAATGAATGGGAGACTTTTGCAGGTCTGCTGAAAAGTGCTTTAACTTTCAGGCTGTACAGCTTCGGCATACTTCCACCTACAGACTTCATTCTTGCTTTGACAGATTCACTGACTTGTCAACTATTTTTACATGTGTTCAGCTTTTTGCTGTCTTCTACAGTTTTTGAGATATCACTGTTTAAGCAACACTAAGTTTGGAGGATTTCTCTGTTCTTAGAGCGTGTCACGTGACCTGTTAGAGCGTGAGCTTCGCCTAAAAATTCCAACATTTCTAGCGGATAAACTACAATAAAAGGTTCAAACTTTGTTCCACAGATATGATTTATACATCAAAATGAAGCTACACTTCTCCTCTTTCAGCTGAAATTCGTTTCAACCTCGACATTGACATTGTTTTGTCTCAGTGAGCTTCAGAGCCACGGGTATCCCGCAAAGTCCTCCGTCTACTCCAATTGAAATTTTCTTCCCCAGAGAGCTGATCGCTTCACTTTGAAGGCAGTTTTTAAACTGCTCTCCCGTCAACATTTTCTACAGTACAGACATGAAACTTACATCAATCTTTTCAGGAGATACTTGTGATGCTCACGGTGCAGTCCTTTTTTTGATAGCTATCACGGTTTTGGCACAGCATTAGCCCATATACCCGGAAGTACCCAGCTTAACTTCACCGCTCTGTGCAAGCTTACAGCATCATTACATAGTCTACTGCTGTATGGGCAGGTGTGTCACATTAAACTATCTGATCTGTTGGCTTAGCAGTTAGCACACTTGTCATTTTATCCGGAGACTGGGGTTCGACTCCTGGTATAGACTGTTTTATACTATCATGCATATTTCAACACATACGTAAACACGCATGCTACTCATTACATTCTTTGCCATTTAAGCCCTAAAAAATTCACGCCTGCCAGCTGTCACGCATTGCTCGTCAGACCCACACATTTCATTGTCGTATCACCACTTTCGTCTGATCATCTTCTCAGTGTACAGCGTCATGACACAGACATGCGAAAAGGATTATGGGAAATGTAGGCGGATGTACGCCGACACCATACGACAGCGCCGAGTCCGCTCCACGCACTGCTGTCAAACAAAACACTGCTCGCCATATATTTTCACATCGACATTAAATGTGACACGAGCTCCGTTTATTCATGTTACTGCTTTGCAAAGTCAGCTGGCCGTCGTCCTCGCTGTACAGCCTAATGACACAGACATGCGCAAAGGATTGTGGGAAATGTAGGCTGGTGTACGCCGATAGCTTCACTTTCAAGCCCGTTTTTAAACTCCTCTGGTGTCAACATTTTCTACAGTACAGACACGAAGCTTACATCAATCGTTTCAGCTGATTCTTGTGATGCTCACGGTGCAGTCCTTTTTTTGATAGCTATCACGGTTTTGGCACAGCATTAGGTCGTATACCCATAAGTCCCCAGCTTTATCATCGACCCACATTAAATGTCACGCTGCCTCCGCCTCTTCATGTTAGTGCTTTGCAAAGTCAGCAGGCAGAGCAGCTCCTCTTCCTAGTCATCAGTCTACAGCGTCATGACAGAGAAATGGAAAACAATGCGCAAGGTAAGTGGGAAATGTAGGCTTTCACATTCATTTCACAAGGAAATACTACGTGGCAGTGCGCTCGACTATGACAGCTCTGACGCCCGCGGACATTCTGCGCGGACTCTGCTCTACAGTCTGTCAGACTCTGGGTGGATACGCAGGTATACGCAGCTCTTGTTTTCACTCACTCACTGTTTTCTAAATAATAAATTCATCCTGAGGGGTCCTCCATCACTTATTCTCCATGATATCAGGTCAATCTTTGATGGATCAATCTTCAAATACAATCTACTGGTGGAGCGGTTCCCAACCTGTAGGTGGAGGCCCATTGTGGGTCTCAGAGCTGTTTTCAGTGGATGCTGTATTAATCTGGTCAAATTGTGGTAAAAATGTCTTCAGTGTATGGAGGCCCTAAGAGGACAAACATCATCAGAGTATGTCAGATTATACCTACTAGAATAAACCAGACTACACACAAATATTACACTGTTTTATATGTCTCTACTCAGATATTCCTGTCCAGATTTAAAAATTCATGTATGTAGGCTATTATTACTTTGAGTTTGATGTTCAAGTATAGATTTGTTGATTTAAAAATGAAGTAGTGACAGCTTTGACTTAGATGTTAACTTGAGCAGATCCAGTTTCTAATGACATTCTGACCGTTAATGTCCACTCCTTATTGTCCTCCAATGAAAATCACCTCTGTTTACATTAATGTTCAAGTCAGATGCTTTTATACTGGATAGTTCATAGTGTTGTGGACTTGTAGCCTACAAATTGATGCCAAAACATTTTTCAGTTACGAAAGGAAAATGTAATCTAGGCTAATTATGCATATTCAATTGCACTTCATAATTTAACCCTTCAAAGCCTGAATGCACAAATAATGGCCAGAACATACATTTTTTTTGGAGCTGAAATGTTTATTTCACTTCCTACTGAAATCCAACAAAATCACAATTTCCATAACATTTATCATATATATATTTTTAGCGGCAAAGTTGCTGACTCTCCCTCCGGCCGCCCAGGTCAAATTCTGGCAAAGGCAGTTGTACTTTTCAACTGTGTGTCCAATACATCTGATTACTACAGCTCCTTGATGTATGCATCTGGCTGCTGTCCTCTCAGTCTGGATGTCACAGGTTGTCAGTCATTCAACCTTTCACTACCAATACTACTTTATTCTTTTCATGTCTTTACAATGCAAATTTGATAACATATTTCACACTTCTGCTACTGATTACCATCTTTGTCATTTTAGCCCTAACAAATTTTACTCTTTTAATCATAGATTACAACTTCTTCATGGTGGCCAAACATTTCTACAGCTTTCTGCAATTTCCTTTCACATTTATTCATTTTCAGCTTTCTTTCACAACTGTAACCATTTTTATTACACATTTCCCACATTTGCAGCTGGGCTTTACTGCTTCCAACTATTTTATGTCACATTTTACATTTTCAGCTTTGTTTGCATTGCTTTTAGCCATTTCATTTCACAGTTCCAGCATTCAGACTCAGCATTTCAACGCATTTGCTGCAAGGAAATGCAATTTTTCTAGTTTTCAGCAAAACTCCTTCAAATTTTAAAAAGTCAAATAAATAAACTTTACATTACAGGAGTCTGTTTCCATCTGCTAAAACTTTTGAATACTTTAACTTTGTACTGTTATGTGCAGTATTCAGTCAGCAAAAACCACCAACAGAATGTATAATTTCAGTATCTAAACAGAACATTTTATCAAAGCAACTAAACATATGGTATACAATTATGTAAAATGACAATACTGTATATATTTATACTGATATTTGTTATTTTTTATCACATGTTTAGTTACCATAATAAAACTACACCATTTAGAAACAAGATGATACATTCTGTTGGTCTGTCTTCATTGATTTTATACTGTGCACAATGGTACAAGCTGGAAAGGCACAAGGCAAGTGTCAAATCTAAAAGCTCCAGTAAATTGAAAAATGATTCTGTAATGGACATACACCTAAGAGGTAAAGAATTTGTGTTGTTTACACTTTTGGGGCTAATAAAACCCCACTGTTCTCACCAGTACATTGCAACACATAACTTGATAGCATTATCAAGTCTTCTTTTTGTAATTTTTCAAAGGCTTTCACACAATGTAACAGTAACATTTAATGAGCAGTGCAATAAGCTTCTGCAATAATCTGCATGCACTTGTGGATAATATTAATATTACAATTTCTCCTATCTTGCTCCTGCTTTGCCATGATTTTAAAAAATATATTTTTATAGGTCCCTTTATATAATATTTTCATCGAAATAATGTATCAAATTTGTCAATTAAATTTAAAATTAACTTTCAGTGGGGTAAAAACAAACTTACCCACCCAATAAAAGCCCCAATTCCTCCTAAAAGTATGTTGTTTTTGTAAAAATATGCAAGAATTAAAAACTATAGAGATTTTTTAGAACTTAAGTCTGCAAAAGGATAATGTTCTACTGAACAAAGAATTTATATCCTCTTGGCAAACTCATTTTGTAGCTCCTAATCTATGGTTTTGTGCCATGTGTGACATAAAATGGAAAACTTTGCCCCTGAATTATGTTATGTCTACTCGGTAAGACACATCCTAATCTGATCTTCAGTGTAGCATAGCCTCTTAATGATTTTCTTCTCTAATGCAATCTCACCTCTCCTGTGATCCTCTGATGGTCCTCTGGACGGAGTACCTGACACCTCCTCGCTGCATGGGAGCATCGGTCGGACGCGTGAGGATACGTGAGATACTTGCGCATGAGTAAATCATATCTGCTGCGGTGACGTGTGGATATGATTGACAGCGCTCGTTGTCCAGTCACAGGAGGAAAAGAAACATCAGAACAATTCTGATTCGCTGCCAGTCAAAGTGGGAGTGTCCGGGGCGCACCTGCCTGCGCCCTGGGGACAAAGTTGAAGCGGCCAATCCCAAAGACGCCTCAGGTCACATGCTGAGCAAAAGTTTAAGGACTTGCATAGACACCCATTAGGCCGGCGCCCCTCTGTACGTAAACTATGTTTTCACAACACAGTTACTACGTAAAAACATTGTGAAACCCCTTTTATTGAATGGTGACAGGTGCTGCTGACAGACTATTACTATGTGGTAAAAATAAATGTTTTTATCCATTATTTTTTATAATTTAATGAGAAATTATGTTGTGTTTAAGTAGACTTGCTCTGTCGAATTTTGGAGGGGGCGGCGCCCCAGCGACCCCTATTGACAAACCGCCACTGTTCGGTACTATGACTCGCTGGCTTTTGAAGAGCACTCCGTCTTGTGCACTGATCTCGTCTCTGATTGACCAGTATTCTCTGATGGCCAGAGGGGTGTCCTCCCGGTGATCTGGCAATGCCTGGAGCACGGCTACCTTCAGCAACTGAAGTCCTCCATCTTCCTCAGTGTGTCTCCTGATCTGACGCAGCCGGTGGCTGGTGACATTCAGGTAATCAGCCTGGTTTATCTGTTCAGTGTCCTCCTGCGCCCTCTGCAGGCTACAGATGCTGTGTTTTTATGTATCTGGTGTCAGTCCTCTGTGGTGAGACCGTGGCTCTGCTCAATGTGTCACTGATGTGCATGTCTGGGCCCTGCTTGTATACTACCTTGAGGCTGTAATTCTGGAGCGTGAGTAGCATGCTCTGAAGACGTTTGGGGGCAGTGAGGAGGGGCTTTCCAAAGATTGAGATGAGTGGCTTATGATCTGTTTCTGCTGTGATCTCCTCCCGTCCATACAGATAATGATGGAACTGTTGGCATGCGAACACAATACTCAAATACTCCTTCTCAATTTGAGCATAGTTCTGTTCTGTCGGAGTTAGTGCTCGTGATGCATAACCTATTGGCTGACCCTCCTGCAACAAACAGCAGCCAAGTCCTTTCTGACTCGCATCACTCTGTATAGAGACTGGCTTGGTCACATCATAGTATTTCAGGATTGGAGCCACCGTGACCAGACACTTGATTTCCTCAACTGCAGCGTCATGCTTTGGAAGCCAGTGCCATGGAACATGCTTGTCCAGAAGCCGGCATAGTGGCTCACATACCTCTGAGAGGCGTGGCATGAATCTTGCAAGGTAGGTCACAAACCCTATTAGTCTTAGCACTGTCTTCATGTCCTTGAGGTGGGGCATGTCCTGGACAGCTCTGACTTTCTCTGGATCCGCTCTGAGACCCTCTGCTGACAGAATGTGCCCATGAAATTTGACCTCTCTGACCCTGAACTGCAGTTTCTTTAGACTTAGTCTCAGCTTAACCCCTCTGCACCTGTCCATGAGTGCTGTCAGTTTTCTGTCATGGTCTTTTATGGCTTCCTCATCTGTGTCCCCACACCCAACCACCAGTATATCATCTACAATGGGTTCTACCCCACTGAGCCCTACCAGTAGCTCATGTTGCTTTCGCTGGTATATCTCTGTAGCTACAGACACCCCGAAGGGCAGCTTTAACCAGCACTTCCTGCCACAGGATGTCCAAAATGTGGTTGTGAAACTGCTTTCCTCATCTAGCTTGCACTGCAAAAAAGTGTCACGCGCATCTACAAGGGTGAAAACACGGGCCCTGGGCAGTTTGTACAGCACATCCTCAAGTGTTGGCATTATGTAGTGAGATCTCCTCAAGGCTAGATTTAGTGACTTGGGGTCCATGCAAATCCTCAGCTTCTCTGGCTGCCTGACGATAACCATGTTGCTAATCCACTCGGTTGGTTCTGACACTGAGGCTAAGTGTCCATCTCTCTCATACTTATCTAACAACTGAGCTTTGACTGCATCTCTGAGAGCCACCGGAACATTACGTGGAGAAGCCTGTACTGGAGTAACACCCTTGTCCAGTTCAAAATGAACCTCCCCTGGGATTGATTCAACTGGGGCATTGAAAACATCATCATAGGTATGGACAAGGTGCTGCCTAGTCATAGGCTCTGAGCTGCTGTGCCCCACCATAAGTAGCTCTCTAGGTATGGTGAATTGCATCAAACCTAGACATTCACTGGTTTGGCCTCACAACAGGGGTCTCTGTCCGCTCCTCACTATCTCGAAACTCAGCTTGTGTGTTTTTCCTCTCACTACACACTCTGTCTCAAAAATGCCAATGGATTGCATTGACGGGCCTGAATACAGTACCAGTCTGGTCTGGCTTGGTTATAGCTTTGCCTGGGGTGCTAGTCTCCTCACATCTTTTATGCTCATTACATCACAGGTCGGCCCTGAATCTAACTGGCACCTCTGAAACCCCCTGTTCATTTTGATAGTAGCAAACCATTTCTTCCCACATCCCTGCACTGTTCCAATGCTTTCTGCTGTGTATATTTGTGCCTTAGGGTCTGGTGGCATGTTCCCTCTTCATGCATGTTCTTGCAGAGTGGTTTGCAGTTCCACAATAGCGACAGTTCTTACCATATGCAGGGCGAAAGTTCATGCCCACGCCTGTGCGTGTTGCCACAAAATTTGCATATGGTGCCTCCGTTTGTGCCTGGCGCCTGATTCTGAGACCTGTCATGACGAGCCTGCCTTTGTGCAGCCCATGGCCGACAGCTGTCTGTTACATGCACCGTCTCTGGTATCCTGTCCTGTGTCATTGCTTTCAAGCTCAAGTCCGTCATTTCTGCAGCCTGACATATTTCAATGGCTGACTTAAGTGTGAGCTTTTTTTCTCTGAGCAGGCGACAGCGTACTGCCTCCTCACACGCACCTAGTACCAGTCTGTCTCTTATCAAATCCTCTTTAAGTTCTCCGTACTCACAGGATGCAGCCTTCTCTCTCAGCCGCGTTACAAACGCATCGATGGGTTCCCCCTCGTCTTGCTTGCAGTTGCCAAAAATGTATCTCTGAAAAATCACGTTCCTGGCCGGCTTAAAATGTGGCTCCAAAGTCAAGGATAGCCGTGGGGTCCTTCGCCTGCTTGTCTGAGAGCCCCAAATTATGCTTGTATATGTGGCGACATTCACTGCCCATCACTCTCCACAGGGTGGCTGCCTTTACCTCCTTCCCTTTTTCCGTTAGCCCCGTCGCTAGCATGTAATCCTCAAACTCTGACCTGAACTTGTCCCAGTTGTTAGCGAGGTCGCCAGTCAACTTCATCTCACTTGGCGGCGGTATTGCATTGTGATGCCGATGCCTCTCTATTTTTTCTTACTTGAACTCAGATACTGGATTAGTTCACTTCTGACACCACCAATAAATCAAAAATAAAAGCTCAAAAAGCCACCTTTTTTAACATCTCTGTTGAGAAACCTGTTGGTGTAAGACTAACAGACAGAAGCCATAGCATTTGTCTGCAGCAGTCTGTATTCAGTACTGGCGCCAGAGACAAGAACATCACTTCGTGTTTCCTACTTGGCTGTATCATTTACATACAAACACTAGAGGGTGAGCTAACCCTATAGAACAGTCCAGTAACAAAACCGTCCCTGTCTCAGTTTGCGATGGTTTAGTGCTCCATGTAGTGGTCTACATGAGTGCAAACAGAGAAGATACTGTTCATAGAAGTCTAATAACAAGAACAAGCTTTGTGTAGTCAAAAAGATATGTATGAGTGTCAGCCATCATTAAAGGTGAATTTTGAGTATTATGAATAGAAAAATAAAAAATATGATTTTGCATATGTATTTGTTGGAGGTTGTGATGTTGGTAAAAAAAAAAAAAAAAGGCAAAAACCCTTTATACACTGGATTACAGTAGGTGAAAAAGATCCATCTCTTTCTGGGCTGTGGGGGCTAAAGCCTGTCCCAGCTGACATTGGGCAATTTGGAGTCACCAATCAACCTGACCAGGCTGCTTTTGGTCTGTGGGAGGAAGCCAGAGGGCTAAAGAGAACCAATGCATGCTTGGGGAGAACATGCAGACTCCACACAGAGAGACCCTGACCAACAGGGAGATCGAACCAGCAATATTCTTGCCGCGAGGCATGTACACAACCTGTTGCACTTTACCATGAAAATATATGCAAATGTGATATTAACCATCAACGATAGAGGGAAAATGCCTACAAGTCCTTGCACATGATGACTGATTTTTTCATTACAGGCCCGTAGCCAGCCTTGTGAAGGGGGGGGGGTCTTTTTTTCTAAAAAGTGGACTTCACCACCCGCCCCCCCTAAATACACAAGCACATTTCATACGTTTTAATTTATACTTTTTATTGATTAAACTTTCACTTTTACATGACATTTCTCTCCCCAGTTGTCTCTCTGTTTTCCTCTATACGTCTCTTTTGCTCTCCTCTGTTGACATGAGTTAATTATGAATTAATTAAATTTAAGTGTACCACCATCCAAACTTTCTTTTAACATGAATTAATTATTTGAATTAAATTTAAGTGTACTGTCTCTATATCATTCAAATTTTCCTTCAAATGTTGTGATGTGACCATTTTTGGCCACTATAGGCATACTTTCTCTTCTAATGTGGCAGTGGATGAGCTGGTACTCATCACATTTGGTACAGGTGATTATTTTTAGATTAATGTTCAAATTCCAAACACAGCATATTACAGCAATTTTCACCATGTAATTCATTTTTATATAAAAAAAATTCTGATAATGGTCACTTTTCAAATGTATAATTTCCCATTTTCAACCCTCTCACTGCCAGTGTTTCTGTGTCTTTCTCCTTGTCTGTCTCTCTGTAGCTCACCTCTGCTGTCTGTTGTCTGTCTCTGCTTCTCTCTTCTGCTGCATGTCTCTGTTAACATGCATTAATTCATTGAATGAATAAACATGAATGAATTTAATGGAAATGAACCATCTCTATTATCATCCAAACATTCCTTTTACTGTGAATCAATGAATTGAATTAAATATAGGTGTACTATTTCTCTACTATCGGACAGTTGTCTTTCTCTTAGTTGTAGCTCTCCTTGTGTCTCTGTTGCTCTCTTTTGATGTCTGTCCATCTCTGTTGCTCACCTTGCTTCTTATTGACAATTGGAGACCCATAACTCTATTAAATAATGATTACAAGATATTTGCCTTTGAGTGGCCCTAATACGCCGTCGTAACTGTGCTGTACATTGCCCAGTGACGAAAAACTCTGGACTGCTGATAATTTCCTGTGCTTTCAAAAATCTCGTTAGTAGCGCTGAGTTCGGACTAAGTTTTACAAGCAGATTTCGAGTATCTTAAATGTCTTGTAACGTTTCGGTGAGTGAGGTGTTGTGAAGGATCATGGATAATTACAGTTTCATCAGGGTCGTCGGGAAAGGCGGCTTTGGGGAGGTGAACTTGGTGGAACACAAAACAGACAGAAAACAGGTGAGTAGCACAAAGGATTTATTACATTAGACAGTCGTTATGGTAAGCAACGTTCAGCATGAGCAATGTGGTTCATAACAACTTAGCTTTACGATACATACCCCGCCAGGCCAAAGATTAGTAGTATACTAGTATACTTAAAGTTCATTTTAAGTCTACTTGAGTATAAGTGTAGCAAGTATACTACAGACCATGTATTTGTATTGTACCGTAAAGTATACTAATTAAATCGTTCTTTGGACTAAATCGGAACATTTTTAAGTATACTTTTTAAGGTCGTTTTTTAAGTTTACAAAAGTACACATTCAAGTTTACAACAAGTACACTTATCTATATATTACTAGTGTACTTGTATGTACTTCTAATCCACATTTTAGTTTACTGAAGTATACTCAAAGTATACCAGAAGTGAATGGATCTGAGTTTTTCTAGTGTTCATGTCCATTTACCTGGGATTAAGTGTCTTGCCCAAGAACAGGGCTTGAACCTGCAACCACCCAATTACTGACCAAGTGCAATGTCCAACTGCACCACTGATGCTCCACAAGTACAGTCTTCTATATACTGAAATTGTACTAGTCATATTCTAGTTCACATTTTAGTGTATTGAAGCTTACTTAAAGCATACCACAACTACACTCGTCTATAAAATGCCAGCAAATATAGTAGCCAGCCTGTAGACAAACATATTTTTATTTCTATTTCTATTAATTTACATTTTTGAATATATTCATCTTTTTTTAAATATCTTTTTATCTGCTGTACAAAGCTGCTACTTGAATCTTAATTACCCTGAGGGAGTCTTCCAAAGGGATTAATAAAGTTCTATTTTATCTAATCTAATCTAATTGTACTAGTTATGTACCTCTAATCCACATTTTAGTTTGTTGAAGTATACTTTAGGTATACTTTTATGAACTAAAAATTACTTTTTTTCACTATTTTAATTGTTGTTATACTCCAAGTAAACTTGAAAGTTTGCTTAGCATATTACTTGTAGCATACTATTATATTCTTGAAATATACTTCAAGTATTCTTAAAGTTAACTCATGCTATATGTATGCTAGACTGCAATGTATTTAAAAAATCACAAGACAGAAGGTTGAGAACAAGTTTGATATATTTAACATTTTAAAACATACCATACAGTGTATTTCCAAATACCTGTTTAAATCATTAAAGATGTGCATTTCAAAAACAAAGAGCCTCTATAAATTCAAGCCTTCTTTGTTGAAAAAAATTAAAGAAAAATGCACATTTGCATGAAAAAATGTAGACATAGTAGTCTCTCCAAGATCAAGTCCTTCTTTGTCAAAAATAGTGAAGGAAAAAGTTTGTATTTGCTTGTAAAAATGTAAAAAAAATAGTCTGAGAAGTGAGTGAACCTGAGCACACATAGTATTTAGTGTAAACTTTTAAACTACAGCACTTTATTATCTTCAACATCTAAGTTTATAACAGGGGTAATACCTCATAGTAAATGCGTGTAGTGAAAAACCTTTTTATTCAGCCAAACTACATGTAAGCAAAATAACTTGACCTATTCTTAACGTGGATCAAGATATACTAAGTATTAGTACTTTGTGGCAGGAAAAAGAAAGTATACTAAAGTATAAGTATAAGTTTTAGTATTAAAGTATAAGTCTTAGTCTTAGCATTAATGTACCTATTCTTAGAAATTTCTTTATACTTTTCAGTATAAGCCAAGTAAACTTCACTATACTATTCTTAAGTATATAAAGTATGGTAAATAAAAAGTAAACTTCAAATATCCTGCTTCAGTTTTAGTATAAAATAAGTATACTTGAATGAACTACTTTTTGCTAAGGGACACAGTGGTCTAGAAAAGTGGTTTTCAGACAGTTTGTGCTCAAGGTTCACTCACATAAGATCATGCTAATATGTCAACGCTCTACGTTTAGAGCATGAAAATCAGCCTCCTTAACTCTGTGTCACAACCTTACCGGTGTTTATTTCTATACTAACATCTGATAACAATCAGTCCTCATCGGTGTTACTCAAGAGCAGGGGTACCCAACGAGGTGCCCGTGAGCACCTGGTAGCCCGCAGGGAGCCAATGAGATGCTCTCAGGGGACATTTGAAAAATAACACAAGCTACCATTACAGAAAATAATGGACATTTTTTTAATTTCAATTGTATGTTTGCTAATAAATCACACTTAATAAATTCAAAAATAACAAATGAAATGTGCACTAGATTTTAAAACAGCCTAGTTTTCCTAAATTTTGACCTGCATGGGTTCAAAGTTTACATTGATGCTGACACAGAAATATAATAATTGAGGTTGCATGTAAGTATATTATTCTCATTTAATGTAATAATCCTAGCATTGTTAGGAATAATTAAAACTAAAAAAGTAAACATACAGTGTCGTATGAATCCTATCAAATGCTTAATATTTATTATTTTTCATTGAATGATAACATTTTTTTTACTTAAGAATATTAAATCAAGCAAGTAGCCCTCCATAATACTCCTCATCTTTAGGGTAGCTCTCAGTCTCAGAAAGGTTGGTGGCCCCTGCTCTAGAGATATTGGTTTCAAGGAGAGTTTATTTAAATGTTGCTGAATGTTGTCAATTTGATGACACACATTTAAGCCTGGCAGGTCATTAATGTAAAACTGGGTGAACTAATAACTCGGGAGTGATCATTAAGGATGCTGCATATAAGTACGATATCGGAACCAGCAGATAATTGTTTAAGGAGCAGAGCAGCAGTAGGTCCAGATATGTTGCAAAATTTTGATGCTTTTGCAGCTTAGATAAGCTTTTCAAGCTTTTTTTTCCAGAGGGAGAAGCGGCAGACAAATGCACCAGCGTCCTCTCCACCTGAACCAATTGTGTAAAGCAATGCAAACTCTCTTGACTATTGAACACGTGTTATTGTTCATGTCATGCTTTATCAATGCCTGTTATGTTTCCAGCTTGTTTGATGTTTTTCTTTGTTGATTTCTGTCGTCATACATATCTATGAATAAATCATTGTCCTAAATGCCAATGTAAGTTAAAATAACAAAATATTATAGAGGGACAAATATGAAGTTTTCCTTCATCTAAATTCACTCTGATTGATTGTGCTATTTTCTTCCCCAGTATGTCATCAAGAAGATGAATTTAACCACCTTCTCCAAGCGGGAGCGTCATTATGCAGAGCAGGAGGCGCAGCTCCTATCCCAGCTGCAGCATCCTAACATTGTGACGTACAGGGAGTCCTGGATAGAACACGACCATCTGTACATAGTGATGGGTTTCTGTGAAGATGGTGACCTTTATCATAGACTCAAACAGCAAAAGGGTGAACTCCTACCAGAGAGGCAGGTGGTGGAATGGTTTGTCCAGATAGCCATGGCACTCCAGGTAATATGAGAGATGGAAAAACAGAGGCTGGTTGAGTTTCGTACATAATTTGTGATTATAATAAATAACAATGCATCTGACAGTGCTGGTTTGTGTTTAACTTTGCAGTACTTGCACGAGAGGAACATCCTTCACCGGGACCTTAAAACACAAAACATCTTTTTGACAAAGACTAACATCATTAAAGTCGGCATTGCACGGGTGTTGGAAAACCAGAATGATATGGCCAGCACACTCATAGGAACGCCATACTACATGAGTCCAGAGCTCTGCTCTTATAAACCATACAACCACAAGGTAACTAAGATCTTCCTTTACTCATTTAGTCCTGTTGCAACATTTGATTATTTTGATATTACTGATTTAAATTTCTTAAAATGTCAATGGGAATTCAGGGCAAATGTGATGACTTGCAGTTAAGGCTAGGGGTGGGAACTGATACGATTTTACTGACTACAATGCCGTCACTAGTTCTTCTTATAGAGCCCCTTATGCCTATTATCTACTCCTGTTGATTTTCTGTACGGAAAAAGAAACAGGCTAACACAGTTTCCTGTGTCAACAACATCAAACACATGTCACTTCTGTTAATCAGTGCTGTGCTGCTGTGCTCAATCAAATCATTAATCAAATGTAAAATAATTATAATTATAATCATATGACAGGTTGTATTTTTTTAAATTTTTATTAATATGATTGTTTGACGTAGCAGTGTGTTGTAGTCATGGTCAGGCTAGTCTAGTGTATTGCTTGTCAGCACCTATGCCAGCATCTGTCAGGCCTGTAAAGTTTCTGCACTTGTTTTACTCTTCCATTGACAAGAATGGTTAAAATGGCTCCATTTATTAAATCACACTCTACTATTTAAGTTTTAGAGGCAAAGGAGAAAAGGGAACACATCAGCTTCTGCAGGTCTGTTGTGTTTCTGCTTGAAACTCCACAAATTGACTAAATGGCATGTGTACATACATTTAAAGGTCCCATATAATGCAACAACCACTTTTTTTAAGGGTTTTGAGGACATTTGAGATATTTGGCCTTCCTCCCAGCCCACAAAATGTGATAGTAGACAACAAAACCTGTATTTAGCAGGCTGCATAAATGTAAACTCATGATATTCAGTGAGCTGTTGAGTCTGTGGATATACTGTTATGTAACAGTGTATTTTTGATTTGCATACCTAACCTGGTTGGTCTACCTGCTTAGACCCCCTCCCCCCTTGTGGGAGAGATTCCTCTGTGAGGAGCAGCCATGTTGTTTATATTCTTAGTGAGAGATCGGTGTTCAGCATGTCTAAGCTCAGAAGCTGTCACTGCTCGGTTGTTGGCTGTAAACAGCCACATACTGTATATCTTCACATATAGTCTACCAGCCTATATGCAACAATGGCATGCAACAATGGCAAAGAAGAAGAAGAAGAACCTTTAATATTTTTTACCATCCCAATCCTGATACTTCACTCTCTATGCTGTTATTTGCAGATAACATTATGCCAGTCATTTTGTGCATTTCTATAACAAATTAATATTTTTCCTTATTTCTGTAGTCAGATATATGGGCCTTGGGCTGCTGTTTGTATGAAATGTCAACATTGAAGTTTGCGTTCATTGCCAAGAATATGAACTCACTAGTCAACCGCATCGTGGAAGGAAAGTTGGGTTACGCCTTTTAATGTATATCCCATCAGAGAATTTGTAATTTGTTTGTTTCCAAGTGACAAAAATGTAATAGCTGATAAGATCCTGAAATTTGTTTGACCATGTCCTCTGACTCTTAGAGTGTCAGAAGACATGGTCAAGTGTTTTTACAGTGATTTATATAAATGTTTCTGGTTTCCAGCTACCACAGATGCCCAGCGGGTACGATCCTCAGCTGGGAGAGCTGATCAAGAGCATGCTGTGCAAAAGACCTGATGACAGGCCTGATGTCAAGCTAATTCTGCAGCAGCCATATATCCAAAGATATGTTGCAATGTTACAGGAGGCCACGAAAGAGTAGGTGGCATTGACAGCAGGCCTTTCTGTTGTCTTCTGGATTTTCATTTAAACTTTTTGTCAGTGGTTATCTTTGCTATTTTAAACCCCGTTTTCTTTACTTAAAAAAATATTTTAGTGTAAACTCATTTTTTATCCTGCTACTAGGTGCAGTAATTGAGCTGCCTCCGTTAAGTTTCATGTCTTATTTTTTCTGGATATTTATATGTTGTTAATTTTCATTAGAGAAGGTGCCAAGTCGAGAAAGAAAGCTATGGGTAGCCTTGGTGATGATGAGGGCAACAGAGCACCTTCCCCTGTGATACCATCTCAGCCTAAACCTGAAAGAAGTCCCCAGCATGAGCCTCTGGCAAGGGTGAAACAGGTGAGTGACTGAAGGAATGACAAGCTGCAGAAACTACATGCTCCACAGTAAGACCAGCTACATCTCCACATCTATGTCACCAAAGACAGCCACATTGCTTTTTTGGCCATAATGTTAGGGAAGGGAAACACTACCAGGTCTATGAAGAAGACAGCTGAAGATCAGTTGTCAGGTGATTAGCATCAGCTTATCAAGCCAAACATGACTTAAACACATGAATAAGTTCTCCTGTGGTTCTTAACTATTTCACCATGTCACTGGCCAGCTACATACTGCTTCAGCCTGGACTCTAACATGACCTGTGATGAAAAATGCTGGGCGGCTGCCGCCCAAGCCCCCCTCACGATTTCCTTGGAAATTGTCTAGTTTTCCTTCATCTTGCAGACACTTTTTTGAGAAAACCCCCCACAAATTATATATCAAAATGTGCGGCTCAGTCCCGATCGGTGTGCTATGACTTTTATAAGAATTTAGCAAAATTTCAGGGTTCAACCCTGCCTTGAGAATGTGACATCAAAGAGGAGACATCAAAGCACTTGAGAATGTGACATCAAAGAGGAGACATCAAAGCACTTGAGAATGTGACATCAAAGAGGAGACATCAAAGCACCAATGAATCCTGGGACTACTTAAGCAGAGATAACTTGAGCGTGACCACAACATGGCAACAATGACAATTAAAGCCAAACACCAGAAAGAGGTGGAGGACATCAGGGCTCAAAGTGCCAGGCAGCAGAGGGACCAAAAGGCGCGTGTGAAAGACCTTGAGGACCACGGGCTGGACTTGGAAGCACAGGTGGAGAAGTTAAAGATACAGGCCCAGGAAGAAAAAAACATCCGCCTCAAGCTTCAGAGAGAGGTAAAACAGTTAAAGAAGAGACTTGAAAAGACTGATCAAGATCCAGTTCTCCAGGTAGAACATCCTGAGGACAAAGAGAACAAACAGGAGATCTCCTGCTGGCGTAGGCTGAAGAAATTTCTTACACCAAAATGCCTTCGCCAGCATAAAGAGCTGAAAAGAGCTGAAGCAACATCAGAAGTGTGTCTAGGACTTGAGCGTGACCGCAACATATCAACACAACCCCAGCAGAAGAGCTGCACTGGGTGGTTAAAACCCAAAAGTGAACCACACAAGAAGAAGCAGGTGAAGTGTAATACATGAACCACAGGCCTCCTCTTTAACCCTTCCTATCGCAAGCAGTTTCTGGTTGTTTTTTGCTTCTCTCACATTTTTATTCACTGTGGTCTCATTTGTCTCTGCAGTATGGAGAACAGCACCTCTATAGATTCAGGACAACCATGGCTATAGGCTAAATGGACATTGAATATCTCTGATTTTATAATTTTAAAACTAGACAATTTCCAAGGAAATCGTGGGGGGGGGGGCTCGTGCGGCCGCCGGGCATTTCCAGAATTCAACATCAGAGGGCCAATCAAAGACCAGCACACCTGTGTGTGAAACTTAAAGGGAGAGAAAGTGCTCCATTGTCATGGTAGCCAACCCTCACAGACAGCAGGTGCTGCAGTTTTTTGGTCGTTTTTAGCAAATGACTCGGCCAAAAATTCACCAAATTCTTACAAAAGTCATAGCACACCGATCGGGACCGAGTCGCACGTTTTAATATATAATTTGTGGAAGTGTGACGTTGCCAAACACTTAAGTAATTTTTTTGATGTGCCTTCAAAGGTGACTGCTCCAAAACCTCTACCTCCAACTCCTGTTGTGAGCCCAAAAAGGAGAAAGAAGAATAAGAGAGGTGCAGAGAACAAGAGAGCAGATGGAAACCAAACCGTTTCTTCAGCAGTGTTACGTCCACAGCTCTTAACAGAGGAAAGAAAGGTAACATAAAACCAGATAGAACGGTTTAACAGAGGTGTTTAATAAAAAATAAAGGATTCTTTTACAAATAAAGGATTGCCATGAATCAAAATTAACACACATGACCAAAGCAAGACTACTTCAAAAAGGCAATCTTAAACTAATAAACAATATAAGAAAGTAGACTGTTTTCTAGGGGACGTACTTGGCCCTGACCCACCTGTTGGCCTAGATATGTAACAGTGGACCAACTAAATAGAAGACTAAAAGCAGTATAAAAACTACAACATTATCAGAGGAGGGCATCACATCACAGGAGATAAAATATGTTTGAAAAGTTCAAGTTGTGGGTCAATAAAGATTATAATAAAGATTACTGTCCCTGCCTCAGACATACTGGTCTCTGTGGAAAAAAACATTTGTGTCAATACCTCTTCAGGACAAAAAAATAAGATATTATGTTATTTTCATGTACAGAAGTCACAGTTTGTGCACAACCGTATTTGAAAACCTGCAAATGTAATTTGTTAATAAAATAAAATTTTGGTTGATTACAGGTTCAGGACCGTCCTCCTGTCTGCAAGAGAAAGGCGAAGACTGGGGCTGTCTTTGAAAACTGCCAACCAGCCAGGTGTGTATTGCTTTCTTTTAACCGAAACCACAATCTCGTGGTCTTACTATGATACTTACAAGTCACATCTTATGCACGCAGAAATATGTGTCCACGATCTGTCTTCAAACAGATACACTTATATCTGTCATATATCTATCATAGAAAACACTACATTATAGCAGTGGAAGGCCAAAGCCACATTTACTTGAGACTGGTCAGACACAGCTAATCAGAAATTACATCAAATCAACCCATTCTCAGCAAGGCTGGGGTTTTAAAACAAATATAAGAGAGGATTTTAGGACAAGAAACTTAAAACTTCTAAAACAAAATTTTCCGAGGACATCTAGAACCAGAGTAAGCTTGTTGAAAATGAGTAAAAATGTGGCCTTAAAGTTATTTTAGGCTTTGTAACACATGCCACTGTATTAACAGCCTACAAACAAGACACAGATCTGCAGCTTTTCATGTAAAAAATCCACATGGGGAAATGAATTTTCCTCAAAGCTAACAGCCGATGCCTTAAACCTAACACAGTTTTCTGCATGTGTTTTTACATGTTCAGGGATTTGTTTTGTTGGTTAAAAGGTTATGATCTTCAGCCTTCAAAATTGTTACAGCTTCCCACAAAGCTCAGGCAGGACAGGTTATTTTTTTTCTATCAAATTGGTCATTGGCAGGGACTTAAATGTGTGAACAAATATTTATTTATAGTTTTGATAAATGATGAATAAACAATGTCTTTTGTGATTGGTATGTCTTTAGCAGTTGGTCTCTATCATGATGTGTTCATTTGCTCAAAGGTGTAGTGAGGCCGATAACAGGGTAGGATACCCCACTGTGGAGTCTAGACACTGTGGTGGTGATGGAGAGACAAAGGATGAGACAAGGAGTCTCAGAAGCCAGACCTTGTGAGATGGCTTGAAGGTGACTCAGGTGGAAGAGGTTTCCTGCAGTCACACTGAAACGACCATTTGACTGTGGCAGAGAAAAGACCTGATTTTGAGAATATAACAGCAGCAGGATGATTGGTCAGACATAGCTGGGAAGAATATGTTTAGTTTAGGACTTAAGTGAGTGAAACATGGAGGAAGAGTTAGAGGGGTAAAAGTGAATGAGTGGAGACTCAGTGAATGAATAAGTAAAGGAATGAACACACAACAGTCTTCCTGCTTGAACTTAGTCTAACCTTCATAAAAACCAGCATGCAACTCTTAAAGATGGATGCGTGGGATACCATGAAAACGCTTGTGCAAATTGTGAAATTGATACCTGTTTTACAAAACTCACATGCAAGTTTCAAAGGGTTTGATTTTATAACAGGTGCATGAAGTAAAAATTGTAAATTTGTGGGAAGTGATGTCAGTACTGCAGCTGAAGATTTTCACCTTCTCACTAACACAAATAAAGTAAGATGTTTATTTGTGGAAAGTGTGTTACATTGAAGTGATGGGACATTATGTCAATATCTTTCCAGAATTGAAACGAAACAGGACGCACAGAGACACCCTGGATCTTCATGGGGAGTCTTCGGAGGAAGAGAGGAGCCTGTCACCTGGTGAAATACCAGCATGGGGTAGACAGAAGAACAGGAGCGGTGCAGAGAACAAGAAAGCAGATGGAAACCAAACCGTTTCTTCACCAGTGTTACGTCCACTGCTCTTAAAAGGGGAAAGAAAGGTAACATAAAACCAGATAGAACAGTTTAACAGAGGTGTTTAATAAAAAATAAAGGATTCTTTTACAAATAAAGGATTGCCATGAATCAAAATTAACACACATGACCAAAGCAAGACTACTTCAAAAAGGCAATCTTAAACTAATAAACAATATAAGAAAGTAGACTGTTTTCTAGGGGATGTACTTGGCCCTGACCCACCTGTTGGCCTAGATATGTAACAGTGGACCAACTAAATAGAAGACTAAAAGCAGTATAAAAACTACAACATTATCAGAGGAGGGCATCACATCACAGGAGATAAAATATGTTTGAAAAGTTCAAGTTGTGGGTCAATAAAGATTATAATAAAGATTACTGTCCCTGCCTCAGACATACTGTTCTCTGTGGAAAAAAAACATTTGTGTCAATACCTCTTCAGGACAAAAAAATAAGATATTATGTTATTTTCATGTACAGAAGTCACAGTTTGTGCACAACCGTATTTGAAACCTGCAAATGTAATTTGTTAATAAAATAAAATTTTGGTTGATTACAGGTTCAGGACCGTCCTCCGTCTGGAAGAGAAAGGCGAAGACTGGGGCTGTCTTTGGAAACTGCCAACCAGCCAGGTGTGTATTGCTTTCTTTTAACCAAAACCACAATCTCGTGGTCTTACTATGATACTTATAAGTCACATTTTATGCACGCAGAAATATGTGTCCACGATCTGTCTTCAAACAGATACACATATATCTGTCATATATCTATCATAGAAAACACTACATTATAGCAGTGGAAGGCCAAAGCCACATTTACTTGAGACTGGTCAGACACAGCTAATCAGAAATTACATCAAATCAACCCATTCTCAGCAAGGCTGGGGTTTTAAATCAAATATAAGAGAGGATTTTAGGACAAGAAACTTAAAACTTCTAAAACAAAATTTTCCGAGGACATCTAGAACCAGAGTAAGCTTGTTGAAAATGAGTAAAAATGTGGCCTTAAAGTTATTTTAGGCTTTGTAACACATGCCACTGTATTAACAGCCTACAAACAAGACACAGATCTGCAGCTTTTCATGTAAAAAATCCACATGGGGAAATGAATTTTCCTCAAAGCTAACAGCCGATGCCTTAAACCTAACACAGTTTTCTGCATGTGTTTTTACATGTTCAGGGATTTGTTTTGTTGGTTAAAAGGTTATGATCTTCAGCCTTCAAAATTGTTACAGCTTCCCACGAAGCTCAGGCAGGACAGGTTATTTTTTTTCTATCAAATTGGTCATTGGCAGGGACTTAAATGTGTGAACAAATATTTATTTATAGTTTTGATAAATGATGAATAAACAATGTCTTTTGTGATTGGGATGTTTTAAGCAGTTGGTCTCTATCATGATGTGTTCATTTGCTCAAAGGTGTAGTGAGGCCGATAACAGGGTAGGATACCCCACTGTGGAGTCTAGACACTGTGGTGGTGATGGAGAGACAAAGGATGAGACAAGGAGTCTCAGAAGCCAGACCTTGTGAGATGGCTTGAAGGTGACTCAGGTGGAAGAGGTTTCCTGCAGTCACACTGAAACGACCATTTGACTGTGGCAGAGAAAAGACCTGATTTTGAGAATATAACAGCAGCAGGATGATTGGTCAGACATAGCTGGGAAGAATATGTTTAGTTTAGGACTTAAGTGAGTGAAACATGGAGGAAGAGTTAGAGGGGTAAAAGTGAATGAGTGGAGACTCAGTGAATGAATAAGTAAAGGAATGAACACACAACAGTCTTCCTGCTTGAACTTAGACTAACCTTCATAAAAACCAGCATGCAACTCTTAAAGATGGATGCGTGGGATACCATGAAAACACTTGTGCAAATTGTGAAATTGATACCTGTTTTACGAAACTCACATGCAAGTTTAAAGGTTCGATTTTATAACAGGTGCATGAAGTAAAAATTGTAAATTTGTGGGAAGTGATGTCAGTACTGCAGCTGAAGATTTTCACCTTCTCACTAACCCAAAAAAAGTAAGATGTTTATTTGTGGAAAGTGTGTTACATTGAAGTGATGGGACATTATGTCAATATCTTTCCAGAATTGAAACGAAACAGGACGCACAGAGACACCCTGGATCTTCATAGGGAGTCTTCGGAGGAAGAGAGGAGCCTGTCACCTGGTGAAATACCAGCATGGGGTAGACAGAAGAACAGGAGCGGTGCAGAGAACAAGAAAGCAGATGGAAACCAAACCGTTTCTTCACCAGTGTTACGTCCACTGCTCTTAGATTGGGAAAGAAAGGTAACATAAAACCAGACAGAACGGTTTAACAGAGGTGTTTAATAAAAAATAAAGGATTCTTTTACAAATAAAGGATTGCCATGAATCAAAATTAACACACATGACCAAAGCAAGACTACTTCAAAAAGGCGAACTTAAACTAATAAACAATATAAGAAAGTAGACTGTTTTCTAGGGGACGTACTTGGCCCTGACCCACCTGTTGGCCTAGATATGTAACAGTGGACCAACTAAATAGAAGACTAAAAGCAGTATAAAAACTACAACATTATCAGAGGAGGGCATCACATCACAGGAGATAAAATATGTTTGAAAAGTTCAAGTTGTGGGTCAATAAAGATTATAATAAAGATTACTGTCCCTGCCTCAGACATACTGTTCTCTGTGGAAAAAAAACATTTGTGTCAA
This sequence comes from Cetoscarus ocellatus, assembly GCA_037902135.1. NCBI lineage: Eukaryota > Metazoa > Chordata > Actinopteri > Labriformes > Labridae > Cetoscarus > Cetoscarus ocellatus. The sequence goes on along the minus strand of JBAMNC010000566.1, from coordinate 74,827 downwards.
TACCTCTTCAGGACAAAAAAATAAGATATTATGTTATTTTCATGTACAGAAGTCACAGTTTGTGCACAACCTTATTTGAAACCTGCAAATGTAATTTATTAATAAAATAAATTTTTGGTTGATCACAGGTTCAGGACCGTCCTCCGTCTGGAAGAGAAAGGCGAAGACTGGGGCTGTCTTTGGAAACTGCCAACCAGCCAGGTGTGTATTGCTTTCTTTTAACCAAAACCACAATCTCGTGGTCTTACTATGATACTTATAAGTCACATTTTATGCACGCAGAAATATGTGTCCACGATCTGTCTTCAAACAGATACACATATATCTGTCATATATCTATCATAGAAAACACTACATTATAGCAGTGGAAGGCCAAAGCCACATTTACTTGAGACTGATCAGACACAGCTAATCAGAAATTACATCAAATCAACCCATTCTCAGCAAGGCTGGGGTTTTAAAACAAATATAAGAGAGGATTTTAGGACAAGAAACTTAAAACTTCTAAAACAAAATTTTCCGAGGACATCTAGAACCAGAGTAAGCTTGTTGAAAATGAGTGAAAATGTGGCCTTAAAGTTATTTTAGGCTTTGTAACACATGCCACTGTATTAACAGCCTACAAACAAGACACAGATCTGCAGCTTTTCATGTAAAAAATCCACATGGGGAAATGAATTTTCCTCAAAGCTAACAGCCGATGCCTTAAACCTAACACAGTTTTCTGCATGTGTTTTTACATGTTCAGGGATTTGTTTTGTTGGTTAAAAGGTTATGATCTTCAGCCTTCAAAATTGTTACAGCTTCCCACAAAGCTCAGGCAGGACAGGTTATTTTTTTTCTATCAAATTGGTCATTGGCAGGGACTTAAATGTGTGAACAAATATTTATTTATAGTTTGATAAATGATGAATAAACAACATCTTTTGTGATTGGTGTGTTTTAAGCAGTTGGTCTCTATCATGATGTGTTCATTTGCTCAAAGGTGTAGTGAGGCCGATAACAGGGTAGGATACCCCACTGTGGAGTCTAGACACTGTGGTGGTGATGGAGAGACAAAGGATGAGACAAGGAGTCTCAGAAGCCAGACCTTGTGAGATGGCTTGAAGGTGACTCAGGTGGAAGAGGTTTCCTGCAGTCACACTGAAACGACCATTTGACTGTGGCAGAGAAAAGACCTGATTTTGAGAATATAACAGCAGCAGGATGATTGGTCAGACATAGCTGGGAAGAATATGTTTAGTTTAGGACTTAAGTGAGTGAAACATGGAGGAAGAGTTAGAGGGGTAGAAGTGAATGAGTGGAGACTCAGTGAATGAATAAGTAAAGGAATGAACACACAACAGTCTTCCTGCTTGAACTTAGACTAACCTTCATAAAAACCAGCATGCAACTCTTAAAGATGGATGCGTGGGATACCATGAAAACACTTGTGCAAATTGTGAAATTGATACCTGTTTTACGAAACTCACATGCAAGTTTAAAGGTTCGATTTTATAACAGGTACATGAAGTAAAAATTGTAAATTTGTGGGAAGTGATGTCAGTACTGCAGCTGAATATTTTCACCTTCTCACTAACACAAATAAAGTAAGATGTTTATTTGTGGAAAGTGTGTTACATTGAAGTGATGGGACATTATGTCAATATCTTTCCAGAATTGAAACGAAACAGGACGCACAGAGACACCCTGGATCTTCATGGGGAGTCTTCGGAGGAAGAGAGGAGCCTGTCACCTGGTGAAATACCAGCATGGGGTAGACAGAAGAACAGGAGCGGTGCAGAGAACAAGAAAGCAGATGGAAACCAAACCGTTTCTTCACCAGTGTTACGTCCACTGCTCTTAAAAGGGGAAAGAAAGGTAACATAAAACCAGATAGAACAGTTTAACAGAGGTGTTTAATAAAAAATAAAGGATTCTTTTACAAATAAAGGATTGCCATGAATCAAAATGAACACACATGACCAAAGCAAGACTACTTCAAAAAGGCGAACTTAAACTAATAAACAATATAAGAAAGTAGACTGTTTTCTAGGGGATGTACTTGGCCCTGACCCACCTGTTGGCCTAGATATGTAACAGTGGACCAACTAAATAGAAGACTAAAAGCAGTATAAAAACTACAACATTATCAGAGGAGGGCATCACATCACAGGAGATAAAATATGTTTGAAAAGTTCAAGTTGTGGGTCAATAAAGATTATAATAAAGATTACTGTCCCTGCCTCAGACATACTGTTCTCTGTGGAAAAAAACATTTGTGTCAATACCTCTTCAGGACAAAAAAATAAGATATTATGTTATTTTCATGTACAGAAGTCACAGTTTGTGCACAACCGTATTTGAAACCTGCAAATGTAATTTGTTAATAAAATAAAATTTTGGTTGATTACAGGTTCAGGACCGTCCTCTGTCTGCAAGAGAAAGGCGAAGACTGGGGCTGTCTTTGAAAACTGCCAACCAGCCAGGTGTGTATTGCTTTCTTTTAACCAAAACCACAATCTCGTGGTCTTACTATGATACTTATAAGTCACATCTTATGCACGCAGAAATATGTGTCCACGATCTGTCTTCAAACAGATACACTTATATCTGTCATATATCTATCATAGAAAACACTACATTATAGCAGTGGAAGGCCAAAGCCACATTTACTTGAGACTGGTCAGACACAGCTAATCAGGAATTACATCAAATCAACCCATTCTCAGCAAGGCTGGGGTTTTAAATCAAATATAAGAGAGGATTTTAGGACAAGAAACTTAAAACTTCTAAAACAAAATTTTCCGAGGACATCTAGAACCAGAGTAAGCTTGTTGAAAATGAGTGAAAATGTGGCCTTAAAGTTATTTTAGGCTTTGTAACACATGCCACTGTATTAACAGCCTACAAACAAGACACAGATCTGCAGCTTTTCATGTAAAAAATCCACATGGGGAAATGAATTTTCCTCAAAGCTAACAGCCGATGCCTTAAACCTAACACAGTTTTCTGCATGTGTTTTTACATGTTCAAGGATTTGTTTTGTTGGTTAAAAGGTTATGATCTTCAGCCTTCAAAATTGTTACAGCTTCCCACAAAGCTCAGGCAGGACAGGTTATTTTTTTTCTATCAAATTTGTCATTGGCAGGGGCTTAAATATGTGTGAACAAATATTTATTTATAGTTTGATAAATGATGAATAAACAACATCTTTTGTGATTTGTATGTCTTTAGCAGTTGGTCTCTATCATGATGTCTTCATTTGCTCAAAGGTGTAGTGAGGCCGATAACAGGGTAGGATACCCCACTGTGGAGTCTAGACACTGTGGTGGTGATGGAGAGACAAAGGATGAGACAAGGAGTCTCAGAAGCCAGACCTTGTGAGATGGCTTGAAGGTGACTCAGGTGGAAGAGGTTTCCTGCAGTCACACTGAAACGACCATTTGACTGTGGCAGAGAAAAGACCTGATTTTGAGAATATAACAGCAGCAGGATGATTGGTCAGACATAGCTGGGAAGAATATGTTTAGTTTAGGACTTAAGTGAGTGAAACATGGAGGAAGAGGTAGAGGGGTAAAAGTGAATGAGTGGAGACTCAGTGAATGAATAAGTAAAGGAATGAACACACAACAGTCTTCCTGCTTGAACTTAGACTAACCTTCATAAAAACCAGCATGCAACTCTTGAAGATGGATGCGTGGGATACCATGAAAACGCTTGTGCAAATTATGAGATTGCTACCTGTTTTACAAAACTCACATGCAAGTTTCAAAGGGTTTGATTTTATAACAGGTGCATGAAGTAAAAATTGTAAATTTGTGGGAAGTGATGTCAGTACTGCAGCTGAAGATTTTCACCTTCTCACTAACACAAAAAAAGTAAGATGTTTATTTGTGGAAAATGTTTTACATTGAAGTGATGGGACATTATGTCAATATCTTTCCAGAACTGAAACCAGAACAGGACGTACACAGACCCGCCTGGAGCTTCTTTGGAAGGGTCGGGAGGAAGAGAGGAGCCTGTCACCTGGTGAAATACCTCCAGGTCAGATATCAAACTCTACTGTCATTTACCTTCAAAGTATGAGCAAAAAATGAGAACCCTCCAGAAAATGTCCAAAAAGTGCTTGGAGATGGAGAGGATAAATCTTTATTACAAAAGCCTTAGTATGTGGAAGACAAGAAGCATGTTTATATTTCCATCTGTGGGCGAGAACTACAGAACAGTTTACAAGTAGAACTCAAGTAATGTCCAAATATGTAACACTTGAAAGTAGACGTGCTCAGAGAACTCAAACCTTTGCAAACCTCTGCTTGGCAGAGTTATTCTTGAAAATGTAAAACTGTGGTTTTGTGCAGTGTTAACAAACCCTTCTTAAAAAGGAAATTTAATCTACATCTGGATTTGAATCCCAACCTAAAAATTATCACTTCACCCTTCCGCCATGAGCAACATCCCCTGAAAATATCGTCCAAATCCTGCTTCTTCTTCTTCTGTTTGATTGGCGGATTGCAAACAACTTTTAGGTATATACCGCCACCTACTGTACAGGAGTGAGTAGTATCACTCTTTCAAAACATTGCTTGTCTCTATTGGTGCTTGGAGGAGCACCAGTTTCCTAGTTCAAAGTGGTTCCATCATCCAAATCCATTGAGACCTTTTTAATTTATGAGCAAAATTGTGGAAAACTGCTCTTACAAAGTCATCAAAGTCTTTGAAAAAAATCCTGGACCTGCTTTTATATTTGGATAACCACTTCTTCTGTATTAATGGTATACATACATACACTATATTGCCACAAGTATTCGCTCACCCATCCAAATAATCAGAATCAGGTGTTCCGATCACTTCCATGGCCACAGGTGTATAAAATCAAGCACCAAGGCATGCAGACTGCTTTTACAAACATTTGTGAAAGAATTGGTCGCTCTCAGGAGCTCAGTGAATTCCAGCGTGGAACTGTGATAGGATGCCACCTGTGCAACAAATCCAGTCGTGAAATTTCCTCGCTCCTAAATATTCCACAGTCAGCTGTCAGCTGTATTATAAGAACGTGGAAGTGTTTGGGAACGACAGCAACTCAGCCACAAAGTTGTAGGCAATGTAAAGTGACGGATCGGGGTCAAGAGGTCGCCAACTTTCTGCAGAGTAAATCGCTTCAGACCTCCAAACTTCATGTGGCCTTCAGATTAGCTCAAGAACAGTGCACAGAGAGCTTCATGGAATGGGTTTCCATGGCCGAGCAGCTGCATCCAAGCCATACATCACCAAGTGCAATGCAAAGTGTTGGATGCAGTGGTGTAAAGCCCCCTGCCACTGGACTCTAGAGCAGTGGAGATGGGTTCTCTGGAGAGAAGAATCGCACTTCTCCATCTGGCAATAACTCAGTTTTCTGCATGTGTTTTTACATGTTCAGGGATTTGTTTTGTTGGTTAAAAGGTTATGAGCTTCAGCCTTCAAAATTGTTACAGCTTCCCACAAAGCTCAGGCAGGACAGGTTATTTTTTTCTATCAAATTTGTCATTGGCAGGGACTTAAATATGTGTGAACAAATATTTATTTATAGTTTGATAAATGATGAATAAACAACATCTTTTGTGATTGGTGTGTTTTAAGCAGTTGGTCTCTATCATGATGTCTTCATTTGCTCAAAGGTGTAGTGAGGCCGATAACAGGGTAGGATACCCCACTGTGGAGTCTAGACACTGTGGTGGTGATGGAGAGACAAAGGATGAGACAAGGAGTCTCAGAAGCCAGACCTTGTGAGATGGCTTGAAGGTGACTCAGGTGGAAGAGGTTTCCTGCAGTCACACTGAAACGACCATTTGACTGTGGCAGAGAAAAGACCTGATTTTGAGAATATAACAGCAGCAGGATGATTGGTCAGACATAGCTGGGAAGAATATGTTTAGTTTAGGACTTAAGTGAGTGAAACATGGAGGAAGAGTTAGAGGGGTAAAAGTGAATGAGTGGAGACTCACTGAATGAATAAGTAAAGGAATGAACACACAACAGTCTTCCTGCTTGAACTTAGACTAACCTTCATAAAAACCAGCATGCAACTCTTAAAGATGGATGCGTGGGATACCATGAAAACGCTTGTGCAAATTATGAAATTACTACCTGTTTTACAAAACTCACATGCAAGTTTCAAAGGGTTTGATTTTATAACAGGTGCATGAAGTAAAAATTGTAAATTTGTGGGAAGTGATGTCAGTACTGCAGCTGAAGATTTTCACCTTCTCACTAACCCAAATAAAGTAAGATGTTTATTTGTGGAAATGTTTTACATTGAAGTGATGGGACATTATGTCAATATCTTTCCAGAATTCCAGCTGAACAGGAAGTACAGAGACAGCCTGGATCTTCATGAGGAGTCTTCGGAGGAAGAGAGGAGCCTGTCACCTGGTGAAATACCTCCAGGTCAGATATCAAACTCTACTGTCATTAACCTTCAAAGTATGAGCAAAAAATGAGAACCCTCCAGAAAATGTCCAAAAAGTGCTTGGAGATGGAGAGGATAAATCTTCATTACAAAAGCCTTAGTATGTGGAAGACAAGAAGCATGTTTATATTTCCATCTGTGGGCGAGAACTATAGAACAGTTTACAAGTAGAACTCAAGTAATGTCCAAATATGTAACACTTGAAAGTAGACGTGCTCAGAGAACTCAAACCTTTGCAAACCTCTGCTTGGCAGAGTTATTCTTGAAAATGTAGAAAACTGTGGTTTTGTGCAGTGTTAACAAACCCTTCTTAAAAAGGAAATTTAATCTACATCTGGATTTGAATCCCAACCTAAAAATCATCACTTCACCCTTCTGCCATGAGCAACATCCCCTGAAAATATCGTCCAAATCCTGCTTCTTCTTCTTCTGTTTGATTGGCGGATTGCAAACAACTTTTAGGTATATACCGCCACCTACTGTACAGGAGTGAGTAGTATCACTCTTTCAAAACATTGCTTGTCTCTATTGGTGCTTGGAGGAGCACCAGTTTCCTAGTTCAAAGTGGTTCCATCATCCAAATCCATTGAGACCTTTTTAATTTATGAGCAAAAATGTGGAAAACTGCTCTTACAAAGTCATCAAAGTCTTTGAAAAAAATCCTGGACCTGCTTTTATATTTGGATAACCACTTCTTCTGTATTAATGGTATACATACATACACTATATTGCCACAAGTATTCGCTCACCCATCCAAATAATCAGAATCAGGTGTTCCGATCACTTCCATGGCCACAGGTGTATAAAATCAAGCACCAAGGCATGCAGACTGCTTTTACAAACATTTGTGAAAGAATTGGTCGCTCTCAGGAGCTCAGTGAATTCCAGCGTGGAACTGTGATAGGATGCCACCTGTGCAACAAATCCAGTCGTGAAATTTCCTCGCTCCTAAATATTCCACAGTCAGCTGTCAGCTGTATTATAAGAACGTGGAAGTGTTTGGGAACGACAGCAACTCAGCCACAAAGTGGTAGGCAACGTAAAGTGACGGATCGGGGTCAAGAGGTCGCCAACTTTCTGCAGAGTAAATCGCTTCAGACCTCCAAACTTCATGTGGCCTTCAGATTAGCTCAAGAACAGTGCACAGAGAGCTTCATGGAATGGGTTTCCATGGCCGAGCAGCTGCATCCAAGCCATACATCACCAAGTGCAATGCAAAGTGTTGGATGCAGTGGTGTAAAGCCCCCTGCCACTGGACTCTAGAGCAGTGGAGATGGGTTCTCTGGAGAGAAGAATCGCACTTCTCCATCTGACAATCTGATGGACAAGTCTGGGTCTGGCGGTTGCCAGGAGAACAACTCCTCAGTGATCATCTGTCCCAGAGCCTGTCAGTGTGTGAGAGTCTCAGCGCCGGTGGCGACTGTGTCCTGAGCTTGTGCAAATTGTGAAATTACTACCTGTTTTACAAAACTCACATGCAAGTTTCAAAGGGTTTGATTTTATAACAGGTGCATGAAGTAAAAATTGTAAATTTGTGGGAAGTGATGTCAGTACTGCAGCTGAAGATTTTCACCTTCTCACTAACACAAAAAAAGTAAGATGTTTATTTGTGGAAAATGTTTTACATTGAAGTGATTGGACATTATGTCAATATCTTTCCAGAATTCCAGCTCAACAGGACGCACAGAGACAGCCTGGATCTTCATGGGAAGGCTCGGAAGGAAGAGAGGAGCCTGTCACCTGGTGAAATACCTCCAGGTCAGACATCCGACTCTGCTGTCGTTTACCTTCATGGCCGTCCTCTGTCTGCAAGAGAAAGGCGAAAACTGATGTACTGTTTGGAACAAGCCAACCAGCTAGGTATGTTTTGCTTTCTTTTAACCAAAACCACAATCCCGTGGTCTTACTATGATACTTATAAGTCACATCTTATGCACACAGACATATGTGTCCACAATCTGTCTTCAAACAGATACACTTATATCTGTCATATATCTACCATAGAAAACACTACATTATAGCAGTGGAAGGCCAAAGCCACATTTACTTGAGACTGGACAGACACAGCTAATCAGGAATTACATCAAATCAACCCATTCTCAGCAAGGCTGGGGTTTTAAATCAAATATAAGAGAGGATTTTAGGACAAGAAACTTAAAACTTCTAAAACCAAATTTTCCGAGGACATCTGGAACCAGAGTAAGCTTGTTGAAAATGAGTAAAAATGTGGCCTTAAAGTTATTTTAGGCTTTGTAACACATACCACTGTATTAACAGCCTACAAACAAGACACAGATCTGCAGCTTTTCATGTAAAAAATCCACATGGGGAAATGAATTTTCCTCAAAGCTAACAGCAGATGCCTTAAACCTAACTCGGTTTTCTGCATGTGTTTTTACATGTTCAGGGATTTGTTTTGTTGGTTAAAAGGTTATGATCTTCAGCCTTCAAAATTGTTACAGCTTCCCACAAAGCTCAGGCAGGACAGGTTATTTTTTTTCTATCAAATTGGTCATTGGCAGGGACTTAAATATGTGTGAACAAATATTTATTTATAGTTTGATAAATGATGAATAAACAATGTCTTTTGTGATTGGTATGTCTTTAGCAGTTGGTCTCTATCATGATGTGTTCATTTGCTCAAAGGTGTAGTGAGGCCGATAACAGGGTAGGATACCCCACTGTGGAGTCTAGACACTGTGGTGGTGATGGAGAGACAAAGGATGAGACAAGGAGTCTCAGAAGCCAGACCTTGTGAGATGGCTTGAAGGTGACTCAGGTGGAAGAGGTTTCCTGCAGTCACACTGAAACGACCATTTGACTGTGGCAGAGAAAAGACCTGATTTTGAGAATATAACAGCAGCAGGATGATTGGTCAGACATAGCTGGGAAGAATATGTTTAGTTTAGGACTTAAGTGAGTGAAACATGGAGGAAGAGTTAGAGGGGTAAAAGTGAATGAGTGGAGATTCAGTGAATGAATAAGTAAAGGAATGAACACACAACAGTCTTCCTGCTTGAACTTAGACTAACCTTCATAAAAACCAGCATGCAACTCTTAAAGATGGATGCGTGGGATACCATGAAAACGCTTGTGCAAATTATGAGATTGCTACCTGTTTTACAAAACTCACATGCAAGTTTCAAAGGGTTTGATTTTATAACAGGTGCATGAAGTAAAAATTGTAAATTTGTGGGAAGTGATGTCAGTACTGCAGCTGAAGATTTTCACCTTCTCACTAACACAAAAAAAGTAAGATGTTTATTTGTGGAAAATGTTTTACATTGAAGTGATGGGACATTATGTCAATATCTTTCCAGAACTGAAACCAAACAGGACGTACACAGACCCCCTGGAGCTTCTTTGGAAGGGTCGGAAGAAAGAGAGGAGCCTGTCACCTGGTGAAATACCTCCAGGTCAGATATCAAACTCTACTGTCATTTACCTTCAAAGTATGAGCAATAAATGAGAACCCTCCAGAAAATGTCCAAAAAGTGCTTGGAGATGGAGAGGATAAATCTTCATTACAAAAGCCTTAGTATGTGGAAGACAAGAAGCATGTTTATATTTCCATCTGTGGGCGAGAACTATAGAACAGTTTACAAGTAGAACTCAAGTAATGTCCAAATATGTAACACTTGAAAGTAGACGTGCTCAGAGAACTCAAACCTTTGCAAACCTCTGCTTGGCAGAGTTATTCTTGAAAATGTAGAAAACTGTGGTTTTGTGCAGTGTTAACAAACCCTTCTTAAAAAGGAAATTTAATCTACATCTGGATTTGAATCCCAACCTAAAAATCATCACTTCACCCTTCTGCCATGAGCAACATCCCCTGAAAATATCATCCAAATCCTGCTTCTTCTTCTTCTGTTTGATTGGTGGATTGCAAACAACTTTTAGGTATATACCTGCCACCTACTGTACAGGAGTGAGTAGTATCACTCTTTCAAAACATTGCTTGTCTCTATTGGTGCTTGGAGGAGCACCAGTTTCCTAGTTCAAAGTGGTTCCATCATCCAAATCCATTGAGACCTTTTTAATTTATGAGCAAAAATGTGGAAAACTGCTCTTACAAAGTCATCAAAGTCTTTGAAAAAAATCCTGGACCTGCTTTTATATTTGGATAACCACTTCTTCTGTATTAATGGTATACATACATACACCATATTGCTACAAGTATTCGCTTACCCATCCAAATAATCAGAATCAGGTGTTCCAATCACTCCATGGCCACAGGTGTATAAAATCAAGCACCAAGGCATGCAGACTGCTTTTACAAACATTTGTGAAAGAATTGGTCGCTCTCAGGAGCTCAGTGAATTCCAGCGTGGAACTGTGATAGGATGCCACCTGTGCAACAAATCCAGTCGTGAAATTTCCTCGCTCCTAAATATTCCACAGTCAGTTGTCAGCTGTATTATAAGAACGTGAAAGTGTTTGGGAACGACAGCAACTCAGCCACAAAGTTGTAGGCAATGTAAAGTGACGGATCGGGGTCAAGAGGTCGCCAACTTTCTGCAGAGTAAATCGCTTCAGACCTCCAAACTTCATGTGGCCTTCAGATTAGCTCAAGAACAGTGCACAGAGAGCTTCATGGAATGGGTTTCCATGGCCGAGCAGCTGCATCCAAGCCATACATCACCAAGTGCAATGCAAAGTGTTGGATGCAGTGGTGTGAAGCCCCCTGCCACTGGACTCTAGAGCAGTGGAGATGGGTTCTCTGGAGAGAAGAATCGCGCTTCTCCATCTGGCAATAACTCAGTTTTCTGCATGTGTTTTTACATTTTCAGGGATTTGTTTTGTTGGTTAAAAGGTTATGAGCTTCAGCCTTCAAAATTGTTACAGCTTCCCACAAAGCTCAGGCAGGACAGGTTATTTTTTTCTATCAAATTTGTCATTGGCAGGGACTTAAATATGTATGAACAAATATTTATTTATAGTTTGATAAATGATGAATAAACAACATCTTTTGTGATTGGTATGTTTTAAGCAGTTGGTCTCTATCATGATGTCTTCATTTGCTCAAAGGTGTAGTGAGGCCGATAACAGGGTAGGATACCCCACTGTGGAGTCTAGACACTGTGGTGGTGATGGAGAGACAAAGGATGAGACAAGGAGTCTCAGAAGCCAGACCTTGTGAGATGGCTTGAAGGTGACTCAGGTGGAAGAGGATTCCTGCAGTCACACTGAAACGACCATTTGACTGTGGCAGAGAAAAGACCTGATTTTGAGAATATAACAGCAGCAGGATGATTGGTCAGACATAGCTGGGAAGAATATGTTTAGTTTAGGACTTAAGTGAGTGAAACATGGAGGAAGAGTTAGAGGGGTAAAAGTGAATGAGTGGAGACTCAGTGAATGAATAAGTAAAGGAATGAACACACAACAGTCTTCCTGCTTGAACTTAGACTAACCTTCATAAAAACCAGCATGCAACTCTTAAAGATGGATGCGTGGGATACCATGAAAACGCTTGTGCAAATTGTGAAATTACTACCTGTTTTACAAAACTCACATGCAAGTTCAAAAGGGTTTGATTTTATAACAGGTGCATGAAGTAAAAATTGTAAATTTGTGGGAAGTGATGTCAGTACTGCAGCTGAAGATTTTCACCTTCTCACTAACACAAAGAAAGTAAGATGTTTATTTGTGGAAAATGTTTTACATTGAAGTGATGGGACATTATGTCAATATCTTTCCAGAATTCCAGCTGAACAGGAAGTACAGAGACAGCCTGGATCTTCATGGGAAGGCTCGGAAGAAAGAGAGGAGCCTGTCACCTGGTGAAATACCTCCAGGTCAGATATCAAACTCTACTGTCATTAACCTTCAAAGTATGAGCAAAAAATGAGAACCCTCCAGAAAATGTCCAAAAAGTGCTTGGAGATGGAGAGGATAAATCTTCATTACAAAAGCCTTAGTATGTGGAAGACAAGAAGCATGTTTATATTTCCATCTGTGGGCGAGAACTATAGAACAGTTTACAAGTAGAACTCAAGTAATGTCCAAATATGTAACACTTGAAAGTAGACGTGCTCAGAGAACTCAAACCTTTGCAAACCTCTGCTTGGCAGAGTTATTCTTGAAAATGTAGAAAACTGTGGTTTTGTGCAGTGTTAACAAACCCTTCTTAAAAAGGAAATTTAATCTACATCTGGATTTGAATCCCAACCTAAAAATCATCACTTCACCCTTCTGCCATGAGCAACATCCCCTGAAAATATCATCCAAATCCTGCTTCTTCTTCTTCTGTTTGATTGGCGGATTGCAAACAACTTTTAGGTATATACCGCCACCTACTGGACAGGAGTGAGTAGTATCACTCTTTCAAAACATTGCTTGTCTCTATTGGTGCTTGGAGGAGCACCAGTTTCCTAGTTCAAAGTGGTTCCATCATCCAAATCCATTGAGACCTTTTTAATTTATGAGCAAAAATGTGGAAAACTGCTCTTACAAAGTCATCAAAGTCTTTGAAAAAAATCCTGGACCTGCTTTTATATTTGGATAACCACTTCTTCTGTATTAATGGTATACACATACACTATATTGCCACAAGTATTCGCTTACCCATCCAAATAATCAGAATCAGGTGTTCCAATCACTTCCATGGCCACAGGTGTATAAAATCAAGCACCAAGGCATGCAGACTGCTTTTACAAACATTTGTGAAAGAATTGGTCGCTCTCAGGAGCTCAGTGAATTCCAGCGTGGAACTGTGATAGGATGCCACCTGTGCAACAAATCCAGTCGTGAAATTTCCTCGCTGCTAAATATTCCACAGTCAGCTGTCAGCTGTATTATAAGAACGTGGAAGTGTTTGGGAACGACCGCAACTCAGCCACAAAGTTGTAGGCAACGTAAAGTGACGGATCGGGGTCAAGAGGTCGCCAACTTTCTGCAGAGTAAATCGCTTCAGACCTCCAAACTTCATGTGGCCTTCAGATTAGCTCAAGAACAGTGCAGAGAGAGCTTCATGGAATGGGTTTCCATGGCCGAGCAGCTGCATCCAAGCCATACATCACCAAGTGCAATGCAAAGTGTTGGATGCAGTGGTGTAAAGCCCCCTGCCACTGGACTCTAGAGCAGTGGAGATGGGTTCTCTGGAGAGAAGAATCGCACTTCTCCATCTGGCAATAACTCAGTTTTCTGCATGTGTTTTTACATGTTCAGGGATTTGTTTTGTTGGTTAAAAGGTTATGAGCTTCAGCCTTCAAAATTGTTACAGCTTCCCACAAAGCTCAGGCAGGACAGGTTATTTTTTTCTATCAAATTTGTCATTGGCAGGGACTTAAATATGTGTGAACAAATATTTATTTATAGTTTGATAAATGATGAATAAACAACATCTTTTGTGATTGGTGTGTTTTAAGCAGTTGGTCTCTATCATGATGTCTTCATTTGCTCAAAGGTGTAGTGAGGCCGATAACAGGGTAGGATACCCCACTGTGGAGTCTAGACACTGTGGTGGTGATGGAGAGACAAAGGATGAGACAAGGAGTCTCAGAAGCCAGACCTTGTGAGATGGCTTGAAGGTGACTCAGGTGGAAGAGGTTTCCTGCAGTCACACTGAAACGACCATTTGACTGTGGCAGAGAAAAGACCTGATTTTGAGAATATAACAGCAGCAGGATGATTGGTCAGACATAGCTGGGAAGAATATGTTTAGTTTAGGACTTAAGTGAGTGAAACATGGAGGAAGAGTTAGAGGGGTAGAAGTGAATGAGTGGAGACTCAGTGAATGAATAAGTAAAGGAATGAACACACAACAGTCTTCCTGCTTGAACTTAGACTAACCTTCATAAAAACCAGCATGCAACTCTTAAAGATGGATGCGTGGGATACCATGAAAACGCTTGTGCAAATTATGAGATTGCTACCTGTTTTACAAAAGTCACATGCAAGTTTAAAGGTTTGATTTTATGACAGGTGCATGAAGTAAAAATTGTAAATATGTGGGAAGTGATGTCAGTACTACAGCTGAAGATTTTCACCTTCTCACTAACACAAAAAAGTAAGATGTTTATTTGTGGAAAATGTTTTACATTGAAGTGATGGGACATTATGTCAATATCTTTCCAGAATTCCAGCTAAACAGGAAGTACAGAGACAGCCTGGATCTTCATGGGAAGGCTCGGAAGGAAGAGAGGAGCCTGTCACCTGGTGAAATACCACCAGGTCAGACATCAGACTCTGCTGTCGTTTACCTTCATGGCCGTCCTCTGTCTGCAAGAGAAAGGCGAAAACTGATTTACTGTTTGGAACATGCCAACCAGCTAGGTATGTATTGCTTTCTTTTAACCAAAACCCCATTCCCTGGTCTTACTATGTTACTTATAAGTCACATCTTATGCACACAGACATATGTGTCCACGATCTGTCTTCAAACAGATACACATATATCTGTCATATATCTATCATAGAAAACACTACATTATAGCAGTGGAAGGCCAAAGCCACATTTACTTGAGACTGGTCAGACACAGCTAATCAGGAATTACATCAAATCAACCCATTCTCAGCAAGGCTGGGGTTTTAAATTAAATATAAGAGAGGATTTTAGGACAAGAAACTTAAAACTTCTAAAACAAAGTTTTCCAAGGACATCTGGAACCAGAGTAAGCTTGTTGAAAATGAGTAAAAATGTGGCCTTAAAGTTATTTTAGGCTTTGTAACACATGCCACTGTATTAACAGCCTACAAACAAGACACAGATCTGCAGCTTTTCATGTAAAAAATCCACATGGGGAAATGAATTTTCCTCAAAGCTAACAGCAGATGCCTTAAACCTAACACAGTTTTCTGCATGTGTTTTTACATGTTCAGGGATTTGTTTTGTGGGTTACAAGGTTATGATCTTCAGCCTTCAAAATTGTTACAGCTTCCCACAAAGCTCAGGCAGGACAGGTTATTTTTTTTCTATCAAATTTGTCATTGGCAGGGACTTAAATATGTGTGAACAAATATTTATTTATAGTTTGATAAATGATGAATAAACAACATCTTTTGTGATTGGTGTGTTTTAAGCAGTTGGTCTCTATCATGATGTGTTCATTTGCTCAAAGGTGTAGTGAGGCCGATAACAGGGTAGGATACCCCACTGTGGAGTCTAGACACTGTGGTGGTGATGGAGAGACACAGGATGAGACAAGGAGTCTCAGAAGCCAGACCTTGTGAGATGGCTTGAAGGTGACTCAGGTGGAAGAGGTTTCCTGCAGTCACACTGAAACGACCATTTGACTGTGGCAGAGACAAGACCTGATTTTGATAATATAACAGCAGCAGGATGATTGGTCAGACATAGCTGGGAAGAATATGTTTAGTTTAGGACTTAAGTGAGTGAAACATGGAGGAAGAGTTAGAGGGGTAGAAGTGAATGAGTGGAGACTCAGTGAATGAATAAGTAAAGGAATGAACACACAACAGTCTTCCTGCTTGAACTTAGACTAACCTTCATAAAAACCAGCATGCAACTCTTAAAGATGGATGCGTGGGATACCATGAAAACGCTTGTGCAAATTGTGAAATTGATACCTGTTTTACAAAACTCACATGCAAGTTTAAAGGTTCGATTTTATAACAGGTGCATGAAGTAAAAATTGTAAATTTGTGGGAAGTGATGTCAGTACTGCAGCTGAAGATTTTCACCTTCTCACTAACACAAAAAAAGTAAAATGTTTATTTGTGGAAAGTGTGTTACATTGAAGTGATGGGACATTATGTCAATATCTTTCCAGAACTGAAACCAAACAGGACGTACACAGACCCCCTGGAGCTTCTTTGGAAGGGTCGGAAGGAAGAGAGGAGCCTGTCACCTGGTGAAATACCTCCAGGTCAGATATCAAACTCTACTGTCATTTACCTTCAAAGTATGAGCAAAAAATGAGAACCCTCCAGAAAATGTCCAAAAAGTGCTTGGAGATGGAGAGGATAAATCTTCATTACAAAAGCCTTAGTATGTGGAAGACAAGAAGCATGTTTATATTTCCATCTGTGGGCGAGAACTACAGAACAGTTTACAAGTAGAACTCAAGTAATGTCCAAATATGTAACACTTGAAAGTAGACGTGCTCAGAGAACTCAAACCTTTGCAAACCTCTGCTTGGCAGAGTTATTCTTGAAAATGTAGAAAACTGTGGTTTTGTGCAGTGTTAACAAACCCTTCTTAAAAAGGAAATTTAATCTACATCTGGATTTGAATCCCAACCTAAAAATCATCACTTCACCCTTCTGCCATGAGCAACATCCCCTGAAAATATCATCCAAATCCTGCTTCTTCTTCTTCTGTTTGATTGGCGGATTGCAAACAACTTTTAGGTATATACCGCCACCTACTGTACAGGAGTGAGTAGTATCACTCTTTCAAAACATTGCTTGTCTCTATTGGTGCTTGGAGGAGCACCAGTTTCCTAGTTCAAAGTGGTTCCATCATCCAAATCCATTGAGACCTTTTTAATTTATGAGCAAAAATGTGGAAAACTGCTCTTACAAAGTCATCAAAGTCTTTGAAAAAAATCCTGGACCTGCTTTTATATTTGGATAACCACTTCTTCTGTATTAATGGTATACACATACACTATATTGCCACAAGTATTCGCTCACCCATCCAAATAATCAGAATCAGGTGTTCCAATCACTTCCATGGCCACAGGTGTATAAAATCAAGCACCAAGGCATGCAGACTGCTTTTACAAACATTTGTGAAAGAATTGGTCGCTCTCAGGAGCTCAGTGAATTCCAGCGTGGAACTGTGATAGGATGCCACCTGTGCAACAAATCCAGTCGTGAAATTTCCTCGCTCCTAAATATTCCACAGTCAGCTGTCAGCTGTATTATAAGAACGTGGAAGTGTTTGGGATCGACAGCAACTCAGCCACAAAGTTGTAGGCAATGTAAAGTGACGGATCGGGGTCAAGAGGTCGCCAACTTTCTGCAGAGTAAATCGCTTCAGACCTCCAAACTTCATGTGGCCTTCAGATTAGCTCAAGAACAGTGCACAGAGAGCTTCATGGAATGGGTTTCCATGGCCGAGCAGCTGCATCCAAGCCATACATCACCAAGTGCAATGCAAAGTGTTGGATGCAGTGGTGTGAAGCCCCCTGCCACTGGACTCTAGAGCAGTGGAGATGGGTTCTCTGGAGAGAAGAATCGCACTTCTCCATCTGACAATCTGATGGACGAGTCTGGGTCTGGCGGTTGCCAGGAGAACAACTCCTCAGTGATCATCTGTCCCAGAGCCTGTCAGTGTGTGAGAGTCTCAGCGCCGGTGGCGACTGTGTCCTGAGCTTGTGCAAATTGTGAAATTACTACCTGTTTTACAAAACTCACATGCAAGTTTCAAAGGGTTTGATTTTATAACAGGTGCATGAAGTAAAAATTGTAAATTTGTGGGAAGTGATGTCAGTACTGCAGCTGAAGATTTTCACCTTCTCACTAACACAAAAAAAGTAAGATGTTTATTTGTGGAAAATGTTTTACATTGAAGTGATGGGACATTATGTCAATATCTTTCCAGAATTCCAGCTCAACAGGACGCACAGAGACACCCTGGATCTTCATGGGAAGGCTCGGAAGTAACAAAGGAGCCTGTCACCTGGTGAAATACCTCCAGGTCAGATATATAAAACTCTACTGTCATTTACCTTCAAAGTATGAGCAAAAAATGAGAACCCTCCAGAAAATGTCCAAAAAGTGCTTGGAGATGGAGAGGATATATCTTCATTACAAAAGCCTTAGTATGTGGAAGACAAGAAGCATGTTTATATTTCCATCTGTGGGCGAGAACTATAGAACAGTTTACAAGTAGAACTCAAGTAATGTCCAAATATGTAACACTTGAAAGTAGACGTGCTCAGAGAACTCAAACCTTCGCAAACCTCTGCTTGGCAGAGTTATTCTTGAAAATGTAGAAAACCTTGGTTTTGTGCAGTGTTAACAAACCCTTCTTAAAAAGGAAATTTAATCTACATCTGGATTTGAATCCCAACCTAAAAATCATCACTTCACCCTTCTGCCATGAGCAACATCCCCTGAAAATATCGTCCAAATCCTGCTTCTTCTTCTTCTGTTTGATTAGCGGATTGCAAACAACTTTTAGGTATATACCGCCACCTACTGTACAGGAGTGAGTAGTATCACTCTTTCAAAACATTGCTTGTCTCTATTGGTGCTCGGAGGAGCACCAGTTTCCTAGTTCAAAGTGGTTCCATCATCCAAATCCATTGAGACCTTTTTAATTTATGAGCAAAAATGTGGAAAACTGCTCTTACAAAGTCATCAAAGTCTTTGAAAAAAATCCTGGATCTGCTGTTATATTTGGATAACCACTTCTTCTGTATGAATGGGATACATACATACACTATATTGCTACAAGTATTCGCTTACCCATCCAAATAATCAGAATCAGGTGTTCCAATCACTTCCATGGCCACAGGTGTATAAAATCAAGCACCAAGGCATGCAGACTGCTTTTACAATCATTTTTCAAAAAATGTTCTTGCGTACTCTGGAGTGACAAATTTTGCTTCTCCATCTGGCAATCTGATGGACGAGTCTGGGTGTGGCGGTTGCCAGGAGAACGATACTTGTCGGACTGCATTGTGCCAAGTGTAAAGTTTGGTGGAGGGGGGATTATGGTGTGGGGTTGTTTTTCAGGAGCTGGGCTTGGCCCCTTAGTTCCAGTGAAAGGAACTCTGAATGCTTCAGCATACCAAGACATTTTGGACAACTCCATGCTCCCAACTTTGTGGGAACAGTTTGGAGCTGGCCCCTTCCTCTTCCAACATGACTGTGCACCAGTGCACAAAGCAAGGTCCATAAAGACATGGATGACAGAGTCTGGTGTGGACGAACTTGATTGGCCTGCACAGAGTCCTGACCTCAACCTGACAGAACACCTTTGGGATGAATTAGAGCAGAGACTCAGAGCCAGTCCTTCTCGTTCAACATCAGCGTGTGACCTCACAAATGGTCAACAATTCCCATAAACACTCCTAAACCTTGTGGACAGCCTTCCCAGAAGAGTTGCAGCTGTTATAGCTGTAACGGGTGGACCGACGTCATATTGAACCCTATGGATTAGGAATGGGATGTCACTTAAGTACATATGCGAGTCAAGGCAGGTGAGCGAATACTTTTGGCAATATAATGTATATTGTTATGACTGTGAGTCAATTATTGTATTGTTTTGCTATCTCGTGTAGAGGAACATTTTTTGTCCTTCCTCCCTCCCTCCCTCTGTGCTCCTTCGCTTTAACCTATGCTGCAGGTGTGGAGTGATGGGATTTGACAGCAGCAGACAGGCGCACCCGACGCTGACTGGAGGAGTTTGGGCGAGTGAGGCCGTCTGATTGACTGAAAGCTGATGGCCGGCATTTTAAAAAGACTGCAGGAGAAGAGAAGCTGACCCTCCTCCTACCTCACTGCCAACGTTCGCCACAGCTCTCAGAGAACCATGTTTTGTGTAGCCTGTAATTGAGTGATTTTGTGTTTTGCCAAGGATTAAAAGTAGTGTGAAAGAACCTAATTTAAAGGTGCAGTGTATAGAATTTGGCATTTGAGCGACATCTATCGTTCAGATTCTAGAATGAGCCCAACCGTAACCAAAACGTCACTTCGCTGAGCGACAGAGGCCTGTTAAGACCAAAAGGGATCGTGAACACGGCATCATTTACTAAAGTGATAAGGTTTGTAACCATTATTTTTATAGATTATAGGTCAGTTGTTGTCCTCTCTCCTCTTCTTCGCCTGCATTCCAGGTAGATTTCAGAACTGGCGGACAGATTCATGTTTTGTTCTTTTTGTCCCTAAAATCCACCCGTAGACGACATGGCGGATCGTTATGTCGGCCTACATGAATGCGGCCCGCGGTAATATACATTTTTTAAAGCTGTTTCTAACTAAATAAAAGTAAAACAAACGTTTTATGGGGATAATTGTACTCCTATTTTGACTGACTTTACATAGGGGCTGACTTTACATAGAAACATTATATCCTATATTCACCGTTTCTGTTCGGCGAAATGCTACCAAACTCTACACACTGCACCTTTAAGTTTAAGCAGTCAGGTAATGTAGGGGAGAGTAGAGCTTGATTTTTGTTTTCTCCTGTTCTGATTAGGGAGTCACTTTAGGTTTGTATAATTTTTTTTAACTTTAGTGGTCAGGTAAGGTTTTTGATTTATAAGAGTGTTTTGTTGTTTTAGTTTAGCCTACTTTCCCTGAGGTAATTTTGATTTAGCATACTTAACTTCCTGGACTTTTGTTTCATTAGGCATCTTTGAGGATTTTGTTTTGTGTGTTTGCTTTTGTTTTGTTTTTATTTATTCCTTTGCTTTTATGGATGTATGTATTTGTGTTTATGCTCGAAATAAAGATTCAATCAATCAATTGATTTAGTTTGTAAAAAGGAAAAAAAGAACCATTTTAAAAAAAGTAATTGTTTGGACTGCAAAACCTTGTTTTTTTGTGCTTTTGTGCTGGTGTACCTTGGGAGTGAAAAGGAGTGGTCATTTTTATATTTCCTTCAGTATCCCCTAGGCTGGTCGTAACAATATTGATTTGTACAATTTAA
This sequence comes from Cetoscarus ocellatus, assembly GCA_037902135.1. Classification (NCBI taxonomy): domain Eukaryota; kingdom Metazoa; phylum Chordata; class Actinopteri; order Labriformes; family Labridae; genus Cetoscarus; species Cetoscarus ocellatus. The sequence continues at coordinate 53,831 of JBAMNC010000566.1, read as the reverse complement.
CTCAAACCAAAAAAAAGAAAAAAAAAATCCTACTTTGCACTTCCTTTTCTACATATTGACATTCAACTTGACAGTTTCATCTGCACTATATATTTTCTGTCCATCTGTTTCATCTTTCTTTTCTGAACACGCCCAGAATAAGAATAGAATAAGAACTAAATGAATTACTGTGTCCTTGTCTTTAATCATTGTTGTGCTTTATGATCAGTGGACAACTATTCACTGTCACTTAATAATATTGGCTATCAGAAATAACTATTTACATTAATTAATGGGATTTAATTTACATTAAATCTACCTAGGGGCACCACCCATAAAGGGAAATGATAGTCAATTTATTAAGTCAGTCACATAAAGGTAACTATCAATTTTGAACCATGATTTATAATTAACTTAATAAAAATAACCAAAGTTACCCAATCAATTGTCAGTCAAAGTTGGAGGATTTGGAGTTCTGCAGAGAAGAGGTTGGCAAGATTCATTCTTATGCAACATTAACAGACCAGCAACTGACTTTGTGTTCAAAATCATTTATTGACAAACCAAACATAAAAAAACATACAATATCTAACCTAACAAAGTCCTATGTACAAGTGTGCACCCGTGCGTATGTGTGTGTGAGTGACAGGAAAAGGCAAGATGGCTGTCTCAAAAGAGTGTCTTAACACCACATGGCTCAAACAAAGGCATTTACATTCAGGTCCCCATGGGGAGTGGTGGAGGTTCGGAAAGGTTTCTTGGTTTAAGGTTGATGCCTCTACATGAAGTGGTAATGTTAAAATACACAGCAGTTAGCCCTAGCTTAAAACCCAAAAAGCATATTCAATAAATCAATGCAGTGATTGTAGAAACTGAAAAGTCATATGTTTAGCCGTGCTACGCTAAACTCTGTAAGGCCCAGTTACATTACCAAGTCCATGTATCGAAAGGTGTCATTTTTGGGTGTTGCTCTGCAAAGTCCAGTACTGCACGTTTGGTGGTTTCCTAGTGGGTTCCAGGCCGCTGTGTCCCTTCGACTTCTGGCTCTGAAGACCACGAGTTGCTCCTTTGTCCCTTGAGTTAGCAGCTTGATGCTAACTCTGTTGGTGTTGCTTCTTGTTCTTTCAACTGGGAACTCCTGTTCCTTAAGCAGGCTCTCCTGAGAAGAGAATGGAGAGGTTCTATTATTCCCTAAAATCTGTTCAGCCAGCTTCTGGCCTTTGTAATCCTGTAACAAGAGATAAAAGATCAACATTTATGAGGCAAGATGTGCACCCAGTGGAAAAAAAAATAAAATGTTTTTTTTTCAAACCACATAATAACTGAGTTACCAATACAGCACTTTGCACAAACACAAGATAAATAAACTTATTAAGTAAAAACACTTTGATAATGATCTTTGATTTGTAGGCAACATCTTGAGGTGTAAAGACAACAGAGCCTCAAAGTGGTACTTTTATGTAAAGGCACTGTGAAAAGGGCTAATGTGTCCTTAAACCATTTATGTGAAAATGTTTCCTTAATCATTTACAGTAGCACAGCCTATGTCAAACAGGCCTAAAACAGAGAGGTTAATATACACACTAAAATCCAACATATGAGTGGATTTTTAGGAAAGAAAATCCTGACATATTTTCTGGGAACATTTGAGAGCAGTGTGAATTTAAAGGTCTCAGGTCCTGCAAATCGAATTTTCTTTGCATTTCATGTTGTTAGAAGGGGCTTGGGGAGCAGAAGACCATGACACCTTTTACAAAAATGTTCAGTTCACAGAGAAATATGCTTTACCTCTTTAAAGAAAATGCCCCTTCAAACACCCTGTTTAAACTTCCTGGGGTTTATTATGTAAGAGATTTTTTCTTGTAATATTGGTGTGTTTCTGTTGAAAAAAAGGTGAAAGTTGTTTTGTAATTTACCTATTTACCAACAGAAAATAAAATATCAAACTTATTTTTATAACAAATTAAAAAAAAGCTAAAAAAGCCGCCTTTTTTTAACATCTCTGTTGAGAAACCTGTTGGTGTAAGATTAACATACAGAAGTCATAGTGTCACAGCCACAGCCTCAGTCTCAGTCTGCCACACTCCAGCCTTCACGTAATCAGCTCAACTCCTGTCACCTGCGCGCCTGCTCACACCTGCACCTCATCTACAGCAATCAATCCGCCTACTTAAACCCCAGCTCCACACTCACTCGGCGTCAGATCTCTTCGCTCTCATGCCAAGAACACCAGACCAGCTATCCGGACTGATCACCCGTTGCCGACCTGTTCTGTTCCTGTTTCCACCTTCATTGTCTGTTCCTCGGCTAGACCTCAAGGTATCATCCTGTTTCTGCTCTGCACTTACCTGCCTGCCTGATCCCTGGTTGCCAACCTTGCCTTCTGTTCCTGACGCCGAGTGCCTGTCTGTGAGTCTTGATCTGTGGTGGCCATCTGATCCCCGGTATCCGACCCTGTTTCCTGTTTGTGACACCGAGTACCTGCCTGTGAGTCCTGATCGGTGGTGATCGTCTGATCTTCGACAATCTACATCACTTCCTGCCTTGAAAGATCAAGTGAGTCTGAGCCCGCTCCACCTTAAAGACTCTGTGTGGCAAAAGTGTGTGTGGCTGCAGCGTGGCCAAAAGGACAGCGTCACCGGCTCCTGATCCTGAGATCGCGGGTTCGATCCCTGCTCCCAACTCCACTTCTCCTGTGCCTGTCAAATAAAACTGTTTGTTGTGAACTGAAAATACTGTCTCCCATCTGGGTCCTTTCTGTCTCCGTGTCAGTACAATCTGACCAAAAGATGGACCCAGCGAGCAGTAAGCCCTCTCCGCTGGACAGATTGGAGAGAATTGAGGGTGTGCTGGCTAGTCATAAAGGCCTGATAACTGCATCTGCCAGTCACCTTCAACATGCAGTGGACACGTTGACCCAGACGGTGACAGGATTAGCCGCCCAGTTACAACAACAATCCTTGGTTGGTCCTTCTCCTGCGTCCTCCACTCCTGCCACTGTGTTTCCGGCTCCTGCCCTGGCCTCTGACTCTCCCGAGCCTCGTGTGGGGGCTCCAGAACGCTACGATGGGAATCCAGAGAACTGCTCACCGTTCATCACGAACTGCACTCTGTTCTTCGCCCTCCAGCCATGCACATTCACCTCGGAGCTAGCCAAGGTAGCTTTCACCATTAATCAGCTGATGGGTCGGGCACAGCTGTGGGCTACAGCTGAGTGGGACCGTCAGTCGCCTGCCTGTCAGAGCTTTTCTGCTTTTTGTTGCGGAACTACACAAGGTTTTTGGACATTGCCTGGCCAGATCAGAAGTGGCGGCGGGGCTTCTTGATCTGAGACAAGGACAACGATCTGTATCGGACTTTTCCATTGACTTTCGCACTTGAGCCAGTCGAAGTGGTTGGAACCCTTCAGCTCAGATCGATGCTTTCTTGCATGGACTAGCGGACTATAGAAAAGATGAACTGGTCTCCCATGAGGTTCCGTCTTCCCTCGATGAAATCATCGACCTGGCAATTAGAATCGACCTCTGAATCCAGGCACGGAGCAGAACACTACGCCAGGGACCCAGTCGTCAATCCATGCAAAGACCACCTCAAAGAAAGACCGCGGGGCAACGTTTGTCGTCTGAATCTGCCGAGCCTGAACCTATGCAGTTGGGGCGCACCTCACTTACTCCAGCTGAACGGAGGCGACGCCTGTCAGCCCAACTGTGTCTGTACTGTGGGGGACAAGGACATTTCGTTGCTGCTTGCCCAGTAAAAGAGCAGGCTCATCCGTAGTAGAGGGGATACGGGTGAGCTCTACTGTCGAGTCCTCTCACACTCTTCGTCCCCTGCTCCAAGCCCGCCTGCTCCTGCCTGGTGGTCCCCAGACCCTGGCCACGCTCATAGACTCTGGTGCCGATTCCTGCCTCATCAGCAAGGACGTGGTTGAACAACTGGGTCTGAGGCAAGTTCCACTTGGTCGTCCCATCCCTGCTAAAGCCCTGGACGGACATGAGATGGGCATCATCACCCACCAAACAACCCCAGTCTCCATGCTCCTGTCTGGTAACCACAGAGAAACCATCCAGTTCCACATCCTTAACTACCCTGATCTGCCTTTGGTCCTCGGCTTCCCATGGCTTCGTCGACACAACCCCCAAATAGACTGGTCCACCAGTGTCATTTGCGGTTGGGGAACCGCTTGTCACCTCACCTGTTTAAAGGACGCCATGTCCCCACTCCAGCCTGTGAGCACCGTGCCTCCACCTGAAATCTCCAATGTGCCTCCAGAGTATCATGACTTCAGCCCTGTCTTCAGCAAGGCCAAGGCCACCTCTCTGCCACCTCATCGTCCATACGATTGTGCAATTGATCTCCTTCCCGGCACCACCCCTCTCAAGGGTCGGCTGTATTCCCTGTCTGCTCCCGAGAAAAAAGCCATGGAGGAATACATCGGTAACTCACTGTCAGCTGGTCTCATCCGTCCTTCCTCGTCGTCCTTGTTTTTTTTTTTTTTGTTTGTTTTTTTTCTAAACACATCATGCAGTAACAAAACCGAACCTCACTCAAAAATTTAAGTCCCATCTAAAGGTTCAGTCTGTTTGGCACCCTCACCAGTCTGCCACTGGCCGTCCTGTGCCCCGGTGTGGGTGGCGGGTCCCCCATGGGTTGATACTGACCAGCCTGTCCTGGTGGCCCGACCTCCTGGGCACTGGTGTCACTGTCCACTACCTTATGCACTGCACTGTGGTGTGGACTACTGGGTTGCTCAATAGAATGGCCGCTGTGCTGCCCGCTGTGTTGCTCAGAGTGGCACCCTGTCACTCCCAACTCTGCTGGTCGCAGGTCCATCCTGTTCCGCCGGTAGTTTGTTCCTTCAACATCCACCGGATACGATCTGGGGCCCACCTGCTGCAGGCAAACTCCCCTTTTCCACCTGCCTGTCCTGTCCCCGGGCAATGGCTTCATTCTAATGCCCTGGCCAACACACAGTTCAGGTAGGTCCCTGGCTGACTTGTCATACCAGAGCTTAGCAGTTTGGTGCTTCAACCGCAGTTTGTCTGGCACTCCAGTGACCACACTCGGCTCCAGGAGCGTGTCAGCGACTGGAAGCAAGGTCCTCAGTCTCCGAGACATCAGTCTCTGTGCTGGGCTGCTAAGCATGCCCTCCGTGGGTGTGTTCCTCCACTGTAGAATATCCAGCCACGGGTCACTGCCTGCACAGGTTGCCTTCTTACACAGGTTCTTTACTATTTTTACAGCTGACTCTGCTTTACCATTGGACTGTGGATGTCTGGGTGAGGACTTAACATAGTCAAAATCCCATTCCTTTGCAAACTTTCTGAATGTTTCGTTGTCAAACTGGGGACCACAGTCTGTTATCACTTGGTCAGGCTGTCCATGTCTCGCAAACTGGGCCTTGCACCCCAGCACTGTAGTCTCTGCTGAAAGATCAGGGAGCAATTCTATTTCCCAGAAATCTGAGTAATGGTCAACGAGGAGCAGAAAGTCTTTGCCTGCCTGTCTGAACAAGTCCATACTCACAATCTGCCATGGCCGTGTTGGTAGTGCATGTGACATCATCGTTTCACGCTGCTGCTCATGTGAGTATTCATTGCACGCTGAGCACTGGCTCACACAGTCCTTGATTTCTCCGCACATATTCGGCCAGTAGAGTGTGTCGCTAGCCTGCCTATAGCAAGCATCTCCACCTACATGGCTAGCATGAATGAGTTTCAACATTTCTGCAAGCAGTGATTTCGGTACTATGACTCCCTGGCTTTTGAAGAGCACTCCGTCTTGTGCACTGATCTCGTCTCTGATTGACCAGTGTTCTCTGATGGCCAGAGGGGTGTCCTCCCGGTGATCTGGCCATGCCTGGAGCACGGCTACCTTCAGCAACTGAAGTGCTCCATCTTCTTCAATGTGTCTCCTGATCTGACGCAGCCGGTGGCTGGTGACATTCAGGTAATCAGCCTGGTTTATCTGTTCAGTGTCCTCCTGCGCCCTCTGCAGGCGACAGATGCTGTGTTTTATGTATCTGGTGTCAGTCCTCTGTGGTGAGACCGTGGCTCTGCTCAATGTGTCACTGATGTGCATGTCTGGGCCCCGCTTGTATACTACCTTGAGGTTGTAATTCTGGAGCGTGAGTAGCATGCTCTGAAGACGTTTGGGGGCAGTGAGGAGGGGCTTTCCAAAGATTGAGATGAGTGGCTTATGATCCGTTTCTGCTGTGATCTCCTCCCGTCCATACAGATAATGATGGAACCGTTGGCATGCGAACACAATACTCAAATACTCCTTCTCAATTTGAGCATAGTTCTGTTCTGTCGGAGTTAGTGCTCGTGATGCATAACCTATTGGCTGACCCTCCTGCAACAAACAGCAGCCAAGTCCTTTCTGACTCGCATCACTCTGTACAGAGACTGGCTTGGTCACATCATAGTATTTCAGGATTGGAGCCACCGTGACCAGACACTTGATTTCCTCAACTGCAGCGTCATGCTTTGGAAGCCAGTGCCATGGAACATGCTTGTCCAGAAGCCGGCGTAGTGGCTCACATACCTCTGAGAGGCGTGGCATGAATCTTGCAAAGTAGGTCACAAACCCTATTAGTCTTTGCACTGCCTTGGCATCCTTGAGGTGGGGCATGTCCTGGACAGCTCTGACTTTCTCTGGATCCGCTCTGAGACCCTCTGCTGACAGAATGTGCCCATGAAATTTGACCTCTCTGACCCTGAACTGCAGTTTCTTTAGACTCAATCTCAGTTTAACCCCTCTGCACCTGTCCATGAGTGCTGTCAGTTTTCTGTCATGGTCTTTTATGGCTTCCTCATCTGTGTCCCCGCACCCAACCACCAGTATATCATCTACAATGGGTTCTACCCCACTGAGCCCTACCAGTAGCTCATGTTGCTTTCGCTGGTATATCTCTGTAGCTACAGACACCCCGAAGGGCAGCTTTAACCAGCACTTCCTGCCACAGGATGTCCAAAATGTGGTTGTGAAACTGCTTTCCTCATCTAGCTTGCACTGCAAAAAAGCATCACGCGCATCTACAAGGGTGAAAACACGGGCTCTGGGCAGTTTGTACAGCACATCCTCAAGTGTTGGCATTATGTAGTGAGATCTCCTCAAGGCTAGATTTAGTGACTTGGGGCCCATGCAAATCCTCAGCCTCTCTGGCTGCCTGACGATAACCATGTTGCTAATCCACTGGGTTGGTTCTGACACTGAGGCTAAGTGTCCATCTCTCTCATACTTATCTAATAACTGAGCTTTGACTGCATCTCTGAGAGCCACCGGAACATTACGTGGAGAAGCCTGTACTGGAGTAACACCCTTGTCCAGTTCAAAATGAACCTCCCCTGGAAGTGATTCAACTGGGGCATTGAAAACATCATCATAGGTATGGACAAGGTGCTGCCTAGTCATAGGCTCTGAGCTGCTGTGCCCCACCATACGTAGCTCTCTAGGTATGGTGAAGTGCATCAAACCTAGACGTTCACTGGTTTGGCCTCACAACAGGGGTCTCTGTCCGCTCCTCACTATCTCGAAACTCAGCTTGTGTGTTTTTCCTCTCACTACACACTCTGTCTCAAAAATGTCAATGGATTGCATTGACTGGCCTGAATACAGTACCAGTCTGGTCTGGCTTGGTGATAGCTTTGCCTGGGGTGCTAGTCTCCTCACATCTTTTATGCTCATTACATCACAGGTCGGCCCTGAATCTAACTGGCACCTCTGAAACCCCCTGTTCATTTTGATATTAGCAAACCATTTCTTCCCACATCCCTGCACTGTTCCAATGCTTTCTGCTGTGTATATGTGTGCCTTAGGGTCTGGTGGCATGTTCCCTCTTCATGCATGTTCTTGCAGAGTGGTTTGCAGTTCCACAATAGCGACAGTTCTTACCATATGCAGGGCAAAGTTCACGCCCATGCCTGTGCGTGTTGCCACAAAATTTGCATATGGCGCCTCCGTTTGTGCCTGGCGCCTGATTCTGAGACCTGTCATGGCGAGCCTGCCTTTGTGCAGCCCATGGCCGACAGCTGTCTGTTACATGCACCGTCTCTGGTATCCTGTCCTGTGTCATTGCTTTCAAGCTCATGTCCGTCATTTCTGCAGCCTGACATATTTCAATGGCTGACTTAAGTGTGAGCTTTTTTCTCTGAGCAGGCGACAGCATACTGCCTCCTCACACACACCTAGTGCCAGTCTGTCTCTTATCAAATCCTCTTTAAGTTCTCCGTACTCACAGGATGCAGCCTTCTCTCTCAGCCGTGTTACAAACGCATCGATGGGTTCCCCCTCGTCTTGCTTGCAGTTGCCAAAAATGTATCTCTGAAAAATCACGTTCCTGGCCGGCTTAAAATGCGCCTCCAAAGCGTCAAGGATAGCCGTGGGGTCCTTCGCCTGCTTGTCTGAGAGCCCCAAATTATGCTTGTATATGTGGCGACATTCACTGCCCATCACTCTCCGCAGGGTGGCTGCCTGTACCTCCTTCCCTTTTTCCGTTTGCCCCATCGCTAGCATGTAATCCTCAAACTCTGACCTGAACTTGTCCCAGTTGTTAGCGAGGTCGCCAGTCAACTTCATCTCACTTGGCGGCGGTATTGCCGGCACCATTGTGATGCCGATGCCTCTCTATTTTTTCTTACTTAAACTCAGATACTGGATTAGTTCACTTCTGACACCACCAATAAATCAAAAATAAAAGCTCAAAAAGCCACCTTTTTTAACATCTCTGTTGAGAAACCTGTTGGTGTAAGACTAACAGACAGAAGCCATAGCATTTGTCTGCAGCAGTCTGTATTCAGTACTGGTGCCAGAGACAAGAACATCACTTCGTGTTTCCTACTTGGCTGTATCATTTACATACAAACACTAGAGGGTGAGCTAACCCTATAGAACAGTCCAGTAACAAAATCGTCCCTGTCTCAGTTTGCGATGGTTTAGTGCTCCATCTAGTGGTCTACATGAGTGCAAACAGAGAAGATACTGTTCATAGAAGTCTTATAACAAGAACAAGCTTTGTGTGGTCAAAAAGATATGTATGAGTGTAAGCCATCATTAAAGGTGAATTTTGAGTATTATGAATAGAAAAATAAAAAATATGATATTGCATATGTATTTGTTGGAGGTTGTGATGTTGGTAAAAAAAACAAAAAAAAAAAAGGCAAAAACCCTTTATACACTGGATTACAGTAGGTGAAAAAGATCCATCTCTTTCTGGGTTGTGGGGGCTAAAGCCTGTCCCAGCTGACATTGGGCAATTTGGAGTCACCAATCAACCTGACCAGGCTGCTTTTGGTCTGTGGGAGGAAGCCAGAGGGCTAAAGAGAACCAATGCATGCTTGGGGAGAACATGCAGACTCCACACAGAGAGACCCTGACCAACAGGGAGATCGAACCAGCAATATTCTTGCCGCGAGGCATGCACACAACCTGTTGCACTTTACTATGAAAATATATGCAAATGTGATATTAACCATCACCGATAGAGGGAAAATGCCTACAAGTCCTTGCACATGTTGACTGACTTTTCATTACAGGCCCGTAGCCAGCCTTGTGAAGGGGGGGGGGGGGCTTTTTTTTCTAAAAAGTGGACTTCACCACCCGGCCCCCCCTAAATACACAAGCACATTTCATACGTTTTAATTTATACTTTTTTATTGATTAAACCTTCACTTTTACATGACATTTCTCTCACCAGTTGTCTGTTTTCCTCTTTGCGTCTCTGTTGCTCTCCTCTGTTGACATGACTTAATTATGAATTAATTAAATTTAAGTGTACCACCATCCAAACTTTCTTTTCACATGAATTAATTATTTGAATTAAATTTAAGTGTACTGTCTCTATATCATTCAAATTTTCCTTCAAATGTTGTGATGTGACCATTTTTGGCCACTATAGGCATACTTTCTCTTCTAATGTGGCAGTGGATGAGCTGGTACTCATCACATTGGTACAGGTGATTATTTTTAGATTAATATTCAAATTCCAAACACAGCCTATTACAGCAATTTTCACCATGTAATTCATTTTTATATAAAAAAAAATCTGATAATGGCTACTTTTCAAATGTATAACTTCCCATTTTCAACCCTCTCAGTGCCAGTGTTTCTGTGTCTTTCTCCTTGTCTGTCTCTCTGTAGCTCACCTCTGCTGTCTGTTGTCTGTCTCTGCTTCTCTCTTCTGCTGCATGTCTCTGTTAACATGCATTAATTCATTGAATGAATAAACATGAATGAATTTAATGGAAATGAACCATCTCTATTATCATCCAAACATTCCTTTTACATCCAAACATTCCTTTTACTTTTACTGTACTATTTCTCTACTATCGGACAGTTGTCTTTCTCTTAGTTGTAGCTCTCCTTGTGTCTCTGTTGATCTCTTTTGATGTCTGTCCATCTCTGTTGCTCACCTTGCTCATTTCAAAATTAATTTGAAATTAAATTAATTAATTTTAATTTCAAAATCAAAATTAATTTCACACACATACATATGATAAACACACAGAAAATTATTTTGAAGTTGTTTTAAAATGTTATATCTTAATGTGTGTGTGTGTGTGTGTATATATAAAATAAACATCTTCAGCTATTACATAACATCTATCGTACTAATGTATACATATCCAGATTTTCTGATATCAATGACAGCTGTACCTTCTGTAAAAAAAGATCAAGAAGGCATCATCCATCTATTTTATAAATGTCCATTTTGCATCACCTTTTGGAAAGATTTGGGACATTTTCTTTTCGTTAAAACTACAGTCAAGTATCACTTTTATGAAAAAAAAAAAAAATTGGTTCCTTCTCTCAAAATAATAAACTTAACATAATTAATTTCTTTATATTACTTGATAAATAACATATACATAAAGTCAGAATATCCAAGGCAACCTCCTCGTTCCCATTATTTCTAACTGAATTAAAATTTAATTAGAGTGTGTCACATATCAAATCCAACAAAAAATGCTTATCAGGTATTCAATTTTATTCCAATTACATTAAGTGAAGTTGTCTGTCATGTTAATTTGCCCGTGTTTAATTTCCATTTTTTCTCTAAATTTATTTACATTTACTATTTTATGTACAAATTTATATTTTATCATTTCTATATTATCTATATTAGTTATCAATAATTGTACATTATTAATTTATTCATCTGCCCCCTGGTTGTGCGCGCATCTTAGTGATGACATTGGACAGAAACCCGTCTTTTGTCTACTGATAATAAAGTTTTAAAAAAAATGAAGCTAACAGAGCTAACGGAGCTAACGATAGCTAATCGATACACGTCAGTCGGTGCCTGAACTAAGCACCTTACTCAATTTTGCCCTTTTTCGGAAATTCTAGCCAATATTTTGGGACATAATAGCCGCAGTTTTTTTTCTTTATCTTCCTTTTTAACCATTTTCTCGTTTTCCTCTTCTTCTTCTTCTTCTTCTTCTGTGGTTATAGGGGCATTACCGCCACCCACTGGACTGGAGTGCGAACAGGAGCACAGGGGAAATGAGCGTTTGTTTTTGCAACATTACAGTTGTCTGTCAAGTCATGCCCCAAGGTCCCCAGACTCGGTGCTAGGGCTTCGATCTGCTTAATTACCTTTCCTTTTTTGATCAGGTTAGAATGATTTGGAATAGTTATTTAAAAGGTGACAGCCATTTATATTTATTTATATGACATGACAGAAAACCTTCACCGAGGCGGCGCGGGGGGGGGTTCGAACGAACCCTCCGATCCCCCTTGCCTACGGGCCAGTACAATGACTCCCAAGAAGTTGCTACTTTTACTTGAACAGCTTCTCTTGCGCCATGGTGTTTACATTTCACACATGTGGGCAGGTGACTCTTTACAGCCGGCTGCTGATACGTCACAAGGGGGCGTGTCTGTCAGTGAAAAGACTTCCGCGAAGCCTGCACTTGTGTTTCCTCGATTATCCCTCCTCCGATCAGTCTCCTCGCTCCTCTCTCCTCTCTCCTCCGAGTGCATTTAGCGCTTTGGGACGTCCTTCAATATGGCTGCTCAAAAAAGTACTTCCGGTGTCGCAGAGGAGAGAGGAGAGAGGAGACAACGTTTTAGCGCATTGAGATGCACCCATAGTGTGGCTCAGCCATATTTCACTCGTATTCTCTCATACACCGTCTCTCTCTGACCTGGAGCTGCACGTACTTTTAACCAATAAATGAACAGTATTCTCTCACGTCACTATGAACTCTTCAAAATAAAATAAAATATTTATCAAGATACAGTTGTCTTTTAACCCTTTTTAACATAACTATTAAACTTATTTATGACAGTATTTTAACATATAATGAAATGCTTTTAAACTTCATTCACAAATAGCTTGAACAATGAAATCAACATATTTACAGATACACATTTTTTTAAATGATTGCTTATTTTAACTAACCATTTGAAGACATCAAGGACTCATGTCAAACTCTATAAAAAGGTGCAAAATAAGGGACTTTTGAGTGGCCCTAATACGCCGTCGTAACTGTGCTGTACATTGCCCAGTGATGAAAAACTCTGGACTGCTGATAATTTTCTGTGCTTTCAAAAATCTCATTAGTAGCGCTGAGTTCGGACTAAGTTTTACAAGCAGATTTCGAGTATCTTAAATGTCTTGTAACGTTTCGGTGAGTGAGGTGTTGTGAAGGATCATGGATAATTACAGTTTCATCAGGGTCATCGGGAAAGGCGGCTTCGGGGAGGTGAACTTGGTGGAACACAAAACAGACAGAAAACAGGTGAGTAGCACAAAGGATTTATTACATTAGACAGTCGTTATAGTAAGCTACGTTCAGCATGAGCAATGTGGTTCATAACAACTTAGCTTTACGATACATACCCCGCCAAGCCAAAGATTAAGTAGCTAACAGTCAGCTCATGAGCCTAAAAAAACCTCACGGATTTGTGTATGATTGTGTTTCTAATGTTAAGTCACGCTAATACGAACACACCCCTTAGCAAAAACTAGTATACTTAAAGTTCATTTTATTAAGTATACTTGAGTATAAGTATAGCAAGTATACCTACAGACCATGTATTTGTATTGTACCATAAAGTATACTAATTAAATCGTTCTTTGGACTAAATCGGAACATTTTTAAGTATACTTTATAAGGTCATTTTTTAAGTTTACAAAAGTACACATTCAAGTTTACAAGTACACTTATCTATATATTACTAGTATACTTGTATGTACTTCTATTCCACATTTTAGTTGACTGAAGTATACTCAAATAATACCAGAAATGAATGGATCTGAGTTTTTCTAGTGTTCATGTCCATTTACCTGGGATTAATGCTGCGTTCCAGGCAACCCGTAACTCGGAATTTTCCCAGTTGAAATCTCCGAGGTCCGACCTGAAAGTGTTCCAGGCAAATTAAACTAAATTGATTATAAATTAAACTAATCAATAAACTAAATTAAATCAAAACTTCAGTTTGAGCACAAGGAATTCTGGTATGTAAAAAAAACAACATGGCAGACATTATAAGATGTATGCTTAATCATTTCAATCACCAAAGAAGCCTGCAACTTGATCACTTGAGTGAAACTGAGGAGGGGAAACGGTGCAGAAGGTAACAGAAGCTTATACTTTAAATTTTACGGTATGTGTGGTTACTTCGAGGCTGCCATATTGTTTAGGCAGTGATGTGACGTCACAAGTCGTAACTCGGAGTACATCGATCTGGTACGAGTTCACGGGTGGGAAGTTACGAGTTTGACTGCCGTTCCAGTGCACTTTCACGAGTTACAGGTGGGAAAAACATGAGTTACGAGTTGCCTGGAACGCAGCATAAGTGTCTTGCCCAAGAACAGGGCTTGAACCTGCAACCACCCAATTACTGACCAAGTGCAATTTCCAACTGCACCACTGATGCTCCACAAGTACAGTCTTCTATATACTGAAATTGTTCTAGTCATATTCTAGTTCACATTTTAGTGTATTGAAGTTTACTTAAAGCATACCACAACTACACTCGTCTATAAAATGCCAGCAAATATAGTAGCCAGCCTGTAGACAAACATATTTTTATTTCTATTAATTTATATTTTTGAATATATTCATCTTTTTTTATATCTTTTTATCTGCTGAACAAAGCTGCTACTTGAATCTTAATTACCCTGAGGGAGTCTTCCAAAGGGATTAATAAAGTTCTATTTTATCTAATCTAATCTAATCTAATCTAATTGTACTAGTTATGTACCTCTAATCCACATTTCAATTTGTTGAAGTATACTTTAGGTATACTTTTATGAACTAAAAATTACTTTTTTTTCACTATTTTAATTGTTGTTATACTCCAAGTATACTTCAAAGTATGCTTAGCATATTACTTGTAGCATACTATTATATTCTTGAAATATACTTCAAGTATTCTTAAAGTTAACTCATGCTATATGTATGCTAGACTGCAATGTATTTAAAAAAATCACAAGACAGAAGGTTGAGAACAAGTTTGATATATTTAACATTTTAAAACATACCATACAGTGTATTTCCAAATACCTGTTTAAATCATTAAAGATGTGCATTTCAAAAACAAAGAGCCTCTATAAAATCAAGCCTTCTTTGTTGAAAAAAATTCAAGAAAAATGCACATTTGCATGTAAAAATGTAGACATAGTAGTCTCTCCAAGATCAAGTCCTTCTTTGTCAAAAATAGTGAAGGAAAAAGTTTGCTCGTATTAAATCAAGCAAGTAGTATGTAAAACTGGGTGAACTAATAACTCCGTAGTGATCATTAAGGATGCTGCATATGTTGCAAAATTTTGATGCTTTTGCAGCTTAGATAAGCTTTTCAAGCTTTTTTTTCCAGAGGGAGAAGCGGCAGCCAAATGCGCCAGCGTCCTCTCCACCTGAACCAATTGTGTAAAGCAATGCAAACTCTCTTGACTATTGAACACGTGTTATTGTTCATGTCATGCTTTATCAATGCCTGTTATGTTTCCAGCTTGTTTGATGTTTTTCTTTGTTGATTTCTGTCTTTATACATATCTATGAATAAATCATTTTCCTAAATGCCAATATAAGTTATAATAAAATATTATAGAGGGGCAAATATGAAAAGTTTTCCTTCATCTAAATTCACTCTGATTGATTGTGCTATTTTTTTCTGCAGTATGTCATCAAGAAGATGAATTTAACCAACTTCTCCAAGCGGGAGCGTCATTATGCAGAGCAGGAGGCGCAGCTCCTATCCCAGCTGCAACATCCTAACATTGTGACGTACAGGGAGTCCCTAATAGAACACGACCATCTGTACATAGTGATGGGTTTCTGTGAAGGTGGTGACCTTTATCATAGACTCAAACAGCAAAAGGGTGAACTCCTACCAGAGAGGCAGGTGGTGGAATGGTTTGTCCAGATAGCCATGGCACTCCAGGTAATATGAGAGATGGAAAAACAGAGGCTGGTTGAGTTTGTACATAATTTGTGATTATAATGAAATAACAATGCATCTGACATGCTGGTTTGTGTTTAACTTTGCAGTACTTGCACGAGAGGAACATCCTTCACCGGGACCTTAAAACATTAAACACCTTTTTGACAAAGACTAACATCATTAAGGCTGGGTTCATAAATGACTGAAAACTTACAACTAAGTATTTAGAGTCCTAATAAGATGACATGAATCTGTAACAAATTATGAGTCTCTTTGGAGGGATTAATGTTTTTAATTGCAAAGTAAGGACAACTTAAGTGACACAAGTATCACACAATATTATAACTGTGTTTTTAGGAAGCACATGGCCGTGTCGTAGTATTATGACAGGAACTGATACACTAAAAAGAAATACTTGGTATCATGTTTGCTTGAGGTTGTTTGCAAAACTTGGGTGACTAGTTGAAATAGCTACTAAGGCACTGTTTATACAAAGCATTAACACAGCTTATTGTTGGCTATAATCCTAAATGCTTTTTGTACACATCGTTCCATGTGCACTGAAACTGGTTCAATATCCGATACCCCAGACTACATACAGAGGTGGTCTTGATCCCAGACTATCTCAACAGTCTGGTAACATAGATTTTACATATACTGACATGCATTGAACACTTTCCTGTTAATCATTATAATCTGCAATAATACACCATAAAGGAAAAAAATGCAAAAAATGTCATTTATTTACATCTGCCAGGCCTCACTCAAGACGCTGGAAATTCATGATACTTTCAGATTGGGATAGTTTGATGTAGCTCTGTCGTAAAAGACAGTTTATTGGCTTTCAAAGAACTCTTCATTTGAGTCTTGGCTTTCTCGTGTCCACTAGTCAAAAGCAAAAACAGAAAAAACTGTCTCTCACATGGAAGTCAGCTTCTGTCATTCACATTAAAGAGCTTTCTAAAGCAGCTCACAGGCAAAAACAAGTAGTCTATAACAACACATAAAATACATCCTCCTTTTATCTGAAACTAAGTTGTCTTTCTAATCAATTCAATACCACACAAGGTTTTCATGCTTTATTTTTTTATCCTTAATGCAATTTTTTTATTTCATTTTTTTAATTCAAGTCTCAAAAAATCACTGAGGTTTCCCTTATTTATACAGCATGTTTTAAGACAAAATGAGGACAAACACTGTTAAAGAGTGCTGCTAGCCTCTAAGCAAAAGGCTATCTATAACCATTCATTTCACCTTTCTGCACATAGCATGAAATGAGGCAGGCAAGTTCTTATTACAGGTCATCACTGAAGTTTTACTGTTGATGCATTGTGCGAATGCATGCAGCCAACTTGGTAATCAAATGTATCAATCTGTCTTAATGCAGTGTATAAAAAAGGCCAAAAAGAATAAGCACTGGTTTTGAACAAATGTCCATCCTAAAGATTACTTCTTGTTTCAATAAGCTTGTAACATCACTTGTATTCAGCCCAAACCCCCAAGAGTATCTGGATGAAGAAACATAGAGGGCCAAAGACATTACAGAAGCTTATACATTTTTAAACCAAAGCACACACATGCAAAAGTGAAGGACCTTGACATCAAGAAAGTATCAAAACTGAACAAGTCCTGTTTATGTTTGTATAGTCCCGTAAGTTTCCAATCTAATTTGCAATAAACCACTCTGTGGTCCTCTGCAAGTGAACACAAGCTGTTAGTTAGCATAAACGACAACTGAGTCACTGTAAACTACCAAACATGTGACTGCACAATTTATGAATCATGAAAATATGTTGAGGACATTTTATTGTTTTGTATTCTGAATTTTATACATTCTATATTTTTAAATCATGAGATGTCGTTCTTTAGAACAGAATAAAAGAAATAAGATTATTGTCAATGAAAATAATTTTAAGAGCACTGCTGAGTTGGTGTCAACTGAAAGAAGAACAATAAAAAGAAGGCAGATTATGATTGTTCTTTTAAAAGAGCACAACTCAAGCCGACCATGCCGCATTTTGGGTTTTTTTTTTCCTTTTTGTTGTTTATTGTTTAACATTAGAGGCTCTGCAAACTACCACAAATTTTGTAAACGACACAAGGAAAAAATCTATTATTTTTCACTATTATCACAAAAAAATCAATATAAAAAGAATCATTTAGGACTTTTCTGCGCTCTTTTGATCATGTGCTGTATCACAATCCCAAAACAGGAACCAAGCTACAAAACCTGTCAACCCTTGTGTCTCTTTGTTCTTAGTATTGGGATCTATGAGGTGCTTCAATTCATTCAATGACTAGTTTATCCTCAAAGCTTGCACAGTTTGCAGCAGAGGGATGTTTCAAAGCATTAAAAGAACAGTAAAAACACTAATCTCTGACATAACAACTAAAAATATCTAGTGTGCAAAATACAAATATCTTCCTCAAGACATTGTGAAAACAAAAAGTGTAGCCAAACACAGAGCAAATGTTGGACTAAAAACCTGTCAGGCTGCCGGAAACATGAGCCCACTTAACAGATAGTGTTGCTTTGCAGTGCCTGTGAGCAATTATGTGCCAACAAATTAGGCATTTAGTGCCCTTAAGTAAATCAGTGCCTCTTTCAGTGCCTCAGATTAGAATGCTATATATTCCTCAAGGCAGCAGGAACAATGATTTTTTTTAAACATACAAGTAAAAAAAACAATATCTTTAATACAACGGACAGTGAATTGTGCAAGGGGATTTTTGGCACTGAAAATAAAAAGCACCAGTCCAGTGCTCTATAGCCAGTTTGCTGATATGAGGACAGCTTGTGACTTTAAATCAAGTAGGGAATATGGGCAGTAAGGGATTATGATAACAGTGACTGTGGGAAAATGGACATGACAATCCCATGAGTACTTCAGACTGTTAGAGGGGATATATTGCTATGAGCAGATGGAGAGTCATAAGTGGGCCAGACAGAGGGCATACATGTGTGTGCGTATTCCAGGAACAGCAGGGTTTGCCATGCTGAGCTGTTCTGTGCTGAGACCAAGGCTTCTGTTTGAATTAGGTCAGACTGGGGCTGACAGGCTGAGGGTGCCATAAGCGGGGATGGATTTTCAGGATTGGATCAGGAGTTGGAAATGGTCCCTCGTTATCACTTTTCAAAAGACCAGATCAACTCTAATCGCTTTGACTACAAGAGTAATGGAATGATCTGATTTATTATAATGAACTGATAGTTGGCCTCATTTTTGTCCAGAAAAGTAGGGTACGACAGCCACTGGGCCATGGATCTGTATTCAGGGCTGTGGATCATTTGGACAATAATCAAGACTAAGAATTACCTGTATAACATAGTTAAGATCTGCTCAAAGATCATTCAAAACAGGCAGACTTGTATTTCCTTTGGGAGAACCTGGTAAAAAAAAGACAATTACATTTTCAGTCAACCTCTTCATATTTTAGCTGGTGAGTTTACATTGATGCCTTTGGGTCATGACTAACATGTACCTCTCAGTAGCGCTAGCTACTACTGCAAATCTTTTATTTCTTTTCTTCAACTGTGAGACTACTGAACTCAGAGAGAAGTCATTTTGAATGCCATTACTTATGGCTGAGACTGTTAACTATTTATGTCCACATATTGGCCCTCATTTAACAGTCTGGCATGAAAACTTGTGCAGATTTTAGCACCGAAATCACCATCCTTCCATTGACTTATATGTAAAATGTAGGGGGACCTCCTGCTTTGGTGGCCAACTGTGCAACTTTTCTGGGTAGATTACTCAGGTATTATCTTGTAAATATTGCAGTTACATGTTTGAAAAGGGCTTTGTTTACACTTGGCCACTCAGCAGAAAATCAGAAAATTTCCCTGCAGTTTGCACATCAGTTGATAGGGGTAGGTCGGGGGAAAATTCAGGGTAACGTCTGGGGGAAAACTTTGCTGTTTGCACTCACATATGCATCTCAGAAGACTACATTCAGGATTATTTCATCTTAATGGAAGTGTGAATGTGGTTTAATGTCTTCCTCTTCCCTAACTCCCCATTAGCCAATATGCACTACAGGGAAACTTTCTGCGTGAGGGACAAGAGGCAAGCAAGACAGGGACTTTTTGGGTAGGTTACCCACATACGTATTTGTGAATATCACTTTTCGCCTCGTTTAATTGGGGGCTCGGGCTTTGCAACGAGCCACTCTCCCCATAGCTTGTTTACATTTTATTGTTCAGTTTTTAAATTATAATTTGTAGTATTTTTTAATATCTATCATGATCATACAGTATAGAAATGGTCCAATTACTTTGGCCATATTGGTGTGCAGTGGTCTCCAAAGTGGTCTTCTGGACATCCTATTACTATTTTGGTAATTGTTCTTAATACTTTTAATCTTTCTGACAATACTTTTTCTAGACCTGGAGAAAACAGTAATCAAAACTAACATATCAGCACATCAAAAATAATCAAACATCAGATAAACTCAGACTGATGACTCATGGACAGAGCACACCATTAGCACCTTGTGCACATCATTTTCTTTTCAGTGTTTTTCCTCCTGTGAATGCAAAAGTCAGCAAGTTAATTCCTAAACCCACTCCTCTCTTTGTTACAGTGTAATGAGTTACAATCTTGGCTGGTAACAGTCAGCTGACTGTGTTCCTAGATGTTGTTGTTGCAACGGACGCTGGGAACAGACACGCCTTTGTGTTCATTTGGGAAAATATCCCATCAGATATAAATAAAAAAACTACACCAATATAAACACAGCCATGGATGCACTTTAAGTCCCCAGTTTACATGGTAAAACAGCTCATGGCTCCCACAGATCCTTACTGTGAATTGCATCTATAATAATATAAATCATGTTTTGTTGGTGTCTATGCTGGCCCCACATCAAGCAGACCATGAAAATATTTCCTTTGTGCAATTAGTCAGTGTAGAACAGAAGGTTGGGTGGTGCTGTTGTATGTTTTACTTCGCTGAAAAGTTGCAGGAAGTAAGATGACATGACCAAACAGATTAAGGGACAAAGCGGAGTGCCACAGGTCTTCCTCATTACCTCGGCATGCTCTAAGCTGTGGCTGAGACAGAATTACAAGGACAGACTCAGTAACATGTTGTCCTGTGCTTTAAAGTCTGCAGGGCACTGTATAATGAAGGAAGGTCTTAGCTCTGTCTTATCCAACAGCTTAGTCACAATCAAACCCTAATGACAAAAGAAGTGCTAAGAAAAGCAGAGCAGGAAAAGAGACAATCAATCAATCAATCAATCAATCAATCTTTATTTGTATAGCGCCAATTCATAACAAGTGTTATCTCAAGACACTTTACAATAGAGCACAAAGCTCTTCATATTATGGATACACATATATGCATAGATACATATATACATATAAAAATACACATATACATATATATACAAATATATACATCCAACACCCAACATGAATCCATATAGCCAATCATGAATCCCTCCATCATGGCGGCAAGAAAAAACCTTCTGTTAAGCAGCAGGAAATCTTGAATGTGGACCCCAGTCTCATGATGAACAGCAAATCCACACGATGCTGTGTTGGGTGTGTGGGCAAAGGGAGGGAGGTAAGTGGAGACAAGTGGACTAAAGTAAGAACTAAAGCTAGTGACAGATCAATGGACCAATCATAGACCTGTCGTCGTCAAATTTGTTTCTGCTGCAAACAAATTTATTAGAGGAGGGTCCTCATGTCTGTGTGGTTGTGGTGAAAATTTTATAGAAGTATAATCAATAAAAGTCTTACTGGAAGTAAGAATTTATGGTAGTGATGAACTCATGGGTGCCCAGACCACAAGTGCATCCCTACCATATTTGTCTCCAATGGGTGTAATGAGATAACAATGATGACTGGACGTAAATGATGAGGAGAGAGGGAGACTTAGTAGTGAGAAAAGCAAAAGAGAAGCATGGAGAGAGATGAAAAATAGATGAAGTGGGACAGTTCTCATGCTGGGAGACTCATCTGCTCCATAAAGGTGGCTGTTTCCTTTTTCTCTGAACTACTTGGTTAATCACCATTTTGAATTCATTGGGCTTGACTCAGCGTACAAATGGTGGATGTTGAAAACACATCCAAATTAGAAACAGAAGAGGTAGGCTGTGCAAACATTGCCTCAAATTCTGTATCTTGTTTCATTGTTGTTTTAATTAATTTCTACCTTTGCGTGATGAAATTGAAGAATGATGACGGAGGGACGTGTAGGTTGCCTACTCTCTATCTAGAAATCAGGAAGATATGCATCACAGCAATGAAGCAAATGAGGTTTACAAAAGAATTCACTGGCTGACAAAAACTGTGTTTCTTGACTGTTTCCATTGCTCACAGGATATATGAAGGACTTAGGGGATAAGGTGTCACCAGCTAGATTAATGGTAAGAAAAAAAATAGATATTCAATAATAGTTCTTCGGTAACAGTTTCTATGAAGCCCCTCTTTTATAATGCATTTTAAACACATTTGATTGTTTATAAGAAATTATTATGAACTTATAAGGCTGTATATAAGTTATAACAGTTTGTGTTCTTTTATAATGCTTTATAATGTAACTTAAGTTCTTATAATGCCATTGTAAACAATGAGTTATAAACATATTTATAATGAGTTATATTGTACATTTTGACCATTTGCAAGCGATCAAACTCAAACTCTGTCCCATTTCCATTTTGACATCAAAAACGATGCCGTCAAGCATGTAACATAATGGATGTTAAATAAATACAGATGTTCTCGTGGTGAACTTTAACCTACATATCAACCATAGTTATCTACTGATATGTAGTGGACTATTATAACAAGACTTTAAATGTCAGTTTAATATATCTGTGAGTCATTTTATGAGGCTAAAACGATCATTTGCAACAGAAGCACCTTGTGGGCTAACACCAATGCTAGCATGAGACAAGAATGGTTATCATTAAAAACATGGTTGTGTTTTTATCAAATAAACAATTAATGTAAGCTGAATATTTAGTATGAAGATAAACTTTCATTCTGCCCTTCTGGTTTGTCTTTGGGGTTAAAAAATTGGGTCCAATTAAGTCTAAATGTTCATTAGAGCAGGGAGGGGAGGATCTGCATAATGAGTGCCACAGACTGCAGCTTTGCACACATCAGCTACTGGTATCCTCTGATCCTGAAACATCCTGAAATGTTTTACCAAGTCACACTGGTGTTTCACCCAATTTGACAACATAAGCCCAAAATGTATACAACTGCATCAACAGGTAACCTGAATGTTCTCATGTCCCCCAGTTCCCATTGAGGTTCCTGGCATTTATTATTCAAATACAGTGGGTCTCTATCAGCAGACGTGTCTGCCATGTGTGCTCAGATGAAAAATAAAATTATCCATAATGGTTTATAACAATGAATAAACACACAACAAATCATTGTATAACATTTTTGTTTGCATAGCTCAACGTTTGTGTCTAAAAGCTTAGATAAACCCATTGTTTTAATAACAATTTGATATTTTTCACACCAAGATTTATTTCAGTATTCCACTTTTATAGTCAGCTTTATCTAACTTTTATTTTTAATAGTTTCAATTTTACCTTTGACTATTTTAAAGATAATAGTAGCCATTTTTTATGAGGATCTCTTTATATGTATCTAATATTAACAGAAAATACATTCTCTGGAATTTGAGCTACTAAGTGTTTGAAAGTAAAGTGAAGTAAAATAATTAAGTTTAAAGCATTTTATTTGCTTTTCTTACATTCGGTGAACCTTATTTTCACCTGACTTGGATCATCCAATAGCCTCTTATAATAACTTACAATCAAATCATAATGGTTATAATAGTGCTTATAATGTCTTAAAAATGTATTACAATGTATAACAAAATGAAAGTCTATATTAAGTAAAATCATTTAAATAAATACAGTCAGTGACCTGCAGGTATGCTAAATTAACCTCATTAATCTTCATGGAATACTTTACTGTGTGTCACATTCATTGTTATGAAGCATTATGGATATTTATTATTTCTTATAGTTATGAGCATAATATAACTAAATAAAAGCATATTCATTACTCATTACAAAGATCACAGGCGCTTATTTCTATGGTTATACCACATTATAATATCTCATAATAAATAAGATTACATAATGTGTTTATAATACATCATAAAGAGGGGCCTCATATAATGTGTTACCGCTTTTTCACAATCAGGGTTGAAGATAAGCAACTGCCAGTTATAACTGGAGTGTTCTGCTCGGTGCTCGACCGACAGTTTCAACAGTACAAGGTATAAAAGTAACTTGTGAAATGATAATCTATGTAATTGTAATACTGGTTTACTGCTTGTTCTGCTATGACTTTGTCAACACAGCTAGGTGGTCCTACACGCTCACCAGCCACGGAGGACTGCCTCTTAACTGCAGTGTTTACAGTGACAGGGATGGCTGGGGTGGCTTTACTCACTGTCATTTGAATGTAGTGCAGTGCTGATCTGCATCTTCACTGACGCATGAACGTGGGATTATGCACAATTACAAAATGAAACTCCTGCTGCCCATCAGAGACCTACATGACAGTAATGACTCATGTCTTACAGCCTAACTTACTTCTTAAACAATTAATTATTGGGCCTCTTAGATGAATTTAGTCCCAGCTTTAACAGCCTACACAGCTAGCTTTGAGTCTCTAACCGACCCTTATAATAATAAAAACACTGACTATTTTTTCCTTTTTTTTGTTTCTACATAAGACTAGAAGCATGCCAGTGGGGTTCATTAAAAGTTGAAATATTTCCCCTCATTAAAAAGCTTATTGTACATGGAAACTGTCTGTTTTCAGTAGCATTTTAACTGAACTCAGCAGGAGGAAAATAAAGTCCAAGTCACAGATTTATTTACAAGCTATAAGTACTGAGAAATGGACACACAGATTGACTCATGTCACATATTATGCAAAATGCTTTTTGTATACAAAAATGTGTCCATGGACAGTTTAAAACCCTCCACCCCAACATGCGTGCCAACCAAACTTTAGCTCAGGCAAATCACAGATGAAGAGGTTGTATTAAGGCCCGACCATGAGCCATGTCTATCATGTCCCCAGTTTCAAAATCCAGAAATCCTCAATAAAATAAAAACAGGCACAATATAAAAAAATAGCTTCCCTCATAGTAAGAGCACTTAGAGGCATTAAAGGTTAGACCACCATATTTTTTAACCAGGCTGTAAATATGTTTATTAAGGCTGTAAAAAACATCAGTTCCCTGCACACAGTCATGCCACCACCAGGGTTCCTGCAGCCAATCTCAAGCAGACTCTCGAAGAACTAGTTATTGGCACTTTCGCATGGGCTTTCTTTTTCAACCCTGAAAGTTGCCTCTTGAGTGCCACTGAAAACATGGCATCAGGCAGCACTAAAATGACCAAATATCACAGAGTAGACGGGTCAGCTGATTAGAGCCGGCTGGGCCCACATTTGAAGCGGGGCCTTCAAGTTAGCTCCAACAGAGCTTCTCAGACAGACCATGGATTTTTTTACACTCTCTAATCACTTAGAACAGTGCAAACATTAAAAAATTCATGAAATCTGAGAAGAAAAAACCTGTTTCAGGGCAAATATTTATTGTTATATCAAACAAACCCCAAAAGCAAGTGAGAAAGAAGCCATTTTTATCAGAAATGACCTTTTGTTTGATCTGTTTTACTGAAATCAATCTGTCAGTTGTTAACAAATATTTCACCAGGGGAATAAGCATTATGTGTAAGCGTCAAACTAATGATGAACTAAATGACAGACCCAGAAATAAGTAGACAGAATATCTTGATGCCCTGCTGTGGCTGGCAGCTGTATGGGTGATAGGATGATGACCTAAATATCACATTAAAAAAAAAACAGCAACAATAGCAAGAATACTGTTACTAAACCAAAATATTAAAATTACTCATATCTATTTAAAACTAACCTCCACAACATCTGCCAAGAAAGTCTGTCCTTCACTAAATCATAATTGCTGATCCCTGACTGAAAGAGTTGTAGAAGAGACATACAAAAACAAACAATGATTTGGAAATGTGATATAAACACAACAACCATTCCTCTCTCTGGTTCACCCACATGCACTCAGACATCAACCTCTCTTCCCAAATCAATTTTGGCCCAAAGCTTATCATATGCCCAGTGAGGGCAGGTTACTGGGTCACTTTTCAACCTGAATGAGCAGGAACAGGCCAGGGCCGATCCATAAGCTACAAAACCCAAAACCAGTGAAGTTGGCACGTTGTGTAAATCGTAAATAAAAACAGAATACAATGATTTGCAAATCCTTTTCAACTTATATTCAATTGAATACACTGCAAAGACAAGATATTTAATGTTCGAACTGAGAAACTTTATTTTCTTTTGCAAATAATCATCAACTTAGAATTTAATGGCAGCAACACATTGCAAAAAAGTTGGCACAGGGGCATTTTTACCACTGTGTTACATCGCCTTTCCTTTTAACAACACTCAGTAAACGTTTGGGAACTGAGGAGACCAATTTTTGAAGCTTTTCGGGTGGAATTCTTTCCCATTCTTGCTTGATGTACAGCTTAAGTTGTTCAACAGTCCGGGGTCTCCGTTGTTGTACTTTACGCTTCATAATGCGCCACACATTTTCAATGGGGGACAGGTCTGGACTACAGGCAGGTCAGTCTAGTACCCGCACTCTTTTACTACGAAGCCACGCTGTTGTAACACGTGCAGAATGTGGCTTGGCATTGTCTTGCTGAAATAAGCAGGGGCGTCCATGAAAAAGACGTTGCTTGGATGGCAACATATGTTGCTCCAAAACCTGTATGTACCTTTCAGCATTAATGGTGCCTTCACAGATGTGTAAGTTACCCATGCCTTGGGCACTAATACACCCCCATACCATCACAGATGCTGGCTTTTGAACTTTGCGCCTATAACAGTCCGGCTGGTTCTTTTCCTCTTTGGTCTGGAGGACATGACGACCACACTTTCCAAAAACAATTTGAAGTGTGGACTCGTCAGACCACAGAACATTTTTCCACTTTGCATCAGTCCATCTTAGATGAGCTCGGGCCCAGCGAAGCCGGCGGCGTTTCTGGGTGTTGTTGATAAATGGCTTTCGCTTTGCATAGTAGAGTTTTAACTTGCACTTACAGATGTAGCGACAAACTGTAGTTACTGACAGTGATTGTCTGAAGTGTTCCTGAGCCCATGTGGTGATATCCTTTACACAGTGATGCCGGTTTTTGATGCAGTACCGACTGAGGGATAGAAGGTCACGGGCATTCAATGTTGGTTTTCGGCCTTGCCGCTTCCGTGCAGTAATTTCTCCGAATTCTCTGAACCTTTTGATGATATTACGGACCGTAGATGATGAAATCCCTAAATTCCTTGCAGTAGCTCGTTGAGAAATGTTGTTCTTAAACTGTTCGACAATTTGCTCACGCAGTTGTTCACAAAGTGGTGACCCTCGCCCCATCCTTGTTTGTGAATGACTGACCATTTCAGGGAAGCTGCTTTTATACCCAATCATGGCACCCACCTGTTCTCAATTAGCCTGTTCACCTGTGGGATGTTCCAAATAAGTGTTTGATGAGCATTCCTCAACTTTCTCAGTCTTTTTTGTCACTTGTGCCAGCTTTTTTGAAACATGTTGCAGGCATCAAATTCAAAATGAGCTAATATTTGCAAAAAATAACACAGTTTACCAGTTTGAACGTTAAGTATCTTGTCTTTGCTGTGTATTCAATTGAATATAGGTTGAAAGGGTTTTGCAAATCATTGTATTCTGTTTTTATTTACGATTTACACAACGCGCCAACTTCACTGGTTTTGGGTTTCGTATAATGATTTCAACTGATTACACCGTGTGCCCCTTTTCTCTCACTCCATTTCCTCACATGCCCTGTTGCTTGTTGTTCCATTCACTTAGCTGTGTTTTGCAAAGCATTATAGGTTAAAACGCAGAGAATTTCCCGCCGTGGCGCTGAGAATGAGAACCCAGTCAGACTTTCAAATGTCAGGGTGGGAATGATGGCCCATATGCATTTGTCATCTTTAGACAAACATCTGAGTGTGGGAATATAGAACAGACGTATGAGGGAAGAATCTGTTTACTGTATAAATGTTGACAATCTAATTACAGCCTGTCAATGTCACATAAATAAAACAATGTCAATCACAGTCATGAAAGCTTCTAGGCTGTAGATAACAGGAAAATGCAGCAATGTTACAGAAATAGAACTTCTAAATTAACTACAAAATATCGATAACAATGTTCCAAATATGTGACCAGCCAAGCTATCATGAGCCGAGTTTGGATGCTGACTCACTAAACAAACATGCCTGAGAGGGCAGAGAAAGTCGATAACTGAAATGCAGCCAGACGATGAGTGTCGGGGAAGCCAGGAGAATCCAAACCATTCAAGCAAGAGGGTGACGATGGCTGTTTGTGTTGACTGTAACAGTATGAGTGGCTCCTGTTTAGGAATCACTATTTTAGCTTAGTATAAAAACAAACTGCATTATTACAGATTGCTTTGAAGCTGAATATTTAAACCATATAAACCAGGAATGGGAAACTTGGTCATCATTAATAAAAGTTTAATTCTCACTTTCTGAGAGCCAAATCGTGATGAACTCTTGTATATGTTGAGTGAGCCAGTCATAAGTATGCATTACTTATCCAAAATGGTCAATATTGTATTAATGTTATGGATTTTGTTTCTGCATGAAAAAGCCCTGACATAAAGTACTGAAAATTAGTTAATAACATTGATTAAATGAGAATTAGAATATATATCAAAACCTTAATGGTATCAGCATTTATATGTTTTAACTTAACTGGAAAAAATAAGCTAATAAATAATTTAGTGAAATTGATTCTTAATTAAAAGCAAGAAGCACTGTTTTTTAAATGCAATTTATTAATATTCACCTGCCATGATCAATATTTTTTGACATTAATTACATACTAAATGTTTAAAGTGTTTTTCATAAATAATTATGCTTACTAATTTATTGGAAAACACGAAGCCTACCAGTAGTTAATGAGTTTATCCAATTATCTAAAATTGTGTATATTCTGTGTAGCGCATGGCATCGTTTTGGGACTTCAGGTCAAATCACTTTTATTTGATTTTGCATGTTTGTTTTTTGTTTGCAACATTTTGATATCAACAGTGGCTCAGGGCCATACTGAGTGAGGAGGTGGGCTGCATGTGCCCCCAGGCCGCCAGATTCCAACCTCTCATGTAAACAGTCAAGCACACAGTATGCCAACTCCACAGACAAGGGGCACTTAATAAAGAAAAAGAAAAAGTTGATGTGTTACTGTCAGCTCTGCCCACCTCTACCGCTTACTTGTTATTCAGTAAACTGGGGACCCTTTTCTTTAAAAAATGCACCCCATTAAGGATAAAAGCTTTTAAAGGGGTCCCTCTTATTAGCGCTAACAGCAGTAACAGTATACTTTGCGAGTGGCTGACTGAGCAATCCAACCCAGGACACAAACTTTAACAGCGCTGCTCTCTCATTAAGTAAATTCATTCATGAAATCAAAAAAGGTGGTTCATTGTTTTATAAATGCAACTTATGGAGTGCATGTTTTTTGTAAATGGAGGTATTGGGGGGATGGATTTAGGTGATTTAGAAGAAGTTTAGGCTGCAGAATGTGCTGCTAAGTGGTGTTGTGCAAGTTCACACTTTACTAGCTTAAAGTTAAGTCCACAAGTCTAAAATGAACTAGTTAACTGTAATCGTTCATAATTTTATAAGATCAGTTCAATACATTTTTAAACATACAGGTGCAAATTTCACTTAAAGATATGACAAAATCCGTAATGAAAGCAGAAACCACAAAGGGGATCTCAAGTACAGTAACTGAATCTTACCTGTGGCCTGACATTTTTGAAAATTAACTATATGTACAAACTACCTTTGGGTCTTTTCATGTAAATTAAGTTTAACAGAGATAGGAGGCATAACGGTTTTGTAAGTGTTTTCATTCACTAAATAGCAATTCCCCAAATGCTC
Source organism: Cetoscarus ocellatus (assembly GCA_037902135.1). Lineage (NCBI taxonomy): Eukaryota > Metazoa > Chordata > Actinopteri > Labriformes > Labridae > Cetoscarus > Cetoscarus ocellatus. The sequence continues at coordinate 24,439 of JBAMNC010000566.1, read as the reverse complement.
TTAAAATAAAAGCTTTAAGTAAAAACGTAGGAAAGCAAGCCATGGAGTGACAATATTTACGGTTTCACTTTGCAAAAATTACAAGAAATGCTTCCACATGAACATTTTAGGCCTGGAACATCTTGAAAGTTGTAGCAAGATCCACACAGCAGCTCACAGGATGAGCATCAACTTAACTCAGCAGACGGGGCTCTAAACTCCAGGTGCCTCTGAAAATAAGAACTGATCTTCACAGTCTGCGTGCTGATCTCTGCTCAAGTTTCATACGATGCACTGAAAAAAGAATGCTCAGTTCACTGTTCAGCAAAACTGTGAGAGCAGTCATGAACGCTGCTCAAAGCGCACTCAGGCACAAGAATAACAGCCTTCTATTACAGGTAACAACACAAAACCTGAGATACAGAAAGACAACAGCATTTTGCTCTTCCTGTACTGTGACTAACACTTGTAGTGTCTGTCATACTCTGTCATGAACTTTGACAATTATAATTTAAAAAATAAAAAATACGTATCTTTCTTTGAAGGCTACTGCAGATATTTAAAGTAATGTTAGTCATTAACATATACGGAGCACATACGAAAAGTAGGTTTTAAATGTATACCAATGTTTTTGAAAAATAATTTACATATCTTAGTCTCGGTCTATGAATAGACTTTTGTTTTATTTATAAAGGCTTCATCTAACAGGGATTCCTATAAAACCAGAAAGCAGTCAGGGTGATGGGTCAGGGAGCTGAAAATGGAGCCGTGTCTCTGACTGCAGGGATTTGGCTTTGGGTGGGTAAGACAGATAAAAACAAAAACAGGGAAACAAGGGAGACAGTGAGAGAGAGGGAGTGAGAGAAATAGATTAACTGAAGTCAGAGAAATGAGAAAAGGAGGACAGCTCAAGAGGATTTAAGTTGATTGCAGTGAAAGTGCTGTTTCTGCTTGTGCATTATTAATGCCCATCTGTTTTGATTACCAAAACATGTGGAAACAGCTGGGGATGTAATGCAAAAATGCATGCATTGCTGGTACCCCCCCTTTTTTAAAAGAACATGTAGAAAGTGAAGAAAGATTTGTGTTGAAAGATTTTTATGTTCTTATTTTTTTGAGAAACTGAGGCACAATAACTGCAATAAAGAAATCAAGGAAAGTACAGAATGTTCTGATTATCTGTCATGTTTTACAGTTTTCCTGAATGATTTTCAATATTATAAAGACGCAACACAGATTTCAGCGTATTGTATATTATTCTGTTCAGTCAAGCCTTTCATGTTGAGATGTAATGAGCATGTGACTCATTGATGATTCAAAGCATTTCAGTCCAAGTTTCTTCATGGCTAAATCATCTGTAAAAAATGAGAACATTTCTTCAAACTGTGTGTTTTTCTTGTTTTCTTGCAAAACAGAGAGTAAGGTGCTGTCATGTACACTACACACGTGAAACCTGTTATTAATAGCAAATAAGAAAAAAGTTTGTTTCCATAGTGACTATTTGAGTCCATAATAGAAAGTGTTTCCTGTTGTTACCAAGACAACAATCCACCAATGGCAAATGAAAGTGCCACTAAACTAAGTGATGCAGAGTGAGCCGGTGATCTCTCCATAAACAAGCTCAGCCCCAGACAGCGGGAAGGTGAAAAATGAAGAGGAGACAGACAGAGAGATGAAAGAAAAAGAGGAGGAAAAGCTTTTTCAAAAAAAAAAAAGAAATAGCTGTTCTTAAACTGTTAAAATTGAGGATGGGAATTGATAAGATTTAATGTCTCCCAATGCTGTTACCGATTCTGTTCATCAAGCTGATTCTTTAAAATTCCTGTGGATTTTTTGTGTGAACAAAAGTCATCATACCGTTGCTGCTGTCTCCACTCTTACATGAAATCACACAAACCCTGAACGCTGTGCAGTCAGCATCATTCTGTGTGAAACTGAGCCAAAATTTTGACCACTTCTGTCTCCTGTCTGCCATGATCATATCTTTGACTTTTTTGTTATTCTTTCTGTTGACTGCCTGTGATAAGAGTCAGACAAACTAGATGGCATGCAGAACATGGAAGGAAAGAACTGACATGGGAACTGTCGAGCATAAAGACAAATAATATCCATTTCTTGAGCTTGTTGTTACTGATTCTCAAATAGAATTGGACTTCCCTTTCCATCTAGAATTTCAATACATCTTGTGATAACCTTCATATCCCACTTTTCCTTAAAAGTCTATGCCAAACATTCAAAATATTCTTGTTTTAACTTAAATTTAAAAAAATGAAATCCTTTGTCAGACTGATCAGCTGTCTTTTCAACCTCTAACTATTCTTTTTATGAGTGTTTATAGAAGTGATGAAAATACAATAAGAGGCCATTAATCTGCTATAACTTTACAGCAATGTTTGTAATAGTGTAAATGTTTCTAAAAGACATCTCAGCCATTTCACTATTAAAGTAAAGTTTTATTTGACTCTCTCTGTCTCACTGCACATGGTTTCAGGAAATCCAATAACATTCTAAGCTCTTCTGTTGGATTCAGGAGATGTTCACTCAACTTTATCCCTGATAAACAAGGATGTGGGTGTTTGCAAAAAGTAGCACACCCTGAATATACATCCTGTCTAATGACACTCAGTGACCGTGATGGAGTATCATGTAACCGAGTGTTTAAGTGACATTCAGCTGCCGGGCACTCTGACAGATATCTGCTTTCTTAGGTCTTAGGCTAATTCTACTAGAAGAAAGACTTGGTGTTCGTTAAAATAAATAAGGGTCTGTGTCCACAGGCAGCTTATTTTGCATAGGCACTCAGCAGCCTATGTGGAAAATCCCTCAACACCAGCTTATGTTGCCATGCCCCCAGCATCCTACATTAAAAACTTCTGAGAGAGCGCTGTGTTCGTCAGTGGCGTTTCACTCTCACTAACCAATCAAAATAAAGAAGGGGTGGGACTTCTGCTGTCCTCTTTGTAAACAACAATGGTGGATGTGAATATGAGCTGCCTTTTATTTTTACAAGGGAACTTTCTCCTATCCTTCAGCTTCTATCTGTGGTACGACATATCTTTACTTTGTGGTCATATTTTTGGGGGGGATATTTCTGTAAATTAAGCAAGATTTAGAGCACATGGAGCAACTTTAAATGGCCACACGGAGTTACTAAGAGATGCAGAGGTAAACTCTTGTTTCCTGGCATCATCAAGCGCCAACGAAAAGCATTCTGAAACTGAAGATGAGAGCACTGTCAACTGAAAAAAAAAATACTTCCTATGGACACAAGCCTAAATGTGTGTCTATGGTGTCAGCATCTGTCAAAGTGAGTTTGGAAATATTGGCAAATATGAAAAAGGCAAAATCCAATGGGAAGACCTAACATTTCATGGCATTTGAACATCACCATTGATGACATTGCTATTAAATAAACCCAAATCTCAAACATCTGAGCAGACCACAGTGTACATTTGCTTTGAAACTGCAGCAAATCAGTTGAAAGTCTGTGATGACAAACAGGGGCCATGCCGTCTGCTCCCAAGAAACAAACATGTCCATTACAAGACAACTGGATAAAACCGATCAACCCTCATACACAGACAAAAAGCACACACTGTCCTACAAAGGTAAGAGGTTTAAGAGAGACTCCAGTACCAAGAAGTCAGGATAAAATACCCATAAAACAATCTTTGATTTAGAGCTCTTCCTGGAAAATACTGCTGATGCTTCCTATGTCATCTAACCGGCCAAGCACTATCATAAACCGAGGAAAAAGTACAGCCAACAGACAGGCGCACTTCCCTTACACAGACAAGTCTACATGAAGCAGGCCACAGTTAACAAACCTTTCCTTAAGATAATAAAATCCATGCATCCTGAAACCCTCTCCTAAAATGTCTGTTACTGGGCTTAAACGTAGAAAGACATTTAAGACAAAAAGGGAGGGTCTGATTACTTAAGTCTATTGTTGAAAGTGTCTAAAATGTGAAAAAAGGATGTTTTGTGGTTTGACCTCAGGTTCAGGATTGGTTTCACTCTGAAAATGCTGTTTGAGAACATGTTTCCTGATGAACTTGTGTTGCTTAATTTTAAAGACAAAGATGTTGACTTAATTTCAGGGTATTTTGTGACAGCTCTACATTTATGAGTGCAGTATAAAACTACACTTCCATAAGCTGCTTTCCATGGATCTGTACTGTCATTTACAGTGTATGCAGGGTTATGCACCTCTCAGTGAAAAGCTTACATATTGGTCTGTGACTGTGCCAGAGATGTCATAAAAAGGATTGCATTAAGCTTAAACGTTATATTACAGCACTATTCTATAACAGGACACTTACTGTGGGGTTATAACATTAAACTGAGTTATACTTAACCTGAGGGAAAACAAACTTTTACTATCCAAAGAAAGGGTGCTTGGACCTCTGCCCACACAAACATGTCACTAGATTTGTAAGAGTGCTCAGGTCACATCCTGCAGACACCTCCTACACTCAAAATGATTCACTGAATAAATGTTTACCAGCACAGATGAACTATCTTAGCTGCTTTAAAGAGTGTGTTAAGTCATGCTTTATGCCAAAACCAATACTGAATCCACTGAATCACCTGATCTGTACAAATACAAACCCCTCTGTGACATTCAACCTACTGTCTTATTAGCAGATGTTCGGTCATTGAAATGATGAAGGGGATAAAAAGGATGGTCCAAGAAATCAGCACTGATACATTAATCAATACTTAACCCTATGCTTGTAATGTTTGCAGCACATCCTGGTCACATTAGACCTTACTGTGTCCAATTAGGCTTGAAGCCTGTTTGTATAGGAATATTGACCAAAGAAGCACTGTGTAAATATACTTTAAGTGATGACACATTTACAGAGTAAACAGCAACTTTGTGTACAGCTTGTTCCTTAGTAACAGATTTAGACACAATAACTTTCAAAAACATTCCCTCATAGGGAAGTTATCATTTCTTTGGTGAAAACATGCATTATAACACATGGGAGCTGTGCAATACAAACTCATGATTCAATCTTGACAGCTAAAACTAAAAGGCATATTTGTAAACTTTGATTTTTTCTGTAAAATGACAACATGGGTCCACATTTCCATAATTATAAGCTTGGCTATGATTCTAGTAAATTTATAATAAATTGTTATCAGAGCAAAAAATATCAATCCTTGGTGCTCAAAACTGAGCAATATCATTCTTAATAAGACAAAATTGTCCATAAAATCATACACACTATCTACATTTTACAAAAAAATCGGCAAAATTTCTATGAAACAAGGTTGAGAAAATATTCTGCACTTTTGCAGTAAAACAATGTGTTTCAAAATGTTAATACCTCCATTCTTGTCAATTGGAACTGACAAGAATAGCACTGATGTCAAAACATGCAGAAGGTCATGGTTTATTTTGTAATATTTTTTGGCCAAAAGACAGTCAGAGCAGAGCCTTATTTGAGCAGGGGTCACCACTCACCAGCTCCATCCACCTTTTCAGATATTGTCAAATGTTGTTTTAGTGGAATTCAGACTGTGTGCAGAAATTGATCTGAAATCTTTGACAACTGAAACAATGCATTGCCCAATACTATGTGTTTGGACTCCAACCCTAAAACCCAGCACATGAATCACATGTTTAAAACCTGTCTGTTTTGTCCAAAAAGTTGGCTGCAGCTTGTACACCGATGTGACGAACATCATAAATTTAACATAACTTAACCCTATTAAAAATTCACTACGATACCCTTTAGCTTAATCGCACCTGTAGGTGGGATTGGTTGATATCAATTTGGGTATAAATTAAGACTGTTTTTGTATTAACGACTTGCTTAACAGAGAAATACAAACACCTCTTAACATAACAATGTAACAAGCATCCTGCAGTAAGAATTGATGCAACAATACAACGAATGGAAAGCACCAAATGTGATGATTAACTAATAACATGAATTTATTTATGTAAATTCATTAACTAACTTATGAACAGACTAAAAATAGTTATTAAGCCAATCTAATTTCCAATAAATGAAAGGCAGCAAGTCTAAGAACATTAACTTAGTTACATTATAAAAAAAATAGCCCCATTAACACTTTTCTTCACTCAGACTTTCACTTGGACTTCACCCTGGTAATTTCCTTGTGCCCCTCTAGTATTTTATCTGTGTAAAGTCCAAGCTGCTGATGTCTGAATGCAGCACTGAATTATCAGGTTAACTCACTGAGGCGAGTAGGGAGGGCTGATGACATCATCCTGTGTGACCGGCGTGAAACCAGAAAGGGGGCTTGACAGGATGTTTAAAAACAACTGCTGTTGTGGGGGGAAGTTCGATTGATTGTAAGAACAGTTACACAAACTCAGATGTGTGTCTGGACATTTTAAGGTGTTATTTTCACTGCACATCATCAAAGTTTGTAGATCATCTGCCCTGTAACGATCACCAGTGGGACACTCATGCATCCAAAGAGCTGACTTGCACTGCTGTTGTCTTGTTGTGTAAAACTCTGTAGCTTTCTTTCTCTGCTGTAATCGTGCACATTGTGATGCTGCTTCAAATTCACTTCTGAGTGCCACAGTGTTTTCTCAACTCTGTAATAAAAGCAGTTGATGCACTTTTTAACACTAAAAACATTTTTAATTGGGATGTGTCTGCCCCTCATTGTCATCTCTGGACCAAAGAATTGAAATCTGTCTTCATAACTACTAATATGTTGTTCATTTTTCAAAATAAGTTAGTGTGTAACATCCAGGACATTAAGCGTTGTATGTTCACTGAATACAGACAAAAATGATGTAAACCAAAACTAAGAGCATATTATCAAGAATAGTTATGATGCAGAGTCTTACGTGAAGTATAATCTCACCAGGAGACAGAGATCATTATGTGCACAGCCGCGCTCAGGAACTTTACCCTTAGCCATAGAGACTGGTAGGTTTAATGCTATTCCAGAGGAAGACAGAGTGTGTTTGTTGTGTGACGTTGGGGAAACAGAGAATGAGATTCATTCTATGTTTCACTGTCCAATTTATGATAAGCTAAGGGATTTACTTTTCAGAAAAATGTCTTTGATTAATGTTGACTTTTTTTGGTTTGATGACTATGAAAAACTTGAGTTCTGTTTCAGAAAAGGAGCTTTTGCTTTAGCAGATTTTATTTGCAAAGCTTTGGTGAAAAGGCAGAGTGTATTGTTTACTACTGAGCTGAGAGAAGATCATGCAACTAATTGTTGTTAATTTATATCTTGGTAACACTGCAACTGTATTTCTGGTGTCTTGTAAACCCATGAGGGTTGGGCACTTAAATGTGCAAGACATGTTAATAAAAAATATCTATCTATCTTAACATGTAACACTGAAGTTAGGATCTGAATTGTTCATCCGCTCTCATTATGAACACTGACTTCCACCGCGTATGTCTGATGTCATGTGTTGCCTATCGATCAGCCCCCAACCCCGCCTCCACCACTTCTCCAAGCAGAAACTACACCCTGCTGAGAGAAGCAAGTGTGAACGACCACGTCAGTGAATTACCCAGGCAGGCTGCCTGGACATTGTCCTGATAATATCAGGGTTGTATGTGTGAAAAGGGTTTGACTGAATTATTTTATTTTACTGAGAGCACAGACAAATACTACCTACATAAATTATTTTTCAAAAATCCTATCCAAAACTTAGAGTTCCTTCTCTTAAAGTTTTATTTGAGCACATCACTCACTAACCATCATGACATATTCATGTTACCTAGCCTACATACATTTATTGTAATGCTACCAATAGACTTTTAATGCATTACAACCTGTGTCATTGTCGTGCAGCTCCTTGAGTTGAGCTAATTATCACTCTCTGAAGGTTTCAATATAGAAACACTGGATAAGAACAAGGTTTTGGGGATTCTTCCACAGTTTCCTTTAGAAGATGGCAGATCAGTAGGAGTAGCTGGAGCAGCAGCAGCTGGAGACGAGCAGATGAGTGGGCTGATTTGTTTACAACCCTACATGGAGTACTACTACAACTATCACAGATGATTGCATTGTAATTACAGGCATTTTTTAAATTAATATATACCTTAATTGATTGGCTTTAGACTGTTCAGGGTATCTCTACTTTTAAACTAATTATCTTGTGGTAGATAAGCATGTTTTTGTTAGTGGTTACGGGTAAACAATCATTTTGCAAAACATTTGGTCTGGATTTTAAACCTTGCTTTATCTTGCTCAGCACTATTGATTAGAGAACAGTGACTGCTTACTGGCTTCATCATTCAAAAATGTAAACGCATAGCCCTTATTTCTCACCTATTCCTGCGTGTAGGGAAGCCATTAGTCTTAGGTGAAACACAAGAATGATTTTTTTTTCTGCGGGCACTTACGTTCCGAGGACCTCTTTGAAGTCATAGTGATCTCTGACATCGGTGGTCCTCTTTTTCCAGGCATGGCAGTCGTCACCGAGAGGCATCTTCTTGTTGTTACGGTCAAACACAATGCTGGGAAAGACAGAAGAGAAAGGAGGAAATGCATGTTAGGACCAACAGTTGAGCTCCCTCTATCCCCCACCTGCAGTAACATAGAGCTGCCCTGACAGAACTACACACATTGTTACAAGACCAAATGTTTCTTTAGGGGTTGGTGAGTAAGAAATAAATAGCTTAAGAACTAAAATCTACGAACATCTACTGTAGGATATGCAACTTGTGACAACAGTCACTTTGTATGAATTTTAATTGTGTCAGATCCAACCAGCACGATAAAAAGGTGTTTGAAAGCACCTGTAAGATACATAAAGAAAATGTGGAAATCTCATTTTGTCAGTAGGTCATTCTTGGCATATTTTTGTGCTCCGATATTTTTTCAGTGTTTTGAGCTCCTAAGCTAACATCTAAATATGAGTTCCCTCCCATATATTTAACGATGGTAAGTTAAAGAGACAAAGTGGTGAGAATTTTACAAACAGCAAGACAGACTGTTGTAAAATTTGGTCCTATTGTCAAATAGGAAATTGCAGGTGTTCCCAGTGGTTGAAGAATGTGACAAACCCTGCCTTTTCTCTTGAACAAAAACACAAAACACATCACATAACAGAGCTCAGGGTGCATTTGATCCACTCGCTGATATCATGTGACCACTGCACTTGCAAGTCTGGGTATTTTATCCTTCAGAGCAGCTGCTGTAATGGTGTGGCTACATTAAATGCTTAACATGCCATATATAGTATGGAAGATCTGGCCCTGATGTATAGGATTTCTATTTTTCAGGAGCAATTGTTATGAAGAGTTGGGTTATGTTTGCATATCTTTATGATCAACAGAGGTAGAATTTATTGCTGAGTGGGTTGAAAGTCAAATCTTTCAGGTTAACAAGTAAACTCTATACAGGGGTTCCAGTTCTCATGCTAAAGCAGAGCTGTCAGACTTGCTTATAAACACTGGTTATGTGTTAGGCTGTGGTTGCTGCTCACATAACTGAGGCTGACAACAGGCAAAGGTTTTCCCCAGTGCTTACTTTAGAAATCTGTCTGAGAGGCACACTGTCAAACAACCAATAGTCTTATCAGTCTATGAAATGTCAACTCATTTGTTATGTTTGCTTAACTTGCTTGACCTCCTTAGTGCCATTAAATATTTTCTTGATCAAATTTTTACTGAAACATTGATTATTGAGCCAGGGTATAACGGTATTCTAATATTTTCTTTTTGCAATAAACGTTGTTATGAAAAATACAGAAAATCAATTCAGATCTGAAAAATGTTAGTTGTTATGATCACGTTGGACCTGCTTCAAAGCCAATTCAGTGTTTCCAGCAGTTGGTATCATTCAGCCATGTGACCAGACCAGAGGGCTGATGGGCAAAAAGAGTGTGAAGCCAGCATTGAGCACTGGAAGGAGCTGCAGCACAGGTATCATTCATGCATGACAACATGTTTACATAAATTGAAAGATACACATGTAAACTATGGGCCCTATCGTACACCCAATGCAAAGCGTTTTGGCATGAGGCAAAAGTATCTTCATTCATTTCTGCCGTACGCAGATGTCACTTTTACGCCGTTCACTCACAGTGTATAAATAGCAAATGATCATGTGCTCCTGTTTGCCCCCAGGATGGTCTGATGCAAAGCTGGCACCTTCCTGGCCAGTGAGATGGGGCTAGGTGTAAGTACAATTTGGGCTTGTCTCCTTTTCAGTTACTGTTAAAATGTATTCTTTTTGCTGATGATACCACCTTTTCTTTATACCGGTGAAAATCTAGAATGTGTGTTGGAGGAGGTCAGAAAAGAAATGAAAAAATTTAGACAATGGTTTCATGTAAATAAATTATCCCTTAATATTGGAAAATCAAACTTCATGCTACTTGGTAACAAAGGCAAAAACATTGATGTTTCAGTAAGTATAGAACGTATCGAAATTAATAGAGTAAATGCAATAAATTTTTTAGGTGTTATTATTGATGATAATCTGACTTGGAAATCACATATTAATTTAATGAAAGTGAAAATAGCAAAAATGATTGCTATGTTACACAAAGTAAAGGATTATTTAGATGATAAAGCTTTGTACCTTTTGTATAATTTATTGATTGTTTCACATCTGACCTACTGTGTTGAAGTGTGGGGAAATGCATGTAGAACTTCCATCCAGCCACTTTTCATTTTACAAAAAAAGAGCCATAAGAATTATAACTAGAAGTCCATACAGAGATCCATCGAACCTGTTATTTGTTAAACTGCAGTTGTTGAAATTCAGTGAGTTAGTAGATCTCAGTATGTTGCAGATTATGTATAAAGCTCACAAGAAAATGTAACCAAATAACATCCAGAACCAATTTGAAAAAAGAGAAAGTTGTTATAATTTAAAAGGATTTGAAATATTTTAAAAAAACAAGATTCAGAACTAAACTGAAGGAGCGCTGCGTTACAGTGAGAGGAACAATCTGAACAAAGAAACCAAAGAAGCTCAATCAAATTTTATCTACAAAAAAACTATCAACTATAATCAGCCAGTATGTTGAGTAAATACAGAGAAATGTGTTAATCTAAGTCTTGCTATGTTTGTTTTGTGGAAAAATGTGAATTAACATGTGGACCTTTTTGTTTGTTTTGTTGGTTGTTTTTGATAATAAGAAAAAATGAATTGTAAAAAGGCGTGTTGGCCTGCAGCTCGTTTATTTGTATTATGTGTTTAGTTAATTAATATCTTGTGAGAAAGGGGCAGACTCTATAAGATTTTTCTTCATTCTGCTCCTTTTCATTCACATGTTTGAGATTTTTCTTTGTTTGTATTAAATGTTTTATATACTTACAGAATGAAATAAAGTCCTAAACCTGGTGCAGTCATTCTCTTTTTCCTTGGAGTCCCACGAGGAACTCAGAGGAAAAAGCATGTTAAAAAAGTATGTTAAAAATCTGAGTCCTTGCCTTGATAAGTAAACATTAGTTTTAATTGTTTCCATGATTTTTTTTTTTTTTTGCAAAAATGTAAAATATAATATAATACATATTACTATAACAAAGTCAATGAGGTTTACTGTGCAACCCTAGTGTTTAGAGATTAAAACAATCATGCACTGAGCCAAAGACAGAGAGTAAAATATTTGGTTATCTTTTTCTCAGTGGAAGCGAAAATAGAGGCATATTTCTTCTGCAATAAAGAGGATCCTGCAGTTGCAGCTTTCTCCATCTAAACCCTTAAAGTGCCCATAACTCAGGGCCTGAAGGACTAAAATAGTTCTGGTAATATCATCGTGCCGCCCTCCTCTTTTTTTCCTGCTGCCTGCCAGGCAACTTCACAGTCTGTCTGTATGTGATAATGTAACACATTGTTTTGCATTGTACAACAGCCATTTAGTAAAAGACAATACAATAGCACAGTTAATTATCACCGTTTCGGAGTAGATTAATTTAAACACTGAATTATGAGTGGCATTAAGGGATGGACAGAAAAAAGGGCTGAACCCTGCCGTTATCTCGGAATAAATATTAGTAGGACATAATCTCTTCCAACTGCATTGATTTATGGAAACGTATAAACTAGTCTGGATCCAGAGATGTTCTCCCCATTTTTCACAGACACATAAATGCTTGGTCTTTTTGCCACCTTTACTAATGTTAGAAGTCAGCTTCATACTTGCTGTCATGGAAACCAAAAGGAGCAGCTATGGTATCTCAGAGTTGTCTAAATTGCTCTAGTGTGTAACAGCAGGTGGAAGCTAAGGAGGAAATCATTTTGGTCACTTTAAAGTCTATCTTTGGTGTGTTTTGTGTATGGCACACAGGCTGACTAGTCAATATGGATTTAAAGAGATTATCAGTAACCTGATCCAGTATACATAACGTAAAGAACATAAAGTACAATATCTGTTTCTATGGGCCAGAGAGGAGGTGCTGTATTAACTCAAACAATACTTTGGTACTTAAAATCTCTTCTTTCTGATTGAAAGTACATAATTTTATGTACATCTAATAATAACAAAACTTGAGCTTAAAATTTTAAATAGTATCTAGGGAATTCATCATTTCCTACATTGTATTTTGCAAATCATTTAAAGTAGCTGAGGTGAAAGGAAGTATTGCTAAATTAGCCAGTCGAAGTAAAAGGAAGTAGTGCTAAATGAGGCATGCAAAGTATTATGCTCAGGGGAAGCAGTGAAGAGGAAGTCCAGAGAAATTTGTGTAACAGTTGTGCTAGTAAATCTATTTCATTTAGCCTCAGTCTCTTGAGCCAAATAACTCCTGTAGTGACCAAACAAACAATACACAGCAGACTGTAACTCTATTCCTGAGTACATCTTTAACTTGACACCAGTCTCATTCTTTGGAAATTGAGGATCCATTACAAACATGATTTTTTTCACCTGAGTGCTTTCATTGAAAAATGATCTGAAGTAGGTCAGCATGTGGGTAAATAGTTCAAAAAGATTACAGGCCAAGAAAAAAAACAATTTTGTTGACCTAATATTTGAAGAGGGAACCTTGAGTTAAATGTCATAGCTAGTTAACTAAAATCGATAGGGATGCACAATATCCCCAGCATGATATTATTGGCCAATAATGGCTTAAAAATTGATAATCAGTATTGATAGCTTTCAGTCATGCGACTGACGTGGAGAGCTGGAGGGCAAAAGGGTTTGACAACTGTTGAACAATGTATAGAGCTACAGCACTTTTTTTTAGTTATTTAACTCTTCAAAACAACTGATGCCGTAACAGCTGAAAGGAAAACTGTAACTGTACATACTGTAAATGCAAGTTTTAGGCACTTTGGACTACTGTAAAGCAGCTGAGAAATGATTTCAATCTCTAAAAACGGAGACTCCTTGCTACAACTTAATTTCAATGATGCAGCATATACTAGCGGAGAATTGTTCCCCTTACACCCCATCACAGCATAAAACTCTACAGAGGTCTGAACAATTTATATAACTAGAATGTTTTTGACCATGATCAATTATAAAGCAGTCTGGGAAATAAGGGGCAGGATATTATTTGCCATCAAAGAATAGGTAAGCGCTGATAAACTATTAGCTCATTAACATTAATTACCAATAGTTAGCTCGCTTTCAGCTGTAGCTGTCAATTGTTCATTAAAGGCAGTCATATTTAGCACAGTCAAGTTTACACAATGTTTTATGTCAGGATTAGGAGAAGCCTGTTCAGCAGTTACCTATGTTGTAACCTCTATGAGGGCTGTGGAGCGTCTAACAGCATTACTTTGCTATTTGCTCTTCTCTGAGTTTTCTGTCTTTGATGGGATTCTGCAGAAGTATAACCTTGGTATGTCTATTCATCAGTAAAATGCATTCTATTGAAAACGACTTTCACATTTAAAAAATTACAACTGGTTAAAACATGTAGGTAGTAACTCAGACTGCCAGCTTCTTTGTAGGGTAAAGAGTGTGATGTCACCAGAATGCTATCAACTGGCAAATACAAACACCTTTGCTACTACACTGTGCATTCAATGCATTGTGTGTAGAGAATGACAGAGTATACAAGTCTATCACAATAAAACACCTAAAAGTAAAGCACATGGTGGTTTGTGGAGGTTTTAAAAGAATAATCAAGCCTACCTCAGCCAAAGTTTACTTCCATCATTTTCATTCATTACACATTAAAGGTGTTCTTGGGAAGTTTTAGGGCTGAAAAGAGTTAAGACATTTTGCCATATCAGTGATAAGACAAAAACAAGTGTTGTGCATCTCTTGTCAGTGTTTAAATAACACCAGGTTCCAGCAGGTAAGACTAGACAATGGATTGATACTCATGCCATTACGCACATCTATCAAATTCTTGACTGACTCCGTAATTGATTCTGTGGATCTTCTGTGGAGCAAAAAGTAAACCTACATCGGTTTTCTGTGACAACAAGGTCAAGCACATGACACCTCTAATGTTAAATGTTGTGGTGTATAGACAAATGTTTTAAGACGTCACTGGTGTATCCATTCTTGTGGAAAATCACACAGCTACTGACAGTGCAAGTTGCACTATTGGCATTATATTGTGTAAACAAAGTCATACTTTGGTGTGCTTGTGTCTTTTCTATGCCGTGATTACTTTCTGAATTCCCTCATTGTCTGTGCTGACTTCCTCTCACAAGAGTGCAGACATCATTGTTTTGCAGGGGCATAATGGTTATAATGAGGAAACTGTTGGAAATTAAGGCAAATAATTTTGATTCCTAAAAGTAATAGGAAGCATTTTCCAAATAAAAACAGAGACCAAGACCCATCCCTACTCTAGAGCAGCATTATTTGGACCACCAGTATTAAAAATTACTGCAGGTGAATGGAGCCTGTTATTTAGACACAGAAGAAGTTAAAGCAGCCCTCATGTGATACTTGCTTGTAGTATCACACATTGCTCATCTGGAAATTCATGATAATTCATGCTCTGATATTCAACATCAAAGTCATTTAAGCATCAATGTGTGTTTTTTTTCAATGAATGCAGCAACATTCAATTGTCACTTGTTGATCATCTACACATTTGGCAACCTGGGGATTTCCAACATGCATCAAAATATACATTATGATATTTTGATTGCACTAAATCTGCATATATTTTATAAAATGTTTCTTTATGTCACACTTCAAATAACACATTTCATGTATGAGAGCTTTTAAAAACAATGTCAAAGTTGAGTGAGGGGCGCTGTTTTACAAACTGGCAAATGCTATAAAACAGCAGACTGATGTTCAAGTTTAGGAGACGCAGGGGCGGATTCGGGCAACTTTAAGAGGAGAGTCACATGCAGGTATACAGTGAGCATGTGGAGGACCAGGACAGCCCCTACATGTCCACTGATGGCATGACTTTCTCTAGCAGGTGAAGATAAGCTGCTGGAAAAAAACAAAAAACGCAAGAAGCAACAGGACTGAAGAGGCTTGAGCAAGGGAGATACACCCTATGATAACCATCACATTCCCAGAGTATAGTATGTGACATGCAGCATGAATTTTGTTTAAGGTTGACACAGAAGAGAGATGCTGTACTCACTGGTTTCCCATTCCTGTGATGTGCAGTGGACAAAAGAAAAACACGTAAACACATATATACACAGGACAAGAGTTAGACGTGACAAATGACATATAGTTGAGGTGCCAGAGCGTGAAAATTAATTTGCAATGGTGTGAAAACTTCTGCAACACTTCACACAGATAGTCAAACAGACAAATGTTACAGTTAACTACATGATGATTAAACAACAAAATGGACAAAAACGCCATATTGAATTTGTCTCTTCAAAAATACACTAATTATGTCCAATACAAGTAGCTTTAGCTTGTACAAAAGAGCAAAATATCTTGAACTTTAAACTTTTAGGAATTCTGCTGCCAACTCATGAGCCAAGACTTGGGCATAACCATAGAATACATCCCCATTAAAAGCAGATTCAGTGTGCAGGAAGCCATAGTTTTTTTTTCTTTTTTAAATGATTTGATTTTCCTCCTTCTCTCTGGACCTCATAAGGTCAGGCTTATGCACATCTCTTCTATTTTTGTAGTCAGAGCTGCAGGTGGAAGAACCTTTCCTACCTTTTGGATTTGGATTAGAAAATATATATATTTTTGTTTTTGAAGGACAACAACACACCTTTTGACGGTCTGTCAGAGGTGCCTCGTTGTGGGGCTTTTTGGAGATATCTCAAGGACTTGGGGACTAAAGTACCACATTAAAATGCAGCTTAAATGCAGAAGGTAGGGGTATTCCTGACAAATGAAATTCACGCTTTTTGTGAATAAAAGTGATCTTGGCACTGTAAACATGTCAGAGAAATATAATTAAAGGAAACCAACAGAATAAGGAATAAAAAACATTCAAGAATCTGACTGAAATGTGTGCCCTAGTACACGGTCTGACAAACTAAAGGTATGTGTCAGTCTGGATGATTGTGTTAAAGATGAAAACTTGCTCTTGCTATTGTCCAGGACCATCATTGTGCCTATCTGTTTTAAATGAGCTGCATTTATTGAAAGTGCTCATTTTTTATGTGAAGGGTGAACTAAATATTCACTTTTCATGAATGAGACATGTTCTTTAATCTACCCATTTTTTAGAGGCAGCAAGAGTTTCAAGCTCCATTTGCTGAGCTAAACTGACACACAGACTCTGTTTGATTGGACTTTGTAAGCTGCTGTAAGGATCACTACATCTGATGAGATGTTTCAGGCCTATATGGAGGTACTTTATGTCTCCTTCAGAAGAAAAAGCTGGATCATTTAACTCTTTCCCATGTAGGACAGATTGTTTCCAGGACAGACTTGTATGTGCAGAGTGGTGCAGGAATGAGTCCAAAAAACGCAGAGGTGAGTTACATTTGGCACTTCCTGGTTCCCAACCCCAAAATAAATGTTGTAGTTCCATAGTAACTTAATAATAGCTCGAACAGGCTGGGCGGATCTGGCACTATGTATGTAGTTCCTAGAGCACAAGAGAGAAAGATTTTCCCATCCTTCTTTTCTAATAAGCTGTGGTCATTGAAGATAGACTGATTAAATATTAGCGTGAATCCACTGCTGATACACTATTGAAGTTGCTCTGCAAGAGATTAGCCATCTTAACAGTTAACTGTATGAAACTGTCACAAATTTGGCCATAACATTTGATATTAAGTTCTCAAATTTACACTACAACTGCTGTCATTAATCATATATCATTAAAGTTACAGTGTCTGTATTCTAGCCACATTAGTTTACATAACTAAAAATGATCAAATGAAGGATTTTTGTGAGAATATTATTAAAGGTGTTTCTCATGTTTAAAAAAAGAATAAATAATAATAATATGATGATTTCCCGTTTAGAGTGAAGACTTCAAATAGACTGTCTTATATCCGAGAGAAGCAGTATATAGTTTGCTGTTTCTTAACTTCTTAGTCTCCCAGTATCAGCTTTTCAGGGAATCATCAACTATTTGTTATTTGACCAAGCCAATCCAAAACTGCATGCTCTCCCTCTCAATCAACAGCCCCACATCCATTGGCTGCCGGGCAGACACAGAGATTCACCGGCAGTGTTATTGGACGGCTGGTGTCAGTGACGCACAACAAATCTCCTCTCAAAGTGGGTTTATTAATTGATAAGCAGACTAACTCCACCTTACATCATCTCATTTACAGAGGAGCTAAGGACAAGTGTGAGTGTCTGAGGCTGTGTGTGTGTGTGTGAGAGAGAGAGAGAGAGAGAGCGAGAGAGACTGTGTGTGTGTGAGAGAGTGAAACTGAAAGAGAAAGAGACTGAGAGAGATGGTCACAAAAACAGGGAGGTTAAGACAGAATACAAACCAAGCATGTTTGAGGAATGGAAACATTAAATAGGCATTTATGTTTGTAAAGAAAATCATTACCAGTGCAGAGATGAAATAAAATCCTGACATACTCTCTGCAGATGAAGCTTAGAGGTCATACCATGCTCTGAGCTTATCTCAGTTACATTATATTGATTCAAAAAGTGGCCTAGTTACAGTTATTTGCACAGAAATAGATATGTACCTCCACTTGGTCTGTCTGAGACGAGACCTTCAGTTATATACAAAGACAGAAACAGGACTGGTTTGTCTGGTTAAAGCCCCAAAGGTTTTTGAAAAAGCCCAGAATCTCTCAGGTCCTCAATAAAGTATTCAGCCATTGCCATTCCTAGCCAGTCTTTCGCAAACTGAATATCGTTTTATCAATGGAAATTAAGGGAGAAAATCAAGTATTATTTTGCACAAAAACAGACAAAATTAAACCCTTTCTTTCCTGAAACAGAGATGAATAACTGTGGTTCCCAAAAGGGTGAAAAGTGACTTAATCTTCACTGCCAAAAGCTCATATTTTTACAAATATAAAAACAGTTACAATTATAAAATTGTATGAACTTATAATTAAACAAAAGAAAAAATAGGTAGAAATTATCAGAATTAATTTGACCAGTTTTCATATGTTTAAGTCTGAATGCAAAAAGTAATGCTTAATACAAGGAGCTATACACAGAATTAAAGGAAATTTCAGGTACTTTCTTGATACAATAAAAAATTGTTCACATGTTCCTCAATTCCATTCTTTTTTTTTTTTTTTAAACAAATTTAGGATGATATTAATGCATGTAAATGGGTCTTGCAGGAATATAATGATAAAAGTCAATTATATGTCACATATCTAGCAAACAACTAAGAACATCCATCCATTATCTTTACTGCTTATCCCTCGTTCAGGGTCGCTGGGGTTGGAGCCTATCCCAGATGACACCGGACCAGAGGCCGGACATCCTGAACCTGTCGCCAGCCAATTGCAGGGCCACGTAGACAAACGGACAACCATTTACGCTCACACACCCACACTTAAGGGCAATTCAGAGTCATTGATAAACCTGATAAGCATGTTTTTTGGTTTGTGGGAGGACGCCGAATTGCCTGGAGAGATCCTGCAAACTCCACACAGACAAGCCCTAACTGACCAGGATTGAACCAGCAACCTTCTTGCTGTGATGCACTTGCACTACCTGCTGCGCCACAATGCCACCAAAACTAACGTTTCAGTATATTTTAGTACTGAATATTTTTCTTAATGTTTTCATTACAAACTTTGCCACGTTATCCTTACAATACTTGTAATCAAAAGTTGGCTTGTTTACTTCAATGATTGAAAAAATGCGATACATGTGGCCCAGGGACACCAGTTTCTACCCCTATTCAGAACAGCTGTGCTCACACAGGATCAAATATACCACTTAGCTATTCTAAACAATAAAGAGTTAAGCCTGGTTTATATATACTTCTGCACTAAATATTTGCCATATCTTTGTCTTTGGTGTGCTCTGCAACATTTTGCCAAAACTCAAGTTGGCAATGCAATTTGTATTTTAATCCTAAAATTTTCTCTGTTGGTTTGTGTCACGAAACCTCAGCAACTGAAACACAGCGTTTGATTTCAGAGTAAAGAGTTGATATTACAAAGAAGCATTTGATTACAATGTAGTTACTGCAAAAGATAAAAGACATGAGAGGAATTGGCATATACGGCTGCTAAATCAGTTGAGGTAGAGGATGGTGATGTTTTAGTGCTTGAATGGCCACTAAATGAGACACCTCTGATATACTGGCAAATATACTTAAACTGATGTTTAGTCGTCTGCAGCCATTCTATCACATAAACTTTCACAAACGTGCCTGAAACGTTCTCAAACCCTGGCAGTCGCCCAGTGCTGTGCAGAAGACTTATCACAGGGCTTGTGGTCAACATCATTCCTATGAGCAGTTATATTTTTGAGAATGTGCACATCAGGCTTAATGTGTAGCCCTCTGCATCAGTTCGGGGCTATGCTGACCTATAAACTGGACCAGAATCTCTAGAATCTTTCCTTGTCCTTTTTTAAACAAGTAATGATGACTAGTTTTGCATCAATTTCCTGCCTTAACTTTCCCATGTAATCATAATAGAGTGGCGCATGGATGACGTGTTTTTGTAGGCCAACCAGGAAGTTGGCATTGCAATGGTTCCCTTGACAAAAAACACAACATTCACATTTTTTCAGCCATAATCATAATCATTGATGGTAAAAGTTATTGTCAGGCTATTCTGGAAATGAAACATGGAAGTTTGTCTTCAAAGCCACAACCACAAGTCGGTTTAGCCTTTTGCTTGAGGATTTACCTCCAATCAGTCAAGCTGCTGTTGATTGCTGTGGCTATTGTGCTTTTATTAACTTTCAATAAGAAAAAAAAAACAATAAAAAATTATTTAATTGGGTCCCATGTAGGGCAATTTCAGGCGCATTTTTATGTTCCAAAAAAAGAAAGTTCATAGTACATAGGCAAGTGTTCACCACGGACCTCATTCCAGGCGTTTATCTGAAAACCTACTCTAAAATTCCATAGACTTTTGGACAAGGGAAGTGTAAATTGCTTACTTACTTCCTTGTTTTAGGACTCATTCCTGCACAACTCTACAAAAGGCACATCCTCCCAAAATGCAATACAAAGATACTGATCTTTAAAATACTGTATTTTGGCTCCAGAAAGATAAAGACATTTATATTATCAATGCATACACATACATAAACAATTCTTATGCATGTTTTTCTTTTTAATCTTGGGCAATCTTATCATTAAGTTGTTTTTTTAAGTGAAATTGGCTCAAGTGATGCTCATATGTTGGGGCATTTTGAAAAATATGTGTCCGATAACAGGACTGATCTTTCAGTCAACTGCTAAACACGGGTCCCCTGTAACAGGGGGGAGTACACCAAGGACCCTTCTCCTCTAGCTCCGCTCCAGCACCATATCGATTCAAAGTGGCTTAGTTAAACTTCTTTTGCACAGAAACGGAAAATTTACCCCAATTTTGGTCTCTCTGAGGACTGTGGCTTCAGTTCTAGCGATAATTTGAGTGAGGATTTTCATCTGCAAAACACGATGACGACAACTTCAGCATCAACCCTTCAATGAAACAACTCAAAGTATTGAAATAGTGAATTGACGTCTCTGATTACCTCTCCGTAAGTTAACGCCCCTCTAACCCAAGCTTGACCGTACGTTCATACCACCATCCGTGCTTCGAAGCGACCTGACAAAACTAGGAAAAGACCCGATGAATTATTTGTCTTGCCTGTTTACATTAGCCACAACAAAAAGTTTTAAGCCATGTCCGGAACTCAGCCCTACCTGTATCGTAGCTTTCAGTCCAAAACGATCCAGTGTTCAGGTCCTGTGTCAGCTTCTTCCTCTGTCTCTCAAACTCGGAGCGCTTTCACTGGAATCTCTACTTGGCAACCACACCAGCAGCAGCAGCACTCCCCCTGACGTCAGCTGGGGGGCGGGACCAGGATGTCGAAGAACCAATCAGTACGCGAGTTGCAGCTTAATAGGTTCTGCCACATGATTGGTCCCATCTCTCCGCCCATAATTACCATGCTGTGCTGAGGGTGAAACGCCTGGAGTTATTCCAGTGTTCAGCTCTGACAGGTAATGATAAATTGAGGAGCATCCAGCCGCAGCCTCAGAGAACAAGATCCTGACTAGACGAAGTTTATAGTGGCAGAAGATGAACACGACAGCTGCGAGCTTTAAATAGTGATACATTATGAATAAAAAAGGGTCTTAATAATAATTCATTAATATATTAAACAGTATATCTGAAAAACAATTTTAATGACGGGTGATATGGTGGCACAGCAGGTTAGTATGCAGGCCTCAAAGCAAGATGATTGCTGGCAAGACATGCATACTCTACATGTCAATTAGGGTCTTTCTATGTGGAGCTTGCATGGTCTCCCCGTGCCATGGGTTTCTCCAGGCCCTCCAGTTTTCTCACACAGATCAAAAACATGCTTGTTGGGTTAAAGTGTGACTCTAAATTGCCCTCAGATAAGAGTGTGAGCATGAATGGTTGTCTGTCTCTCTTTGTGGCCCTGTGACCGGCTGGTTACCAGTTTCAGGTTGTATCCTGCCTATCGCCCAATGTCAGCCGGGAAAGGCTCCAGCCCCCTGTGACCCCAAAAGGGATAAGTTATCCCAGAAATAACCAGATGATTTAATCATGGCAAAAGGGCCTTTGAATTTATCATTATCTTTCAACTTCAACTTCAACTTCATTGCACCCTCAGGGAAGTTTACTTTGCAGCCAGGTAAAAAAGACGTTGAATGACTTTTGACCTTTTACCTTTAAGCTAATCAGATCATCCTTGAAACAGATTGGACTTTAATACAGAGATTTTTTTATTTATTTATACATATATATCTATATCTATATCTATATATATATATATGTGTGTGTGTGTGTGTGTGTGTGTGTGTGTGTGTAAACTTCCAAAGAATGGGAAAGAGGGATGGAAAACCCAGTAAAAAGTACCTTCAGCTTCAGCTGTTGCTGGGTGAAGGCATGAAAAAACATAATATTTATCAAGGAACAACAACTGAGAGCTTTCTTTATTCATGTAGGTTTGTAAGTACAGTACATAAGCTTAAATAAAAATAGCTAAGGAAGGGGAAAATAAATAATGTATGCAGATTTTAAAAAACATAGATTAGAGTGAATCTTATACTTGAATATATCATGCTGCAATTTTACTTGGCCTTGAGGTTTTTTTTGCACCCTTCTGCTTAATGTTTGTCCACCTTTAGTCTCTGTATGCTGTGACATAATTTCAATTCATGCACAATGCATTTTGTTTATTTAATCTTCTTTCCCATTGTCCTGAAATTGAACTTTATTGGCTGATGTATTTTTTCTTGTAATGTTGGTGTGTTTCTGTTGAAAAAAAACGTGAGTAAGTTGTTTTGTAATTTACCTATTTACCACTAGAAAATAAAATATCAAACTTATTTTATAATAAACCAAAAATAAAAGCTCAAAAAGCTGCCCTTTCTCTGTTAAGAAACCCGTCCCTGTCTCAGGTTGTGATGGGTTTAGTGCTCCATCTAGTGGTCTACATGAGCACAAACAGAGAAGAGTAGCTGGTTCATACTGTTCTAATAACAAGAACAAGCTTTGTGTGGTGAAGAAGATATATATGAGTGTCAGTAATCATTAAATGGTGAATTATGTGTATTATGATATAGAAAAAATTTGATATAGCACATTTATTTGTTGGAGGGTTGTGATGTGGGTTAAAAGAGGGCACAAATACTTCAAAGTGAGATTGTGCTCTCCTCAGTGATGAATCCCAGATCATTTTTCAATTTGATTGCATTTTCTGATTTTTCATTCCTGTAGAGAACACGATACTCTGACGCAAATGTTGCCATACACACGTCATTTAAACACCTCATCGCGTTGGGGCCTCTTCCTGTTGTAACCCAGGTGACAAATCTTAACCTGACACGCCAGATGGATAGTTTCATATCGGAAATATTTCCACTAATCCATCTGGGAAGGAGCGTTCAAAAATGTTTTCAGGGCAGAACCTTCAAAACAACAGAAGCTTGTGATTGGACAATCGTCCTCGGCTCGTTACACTCATCACAGACCAATCCACATCAAGCAACACTGCTACGTGTGATGTAACATACGTAGCGGCTACACATAGCGGCTAACCAGCTAACAACAGTTAATGGCTACTTTCTTTCCTTTCCCGAGGATCAAACTCACTATTCCTGAGGGCAAGAGGCAGTGACAGTACCGGCTGAGCCACCATTAGCACGGCCAATAACAGTTACCGGCCGTTAGCCCTAGCACCTAACTGTTGTTTCCTATGGCTAATGGCTACTTCCTCTCCTTTCCCGAGGATCAAACTCACTATTCCTGAGGCAAGAGGCAGTGACAGAGCCGCTGAGCCACAATGAGCACAGGCTAATAACGACTAACAACGACTAACAACAGGTTATTGGCCAATTAGGGCTAACAGATATTGTGCTGTGTTCATGTAGCATTGGAACTGGGAAAGAGGGAAGTGGGAATTACGTCATCTCCGAGTTATCAGCGTTCCAGTTACAAAGTCGGAAAAAACGTGCCGATCTAGCAAGCTATTGGTTAGCCATTGTATTAGCCGTTGTTAGCATGCCCTGCGTTGTAGTTCACAAATACCACATGAAGAATGTAAATAACACTATGGCAGCATTTCCATAAATATAAGTTGAACAATACTATGTATATGGCTGATTTAGTGCAACAAACACTAGTCATGAGTTGCTAATAAATGGAATACTACAGGAGCTTAATAACTGTTTACAATGGGGGCAGCCATCTTCGATTGTCAACTTGGGGGTTGCGAGGATCCCCCGGAGGGCGTTCCAGTTGAAGATTTTCCACTCAGAACTTGGAAATCCCCGACTTCCCAGTACAACTGGAATGCACCATTGAGCCCAGCTTTCCCGTGTTTAGGTAGACTTGTCGAAAGTCTACCTAAACACAACATAATTTGTCATTAAATTATAAAAAATAACGGATAAAAACATTTATTTTTACCACCCAGTAATAGTCTGTCAGCAGCACCTCTCAACATTCAATAACAGGGGTTTCAAAATGTCTTTATGTAAGAACTGTGTTGTGAATA